>RYFJ01000421.1:0-203545 GCA_003991445.1 Oryza meyeriana var. granulata | reverse complement strand
GAAGCTGAAGCTACCGACCCATGACCTAGGAGTTGTCAGCAGTAGTGCATGCCTTGAAGATTGGCGACACTACCTGGTTGGAAACGGTGTGAAGTATACACCGATCAATAAGAGTCTGAAGTAAGCATCTCACTCAGAGGAGCTTTAATCTCAGACAAAGAAGATTGGCTTGAGTTGATTAAGGATTACGAGCTTGGAATCATTACCACCTTAGCAGGGCAATGTTGTTGCCGATGCCCTCAGTCGGAAAGTCGCCATTGTAATGCCATTCTTGACCCCGCCCCTTCAACGCCGAGCTAAGTCGAGAGCTGGAGAAGCTAAGGATAAATATGGTCAATGCTAGGACGCTGGCGACTTTGCTGATTCAGCCTACCTTGGAGGACCGGATCAGAGAAGCCAAAAATTAGATGATAAAGATTGTATCTCTAAAGGAAAGCATGACCAGGGAAAAGCCCCCGAGTTCTCCATCGACAGAAAGAACTGTTTGGTTGGGAACGCATTTGCGTGCCCGACAGAAAGGGAAATCCAAGACTTGATCTGAAAGAAGCCCATGAGTCCGCTTATTCCATCCACCCAGGAAGTAGCCAAGATGTACAAGGATATGTAAGGATCATTACTGGTGGCTCTAGAATGAAGCGAGAATATATGCCGGATATGTCGCAGTTTGTGACATTTGCCAAAGGGTTAAAGCAGAGCATCAGAAGCCAGCAGGATTGCTTCAGCCTTAAGGATACCGAGTGGAAATGGGAAGAAATAGGAATGGATTTCATCGTTGGATTAACCTAAGACCTCGGCAGGACATGATTCCATCTGGGTAATAGTGGATCGACTGACCAAGGTCGCTCCACTTTATTCCGCCGTCAAGACAACCTACCCGGCCAAGAAGCTAGCCGAGCTGTATCTGACCGAAGTTATCTGCCAACATGGGAGTCCCAAAGAAGATAGTGTCTGACCGAGGAGATGCTCAGTTCACTCTCACTTTTTTGGCAAAAGTTGCATGAGATTAAGGGCACTAACCTGAATTTCAGTACGGAGGGCTATGCATATCACCTCCCAGACGGATGGGCAAACCGAGAGAAGTCAACCCCAGATCGTGAAGAATATGCTAAGAGCATGTGCCCTTGGATTTTGAAGGAACCTGGGATCTCTGTCTGCCTTATGCCGAGTTCTCCTACAATAACAGCCTATCTAAGCCAGTATCTCAGAAATGGCCCCCAATGAAGCTCTATATGGGAACCAAGTGGTAGAAACCCACTCTGTTGGACAGACGTAGGAGAAAAGATGGTTTTGACCAGACATTTGAAAAGAGGCAGAAGAGCGAGTTGTAAGGTTATCCGAGAGCGCTTGAAGAGACAGCCCAAACCCGGCAGAAAACTATGGCCAGATAATGCGGAGACGAGAGCTCGAGTTTCAGATAGGAGGACCATGTGTATCTCGCGAGTACAACCCCTAACGAGGAACAAAGAGATTTGGAATGGTGGGAAGGCTAGCGCCTCGCTTATCGGACCTACCCTATCGTCGACAGACGCGGAGTAGTGGCGTATCAACAACTGAGGTTTTACCCGAAGAACTCTCTGACGTCCACGACGTGTTCCATGTGTCCCAGTTGAAGAAATGTCTTCGCATGCCCAGAAGAGCTAAGTTCCGTTGGAAGAGATCAACGTACAACGCAACCTTACATACAAGGAACTGCCCAAATAAATTATTCGGAATTTGGAGACAAGGGACAGTACATACAAGACGAAGGGCAATCAAAATTCTGGCAAGGTGCAATAGAGTAACCATTCTGAAAACGAAGCACATGGGAGACGAGAAGATCGCCTTCAAGCTGAGTACCTCGGAGCTCTTTGCCGAGTAGCCGAATCTTGGGACCGAGATTCTGTTATAAGTGGGTTGGAGGCTTGTAACGACCCGCTTTCCTTTTCCCTGTTGTACTGGTTTTTCTGGATCTTAAATCTTTTCCTATCCTGTCAGCCTGTGCCTCCGTTTTCCCTCTCCCCCACGGCCAGCCGACTACCTTCTCTCTTGTTGCCGAGTAGAGTTGCTACTCAGTCCTGTAATCCTGCCCTTAATCCTTGTCTTACTCGGACACTCTTGCTCGCCGAGTGAGCACGGTGATGTGTGGCCCGATCCTACCTTGTTGAGACCCGTTGCTTCTTTGTCCCCCGAGTGCACCCACGCCACGCCGTTGGACGCCGACTACCGAAGTAGTGAAGAATCAATCTTCACCTAACCGCACGTATCGCTTGGACCAGTGGTCATCCGAAGCCCGGTCAGTGAGATTTCTCCAACCTGTCCTAGCCTTGACCTAATGTCTCGTCGCAGCACAGTGCCGCTGCCAACTCCTCTGACGCCCAGTTGGACTCCAAAGTCACTTCCTGTCATAATCCTGTCAGTTCATCTTGACTTCCTTGCTCCACCCGTTGCCCAGCTCCACCGTGCCTCAACCTTGCACGTCGGCTATATATATATGGCCAACCGTGCCCCCTTCCTTCCTTTGTTTTGCAAACGATCGGCCAGCTCCAGCCCAGCTCTGCTAAGTTTTCATCCTCGTGCAAGCTTTGGAGCTCTGTCCGCCTGTTCGGCAAGCCTGGTTCAGCCGACTGCCTCCTTTTCTGCAGCCGACTACTTCTTGATCCTTTTTCTTGGTGTTTTTACTCTCCTGCTTATCAGTGTTTCTTTCTGCTTGTTCAGAACCTGAACCGCGTGGACGAATCCCCGAAGCCACCTTCGCCGAAGAAGACCCCTCCTTGGAACAAGGCAAGCCTCTTTGATCATATTGTTTGCCATATATGCAAACTATGTTGTTTTGGAAAATATATGCATGCTTAGTTTACACCTTTTTAACTGTGGCCTCGTTATGCAAGCGCAACCGATGGACCCGCCCAGTAGTAGCACTTATTTGGTAGGATGTTGTTATATTTCTCCCTTGAAGAGCCCCACAAATGGCACGCTAGCATCCTATCTGAGGATACGATGCCGAGTAAAATGGCTTACAGCTGCTGCAACGTTGTTTGTCGTTGGGAAAAATGATGGGTTTTACTAAACAGGTTTGGAAAACCCGATACCTTGTGTATCGGCGCGTTTTGTGAATAAAGGAAAGATTTGTGAAAATCTTGATGTACAGAGACAGTGCCTGTGTGGCTTGGCTATGTATTATCATTAAGGATCGATTCCCATGGCGTAGATTTGTTTGTCAGTGATTTGTTGAAAAGTGTTTGATGGAAAGGGAACGCGTGACCTGAGTTTGCCGAGTAAGCAACGGAAGGCCTGTGTGGCCAGAAAACGGATCTGTGTGGTCCGGGGTGTTAAGCACCATAAAAACAAGTGTATGAAAAGTAAACAGGATGAAGATCATGCTCCCGGGTGTAGCCAGGGCAGCAAAGTTAAGCCCCCGGGTTGTAGCCAGGGCGGCAATTCAGTCTTCGGGTTGTAGCCAGAAGACGGTGATGAGCATGCTCCCGGGTTGTAGCCAGGGCAGCAGTGTTCTAGCTAGCTGGTTGTAGCCAGCCTAGCGGGCATTTAGTGCCATGATCATGCTCCCGGGTTGTAGCCAGGGCAGCAATGATGAGCACGCTCCCGGGTTGTAGCCAGGGCAGCAGTGTTCTAGCTAGCTGGTTGTAGCCAGCCTAGCGGGCATTTAGTGCCATGATCATGCTCCCGGGTTGTAGCCAGGGCAGCGATGATGAGCCCCCGGGTTGTAGCCAGGGCGGCCGACTAGCTAGCTGGTTGTAGCCAGTGTAGCGGGCATCAAGTGCCACAGCTGAGATTTGGTTGTAGCCGAGTCTCAGGGTCAACGAGTAGTTGTAGCTACTCGGGAGATAAAGGACCAACAAATGCAAAGTAAAAGATAATAAGAACATGTATGATTACTCTTGATTCTTTAAGTGGTGAGTTGTTGAAAAGCAACTTGCGGATTGGATGGAGGCGTGAGCCTCTGTCCGCCAACTAAAATTTGGAACTCACTAGTGTTTGCAAAGAAAAGAGTTTTAATAAGGCCAGTCTTTCGCAAATGAAACCCTCAGCTCTTCTTGTCTAACCAACATGGCATCATTCCCGGCTTGCTGAGTACGAAAGAACTCACCTTGTTCATATATATGTATAGTAGGTTTTGGAGTGGAAGACGAAGATCCGACTGCTGCCGAGTTCCTCCAAGACCAGGCCGACTACGAAGACCTCTGAAGGTTTCGAGCCTAGTTCCCAACCGAGCCTGTGGAGTAGTTTTTGTCCAGCTTCCGCCCTGTTCTGCTGTTTCGCTAGTTTACCAGTTGATTATTTTGCCCATCCCGGGTCTGTCCTGGATGGATCTCCTTGTACGTATATGTAAGTACTCTGTTTATGTATTATTGTAACTCTGTGTTGTATCATTGTTGTGCGTACCCGACTACTGATCCTGGGATCGGGTGCCTTATGCACATGGTGGCCTTCCACCTAGTCGGGAGGCGCCACATCGGCCTCTACACCCGATCCTCTTTTCTTGCCGAGTCACCGTGAGACCACTGCTTCATCTCCCTAGTCGCCTCACTGGTGTCGCTGCACCTTGATGTCTCGCCCCAACAGTTCTGCCTCGATAGCTCCTCTGCAGCCGCCGCCTACGGGAATCGGCACCTCGAGCTCCCTCGAGCTCAGGCTAGGTTGAACCCTAGCCACCGGCCAGATGTAGTAGCTCCCTAGCTTCCGGCCTCCTATTGGTGGTGGAGATGGGAGTGAGATGCAGCGGATCAGAAGAGGAGGCGCCGGTGGAACACTTATAAATATGCCAAGAAGGTTTACGCCCTTATCTCTTGATTTTTTTTCCCCTTCTTCTCTATTCTTTGACGCGCAGGAATCGGAGTCCGCAGACGACACGCGATGACGGGAAAAAGGATGTCTTGATTTTTTTCCCTTCTTCTTTATTCTTTAACTCGCGGAAATCGGAGTCCGGAGACAACACGCAACGACGGGAAAAAGGTGGACGAACGGAATCACTACCAGTTTTTATAATAGTAGAGATTCGATGCGATGGAGAGCTGGAATTGGGTTTCTCTAAAATTTTAGGGGCCTACGCACAAATCCCGTGCGGGGGAGGGTAGCATGCGCAAATTTTAGAAAATCTGACGTTCTTTTGCAAAATCACCAATTCCTTCCCTTTTTTTTCTATTTTCTTTCCTTTTCTTTTTTCTTCTCTTTCCTTTCTTTCTCCCTCTTTCCTACCGGGGAGGTCTCAGGTGGGCGCGGTTGGTGTGGCGCTATCGACGCTCTGCATGGCCGACCCCAGGCGTAGGTGCCTTGTGCCAAGCATTTGCCGCCCGGCGCAGCGTGGCGCCATGCGTGGTTTCGCCAGGGCGTTGGACCAGCACGATGCGGTGGTGCGCACCGTGTGGGAGAATGGGCCGGTGCGCACGGGCCCGTGGGCCAGGCATGGTGTGGCTCAATCGCTTGTGTGTTGCACCGAGCGTCAGCGGCATGGCTCATTGGGATGCGTCGTGCAGGACCGCGGTTAGCGGGCACGCCAGTGGCCAGATGAGCTCTATGGCGGGAAGGATAGGGGGCAGCTTAGTAGGCGAGCTCAACGGATTGAGGCGTGCGCGGCCACAGATCGAGGCGGTGCGGCGTGGATCGGGGTAGTAGGCCGACGAACTTCTCGGCGGCAGCGCAGATTAGGGCGGCGGAGTCCGTGGCAGTAAGCCCCTCTTTTCCCTTCTTGTTGTCAGTCGAGTGCTCAACTTGGTGCTCGGTGAGGCAGAGGTGTTCTATAGCGGTCCGACATCGGTGAGGTGGTCTGGTAGCGGATGGCATCAGCGTTGGCGGGGCAACAGTGGCGGCATCATCTGCTTACCGGCGCCGGTGATGGCACTCTTGTTCCCAGAGGTTTGAAGCAGTATAGATGGAAAAATTTGGGTGACGACAATATGACGTGATGATGACGTCAGCGACGGACAAAAATTTTGACAGAAACACTATTTGTTTTTATAATAGTAGAGATTTGAGGGTTTATTTTTAAATTTTAATTGAGGTTTTTTTACAAAAACTCATCATTCTTGTGCGTGTAGTAGAAACGCTAGTTAGCCGTAGAGTTTAATGCAAAGACAGGATTACGTTGCAAGCGCGATATGCTACAGCAAAACATGATCATCCTTTTTCTCCTGTTGGGGCCGCGCTGCACTGAAAAACCCTAAGTATTGAAGAATTACAATGCAACTTCAATAGTTGCATTTATATAATCATAGTAAGGTGGAACATGCTATCGATTTAAATTAAGAGTGAAAATGTACTATTTTACAACCATAAACTTTTACAGAAGTCTAAACCCACCCCTATACTTTGAAACTAGAGATATTGTCCATCCCAAAACTTTCTGTACCGTTCACATTACCCCTAAGCCGTAACCGAGGAGGTTTTTCTTACGTGGCCACCATGTCACACTACTACCGAATACCCCATCTGAATCTGATGGTTCCTTTAAAACCGGCACTAATATTAGGTTGCAGTGGTACACAGTGGACTGGACAATCATGTCCATTGAGTATAGACAGTGATACTTAAATAGTAGATTTTCTAAAAAAATTAATAATGTTTTCATATAATGTTAGATGAAGACAAACTATATATAGTTGTAGATGTGTAGTTGATGACTTTTTCATTTAAGACCATTTACAAAGCTTAGCCGTAAAATAAAAGAAAACACTAAGAAATCTCTAAATAAATAGTATATAAAAGTAACAACATGTAAAAACTTGATTTCAGATAAATTTTAAGAAAACTTGAACGACCTCTCTCCGAAATTCATATGAATTAGTTTACGAATTTTAGAATTTTTTAAGTCGAATTAAAGCATTATTAAAAGCTTAAAAGGGATCAATGAAGTCAGCTTCT
Organism: Oryza meyeriana var. granulata; assembly: GCA_003991445.1. Lineage (NCBI taxonomy): Eukaryota > Viridiplantae > Streptophyta > Magnoliopsida > Poales > Poaceae > Oryza > Oryza meyeriana. Next base: position 196,690 of record RYFJ01000421.1, on the reverse strand, counting down.
AGGGGAGAGAACAGGCGCGAGACCACTGATTAAGTGGGACCCACATGTTTATAAGAGGAGGGTTTGGTCTACCATAGACTAGCCCAGAGAGGAGGTCCATATAGATCGGTGGTTTAGATTTCATCAAAGAAGATCAACGGGTTCAGATCAGATCAAGGGGCGAACCACGAGAGAACATGAAAGCGACAATGTGGGCAGCCACGTAGGAAAGGAGCTGAGGTGGTAGCTGACGAGGCGATGACGCGGACAGATGACGCCGGATCGCTGCCGGTGGCACGGGAATTACTCGATGGTTGTTAGCGATCGGCGACGCGGGGCGGAAGTGGGAGAGCAGCTGGGGATGAAAGAGGAGGATGAAGGCGGACTCATAAATGCACACGCGATGACCAACGGCGATAGAAGAATCAACCGGTCCGCGAGCTTTTGGCGGCTGAGATCTTCGGGTTGATGATGGCGAGCAGCTTTCGGCGATGCATGACGAAGACGAAGGGGTGATCGAGCTTCGCCATGTTCCTGCTGTGATGGAGGAGGGGTCTACAATGAAAGGCGGCATTCCATCGACGTGGAAACAGCTACTGGAGGAGGCCAGGGGAATCCCGATGCATGCTCAATTGGAATAGAAAGCAATGCGGAGGATGAATCAAGCACGAGATTGCAGCGGTGTGCTTTGGGATGAACAGGATGTTGAGATTAATCCTAGGGGCGCCTCACGCTAATTTGTTGCTCCTAGTTCTTTCGCTCAGTTTTCTATTACAGCGCGCATTCCTTCTCGGCTTGAGGAGTTCGTGCGCTCTGGTTTTTCTCTCCGACAGTCACAGCTGCGTTCAATTGCGGGAGTTCATACCGAGTCCAGGGGCGTCGTGCAATACCTTGGCCGTAGTGGCGTGGCGCCAGATGTCGGGAGGATCGGCACTGCCGTCATTCATGTAATTTGCTATTTATATTCGACAATGCGATCAGACATCACTGCTTAAGCAGGGGGGGCACAAGGGCTTCCTCTCTATTTCCTCGCTAGCTTTGCCGGTTCGCTACGGGGTAAACAGGGAGGGCAGGGCGTACGAACTCTTGGTGTGGCGTCGACAATTGGTATCAGAGCTATTGCTCATGGTTTCCGATGTTCGGCGCGTCCGGATGAGCGTCCCCTCACTGCGTACGTGCAGCGATCACCATCGCCGCGTCTGTCGCGCACATTCGCCACCCCTCGTCCGTCGTGAACACCTCCACATCGCCGACCCCGCAGAACCCTAACTGCCTAGCCAAATGCCGGGCGTGGCAAGAGACGCACTCGAGCTTGGTCCGCCGCGCATGCGCTTAAGGAGTCAAGCGCTCCGTCAGTACTCGTGCTGACTAGGATGAACTACGAGGAGTGGGCACTGGCTCCTCATTGACGGTGACTTGCAGGCGGCAGGGACTTTAGCCATGACGTGGCGCATATGAACGACGGGGAGATGCGGTACCATGAGGACAGGCTGGCGTTGGCGTCATCGCGCGCACCGTGCCCCCAGAGAATGCTGCGGTGCACTATCGACCAAGCGCACGGCGAGCGGCGTGGGAGGCGATCAAGATGGTACGCGTTGGGCACCTGACACGTGCCGGGAGTAAATGAACAGGCTACTGCGCCGAGAATTGGGGCTGGACGCAAGGTTTCATAGGAAGGGGACGAACGTCGGACGATTCTCTTTGCGCTTTCCGGCTCGCAACAGCATCCGCCTCTTGAGGTGACCTCCCTGAGGTAGACTTTGTGGTGGGGGGGTGTTTTTACCAATTGGGCTAAATGTCGTGCCTAGCATCTTTCGCAGATAGCCATCTCGATCGGAGATGCTCTCTGACGTGCGTGACCTCTTGATCGAGGAGGTACGGGTGGCTGCGCTCCGTGGAGAAGCGGCAAGCAAGGCCCAAGGAGTCGTTCCGACAACAGCGGCCGGCCTCATGCTCACCAAGAGTGGATGGCGCGGCTCAGATCCGCGAACAAGGCGGTGAGAGCGGTGGCGCCGGGTCCGGCGGCTTCCGTGAACGGCGGCTAAGAAACGCGGCACAAACGCGTCATGGGCAGGGGCGAACCAGGAACACCCTGGTCGGCGACAACTGCTAACCACTACAGCAAGATGGGCCACTGGGCCAAGGACTGCAGGTCAAGGCAAAAGGAGGCCCATGCTCACATAGCGACCGGGGAAGATGAGAACCCACGCTGCCTCATGCACGGGCATGTGTGGTGGAATACCACCCGCGACAATTTCCCGACACATGCCTCACCGCCGGGGGACGAACCTCTTGCTGCGCCACTAGAGATAGTGGAGGCCAAGGTCCTCGCCCACCTCGACGCGGAACCCGACCCGGCCAATCTGTGGGTACCTCGACACCGGCGCAACGAACCACATGACCGGCTCGCGCACCGTCTTCTCCGAGCTCAACACAGCCATCGTGGGCACCGTCAAGTTCGGCGACGGCTCCGTTGTTAGCATCGAGGGGAGCGGCAACCATCCTGTTCGCGCTGCAAGAATGGCGAACACCGTGGACTGACCGGGGTATATTATATCCCTCGTCTCACGGCAAACCTCATCAGCGTCGGACAACTCGATGAAAGAGGCAGTGAGGCGCTGGTGCGCGACGGCGCGATGCGGATCCGTGACCGCGATCGTCGCTTGCTGGCGGCAACATCCACATTCTAGGAACCGGCTCTACACCTGTCCGGCTCACGTCGCGCGTCCTACTTGCCTCTCCGCACCGGAGTGACGATGAGGCGTGGCGCTGGCACGCCAGGTATGGGCACCTCAGTTTCCACTCACTTAGGAAGTTGGTGCAGGGAGACATGGTGAGGGGCCTGCCGTAAACATATTGTATCAGTTGATCAAGTCTGCGACAGTTGCTCTCGCTGGGAAACAACGCCGAGCTTCTTTCCCGCGCGCAAGCCCTTCCGACATATTCACCGAACACCTGCTGGAGCTAGTGCATGGGGACCTTTGCGGACCAAATCACGCGCCGCGACGCCAAGGGGGAATCGCTACTTCTTGCTACTAGTCGATGATGTGAGTCGCTTCATGTGGCTCAGTCTCCTGGCGAGCAAGGACCAAACCCCGGTGGCAATCAAGCACTTCCAAGCCATGGCCGAACTGGAATCCAGGCAGAAGCTTAAGGTGCTGCGCACCGACCGCCGCGGTGGGAGAGTTCACTCCGTCGTCGTAATTTGGTGCCTATTGCAACGGAACGTGGCGTACATGCCAGCTCACCGCGCCCTATCTCCCTGCAACAGAACCGGCGTCGTCGAGCGCCGCAACCAAACGGTGGTCCGTCATGGCTCGCCATGATGAAGGCGAAGGCGCGCTACCGGGCGCGCTTCTGGGAGAGGCCGTTTCGACGGTGGTCTTCCTCCTTAACCGCTCTCCGACACTATGCCTCGGATGGCGGGAGATGCCGTATGAGGCCTGGCAACGGCACCGAAGCTGGCGGTTCACTTCTTGCGCACGTTCGGGCTGCGTCGTGCATGTGAAGAACACAAGATAGCGATTGAAAAAACTCGAGAGACAGCGAGCTCGCCAATGATCTTTCTTGGGATACGAGGCTGGATCCAGGCATTACGCAAGTGTATGACCCCAGCACACAGGCGCTTCCATGTTACATACGGGACCGTCATGTTCGACGAGACGGCCAGCTGGGACTGGGCCGCTCGTGGAGGCGACGAGAACACGGAGGACGCCGCGGATTTCATCGTGGACTACACAGTGGTGCCGATCGATGTCACGGCCCTAGGGCCGAAACAAGGAGGCGCATCGACGACAGGCACGCTATCCCTGACCGCCGACACCCGCCGGGTAACATCCACGCCGCCACGATCACCCGTGCCGGACATGCCGGCAGGTGCGACACCGAACACGCCAGCGACGCCGCCAGAGTCCGTGTCACCCCCAAGCAATATCAGCGACGCCCTGGACGTCGACCACGATGACACACTGCTGCGGTACCCCAGGCGCATCGGGACAACATCCTTCGGCACAAGCGCCTGTGCGCGCGGGCTCCTGCACCTCACGAGCTGGAACGCCGGTGAGCTGTATTTCGTGTCCGCCGAGGAGTCCGTCTTCTTTTAAGGAGGCGGAGCAGCATCAAAGCTGGCGACGCGCCATGATGGAGGAGATGGACTCCATCAACGATAACAGAACATGGGATCTCGTCGACCGTCCGCCGCCGTCTCAAGCCCGATCGGGCTCAAATGGGTGTATAAGGTGAAGCGTGATGAGCACGGCGCCATTGACAAGCACAAAGCGCGCCTTGTCGCCAAGGGCTACGTCTAGAAGGCCGGGATCGACTTCGAGGAGGTCTTCGCGCCGGTTGCACGCATGGAGTCCGTGCGACTCCTACTCGCCGTCGCAGCCCACGCCAGCTAGGGTGTCCACCACATGGATGTCAAAAGCGTGTTCCTGAACAGGGAGCTCGCCGAGGAGGTCTACGTACAGCAGCCACCGGGCTTCATTGTCGATGGGCAAGAGCATAAAGTGTACCGGCTTCGCAAGGCGTTGTACGGGCTACGCCAAGCACCCAGGGCCTGGAATGCCAAGCTCGACGACAGCCTTATGTCGCTTGGTTTCCAGAAGAGCATCACCAAACACGTTGTGTACATGCGCAGCGAGGGCGGCTCGAAGCTGATCGTTGGCGTCTATGTCGACGACTTGATCATCACCGACACTCACGAGCGACGCCAATCGGGCGAGTTCAAAAAGGAGATGTGTACGCTCTTCAAGATGAGTGATCTTGGACTTCACTCTTATTATCTTGGTCTCGAGGTGAAACAGGGGAAGACGGGCATCACGCTCTGCCAGACGGCGTACGCCGGCAAGCTGCTCGACAAGAACGGCATGGGGAATTGCAACCCTTGTGTCACACCGATGAAGGCATGGCTAAAGCTAAGCAAGGCAAGCACTTGTCCCCTGGTGAATGCGACAGAGTATCGCAGCATCATCGGGGGGCTGCGCTACCTAGTGAACACGCGGCCGAACATTGCCTACGCGGTGGGCTACCTAAGCCGATTCATGGAGGAGCCGCATGAAGATCATCAAGCTGCGGTCAAGCACGTTCTCAGGTATATCGCCGGAACACGACACCACGTGGTACACTATGCCAGGGGCTACAGCGACAGCGACATGGTTGGCGACCTGGACACGCGCCGGAGCACCAACGGCGTCCTCTTCTTCCTCGGGTCCAGTCCTATCTCCTGGCAATTGGCTAAGCAGAAGGTGGTGGCGCTATCGTCGTGCGAAGCAGAGTACATCGCCGCGACGGACGCTGCCTGTCAAGCAATATGGCTAGCTCGGCTCTTGAGTGATCTGATTGATTCGGAGTCTGGAGCACCGAAGATCAAAGTGGACAACAAGTCCACCATCGCAATGACAAAGAACCCCGTCTTCCATGATCGGAGCAAACACATTGACACTAGATATCACTTCATCCGGGAGTGCATCGAGGGCAGGAAGATCATCATCAACTACGTTCGCACGGAGGAGCAATTGGCGGACATATTGACGAAACCACTTGGCCGTGTTCGATTCCAGGAACTATGTCAGGGGATCGGCATCATCAAGCTTAGCGGTAATGGTGACATGAATTGGGGGGGGGGGGGAATTGTTGAGATTAATCCTAGCGCCATCACCTATTGTTGCTCCAATTCTTTCGCTCAGTTTCTGTTACAGCGCGCATACCTCGGCTTGAGGAGTTTGTGCGCCTGGTTTTTCTCTCCGACGCACGCTGCGTTCATGCGGGAGTTCATCCGAGTCCTAGGGGCGTCGTGCGCATACCTTCGGCCGTAGTGGCGCGGCCCAGTCGGGAGGATCGTGCAACATGCCGTCATTCATGTATTTGCTATTTATATTCGAACAATGCATCAGAAAATCACTGCTAAGTCGGGGCGGCACAAAATCGCTTCTCTCTGTTTTCTCTCTGTTTCTCGGTAGCTTTGCCGGATTCACTACAGTAAACAGAGGGCAATTCGTCGAACATCTTCGGTGTGGCGCCGACACAGGAGACCGACTGGAGGAGGAAGATCACGACGTTGACAGCCGGGACCTACGTCGCAGCGCGTGAGAGAGAGGGCATGAGCGGTGGCTTGGGCCGGTTTCTGGGCCACAACTCGGCATTCGCGCGAGCACGGGAGGAGGAAGTAGGCTGGCCTAGAGGAAAGGAGAGAAAGGCCGAGGCCAGGGGAGAGAGGGAGGAAACAGGCCAGTTTCAGACCAAATTCAAGGAGAGGATTTTAATTTGATTTCTCAATTTTAGTAAATGTTGAAATGATATTTGTGATTCTAAAATTAGATTTTGATCTCTGAAAACTCCTAAAAAAATTACAGAGTGTGCTATTAGACCTGGAGAATTTATTAACTATAAACCCAACCATGATTTACTTAGAAAATTTTGTTTCCCTCATTTAATTTACTTGTTTAATTATTTAAACTTTAATATAAATTCTAGAAATACTTTATTAAATAATTTATTAATTCCGTGAGAAAAATAAGGGTGTGACAACGATGATGGTGGATGTAGATATGCCTTATCGCCCATAGCCAACTGATGAAACCACTTCCTCCTCGCCGCATCCCTCCGCCCGTTCCTACTCGTCACCTCCCTGGCTGTCGACGACGACGACGAGGTAGCGCAGCTCCACTCAACATACATGCTTCTGCTCGTGGAAGACAGCCTCGACCACCGGCAATTGGCCCTTTTGCTCTCTCATATCCATAAAGAGGGGATGGGAAGAAATGAGAGAGAGGGTGGTTATCTCATCAAAAGTTCGGTGGGAGGGGCGGGGGGATCGGTGGGGACACTCATGAAGGTGTCGTTTCGCTATAACAACGTATTCGTGTTGTGTAGTAGTTTTTAAATTAACATATATTTGATTAAAAATAATATTATAGTACACTTCTCCATAGTTTTAGATTATCTTGTAATTTTGTAACCTTTTATTTTAAATTATATTATGTCTAGCAATCACTTCCTCACACCAGTTAGTCCCACTATTTGATTAAAAATGTAATAAATTGGATAAAATTAACCCAAAAAACTAATTATATGCTAGATTTGTTATCGACCAAACGTTTGATTTTTTGGATTCTGCCAAACAATAACACTGACCGTTGGACGGAACTTTGAGATTCAGGATGAGGGAAGCGAGTTCTAAGTTGTATTTTAACTTGTTATAGTTGTACTTTTAACTTGTTATAGTTGTCATTATCGATCACGCGTAACTTTAGTTATAAATTTATGTAACTTAGCTATATATGTATATAACTGTATCTAACGGTTTATATCTTGCCATTTAGATCAGAAAAAATCGTTTGATGGATTTAATTTTTTCAAACATTTGACCAATAAACAGTTTCATCATATGCATATGGTTGAGTTCCGAAAAATATGCCTCATCTCGTTTTACATGCGACGCACATCGATCTATAAATCAAATGGGAAAGTAAAGAATGTCTCCCTAAAAGCTAATGCTTTGAACGTCAGCATGGGCTCCTGTATTGGTTGGTGACCAAAATTCTCTACCAAAACTTGGTTGCCCATGGGTTTGGCAAAATTAAGTAGCCAAATGATGTCCGATTCTAAGTCGTATCAATTGTCGGTAAGGTTTGAAAATTTGGGTCCATGTGAATCACACATACACTTTATTGAATTGGGGTAAACCAACATTTTGTACAAATCTCATATGCCATTTTTTTAGATGAACATATTCCATTATATTTACTGCATGGCAATCTGCGGCATTTGCAGTGGCTATATTTATTTAAAAGTTTTAGTATCAATAATATTAATCAAATTTTTAAAAAAATTTCACATATTTATAAGTTTGATAATATGTCTATTCTATTTCGTATCTTCTTCACAACAATCACACCACTCTTCATGGAGTTTTCTTTGGCTTGGTCTCCAATAGCAAGTCTCAATCTTTGCTTAATCCCACTTATTTGATACTTAATCCCAATAATTTGGTCTCTATTTAAGGGTAATTGAAAGTTAGTCACATCTAGTTTGCTTGTTTGAGAAAAAAGCCTCATGTTATGAAGAATCTCGTAAGCCTAAACAGAAAATATTTTGAGCTCCATAGAAATTGATGTGGAATTATAACTGTGCATGACACATGGATGGTTATGATTAAGAATAGGAGGAATCCAAGGGCTATTATTTTATATGTGACATGGCTCAATGCATATTGAGCTTTATAGTAATAAACTACAACTAAGTTAGTTGTGAAAATGCACTGAATAGGATGGTTTTGACCAAAGCATGAGAGGGATCTAAAGTCTATCATTTTCTATATAATGTAGCTCAATGTATATTGAGCTTTTGGTTCTAACTATACATATCAAGATATGTATATATAGATAAGATATCAACCCAAATTTTGGTGCCTATTTGTTCTCAATTAAACCAGTGCCATTTGGTATTCACTGTTTTATAACTTAATACCTTCTCCATATATATACTGTATAAACACCATTTGACAAATTAAACGTGGATAAAAAAATTAATGAAAACTGTGCTATTTCTAAAAAAGTGGTTCTTTGTGTTCCTTATAAAATAGTTCCATTAATAGGAAGCGTGCTGTGTATTATGAGTGTGTGCGCGTCCTACTTGTGCTCGAAAAGAAAAGAAAGCAAATACTTCTCCAAAGAAAAGGGCATCATAAGAAAAAAAAAGGAAATTGCAACACAAAAATGGCAAACGGCCATCAAATCAAAATATGGGCCCAGGTAAATCTGGTTCGTCCACATTCAGCCCAAAGGGAAAAACACATAGACCGAAACCCAAATGCGTAGAAGGCCCAGGATCACCTTGCTGCTTACCCCCACCTACTCTCCACGTCGCCGTCGCCGGCGCCGGCGCGGCGGCCGGAGAGGACCACGAAGGTAGCTTCCTTTCACCAAAGTCACCACAAGTCCCATCTCTCTTGTTATGTTATCCTGCGTCCTGGGTCGATTCGTCGTTCCTGTGGTCAGTTGCTTTAGAACAAGATACACTATGCAGTTTGCAGGGTTCGATCTCATCTCCAAACTAAATTACCTGAAATTTCAGCGCTTCTGGGGTTTACTGAAATACTATCTGGTTCGATTTCTGATATCGTTACGTGCGAATCTATGTTTGTGAATTCAGCTAACCTGTTTCTTTTGTAGTTCCGAAAGAAATTAGCGATCGATCTTTTTTTGCAGTGATTCAGCTATCATCTAGTCAGGGCCCATCCACGACGATCTGAGTGATTACTGCTTAGAGGAGCTGCAGAATTGTCGTGTTGTTATAGCAATGATTGGGCTGATTATGCGTGCACTCATGAACTAACGATGCCCATGCATCGGTACAGTCGACCTGCTATTCAACTTCGTCATAGGATAAGGATGTTTTGAGCCATTGTCCGAAAATATAAGGATATTTTGAGCACTTTTGAAGTTTTTTTTTCTTTTGGCAAGGCTTCGTGATCCTGCAATCATCAACTTCCTTGAAATTTAGTCTTTGTTTCCTGTTATGGGGCTTTAACTGAATAATCATGTGTCCATATTTCTGCATCTGCTTGCCCTGAAGCTGATCGAGTGATTCTGATTACTCCCCCTCCTAAATATAAGCAATTCTAAAGTTAGACACGAGTATTAAGAAAGTAGATAAAAATAATTAGAAAAATGTTATGATTGATTGAAAAGAACAAGCAGGCAAAAAAATTAAATAAAAAATAATTATGATTGATTAAGATGAGATGATGGATAGAGAAATAGATTTATTTTAAAACAATGTTTGAGCGGTAGAAATAGCTTTATTTTAAAATAGGGAGTACTTAATAGTTACAGTCAGCTAGCTGTATAATTTATATATGATAGGTTTGTTGTCTGCCTGTCTTATCAGCCGGCATAAATCTAAAAAGATACCCTATTGAGGGTAGTAATAATTGTAAACAAAAATAGTGGATATCGCTGTTTCGTCGTGTCTAGCTTATCTGCTCCTTCATTTGTCGTGCACTGCAATTCTTTCTTCACTCGGTCAGATGTTGATCCGACAGAAAAGAAAGCCTAAGTGAAGTTGAACAGTGATCTACGGCCTAAGATCATGCTGCTACAGTATCTGATAATTCCTTGCTCCTCTTTAATTCGTTTTATATTTCCAGCTGGCTGGTAGCTGATTGCATGGTTTCTATGATCTACCCGGCACGCTGTTCTGACTAGTAGCCACCAAAGATGAATACAAGATCATGTTAAGGTTATTATAGTCGAACGAGACTTTTTTTTAACAAGGACGAAAGCTTTGCCACTTATGTATTAATATAGCAAGGGAAATTACAAGCTATGTACAGGACATGGCGGCAGGGAGCATGGCCGCAAAAGAAAGGAGCTAAGTTATATCTCCCAACGGGGTTAACTCTTGGAGTTTGGTCGCTCTGGCTTTTAGCCACGACACGGCCTCTTCTTTTATTTTAGCTATGATGCTTGTTGGGGTTGTGGCAATGTGGCGAAAAGTCCTAGCGTTGCGCTCACACCACAGGTTCCAAGCGACTAGGATAATGAAGGTTTTTAACGGCTTCTTTGGGACACTTGGAGTTGACAGGATATGTTACCACCACTGTCCGACTGAGTCGCATGCTCCCCAATCTTAAATGTGAAGATCCAGGTTTGCCCACTATTGCACTGCTATCTATATCCTCTACGAAAGTCTGCATTTGGCCAGCATGTGAAGGGTCGTTTCTAGCATAGTGCGGCATTGTGGGCAAAATTACCGATTTGGCCATCCTCGCTTTTGAAGTCTGTCCACCATCCAAACTCTGTTTTGGGTGATCAGCCATGCGAAGATCTTGCATTTTGGCAGCGTCCAGCACTTTCATATCATTTGGTTGAGTGGCGACCCTGTTGCACCTAGGAACTTCATCCGGTAAGCCAATTTCGCCATAGGTTCCCCATTTGCCGTGAGTCTCCAGACAATGGTGTCCTGCTATGAGCTTTGCAGCCGAACCTGCTGTATCATGGTCCATTGCTCAATGAACTGGTGTAGGTGCTCCGCCGTAGCTACACAGCATAAGCTTAGATTCCAGACCTAGTTGTTGTCGATCAGTGCTTCGCTGACGGTCCTGTTCTTTTGTTTGGAAGCCATAAAGATTTTGGGGGCAATCTTTTTGGGGATTTGGTTGCGCAACCAATGCGAGTGCCAGAAACTTGTCGTCTTTCCATCTCCCAAGGTGATGGTGGTGGTCGCCGCAAAAAGATCTTTGTCGAGCTAGTCACAAGGGACTGGGGTGCCTACCCATGGTCTGTCAGGAGCCTTCTGTTCGTACCAGAGCCATCGCAGTCGAAGGGCCCTGGCGAAACGATGCAGGTCAATTACTCCAAGTCCTCCCAACTCCTTGGGCCAGCAGACCTTTTCCTAGTTCACCTTGCATTTCTCCCCGTGATTGCTTCTCCTCCAGCCCATAGGTGCGCCTGATCTTGTCAATCGATCTGATGATATCATCTAGTACCTTTAGGGCCGTTAGGTGGTAAATGGGATACACCGTGAGGACCAACTTCGTCAAGACCGTTCTTCTCACTGCCGACATCATCTTCCCTTGCCATGGCACCAGTTTTGTTGCAATTTTGTCTAGGAAGGGCTTGACGTGGACCTTTTGTTAGTCTAGAGACCTCCGGTGGCATTCCTAGGTATTCCATGGGGGAAACTAGTGGTGCTCCCTAGGAAAACCTCTAGGATGCCTCGCAAGTCCAAGCTTGCTAAGTGGATCAAGGCAATCTGGCTCTTTTGCATATTGGTTTGTAGCCCTGTGATGTCCCTTAAGAGTGACAAGATATGCGCTAGGTTTCACATGTCATGCGTGGTGGGGTGAATGAAGATTGTTGCATCATCAGCATAGAGGAAGGTTTCAAAACTGCACAGTTCTTCCATTTAGGATGGTTAGATGTCCCTTGGCGGTTGCATTTTCGAGCAGTTGGTGGAGGGAGTCTATCGCCAGTATGAACAATAGAGGGGACAATGGGTCTCCTTATGTGAGTTCTCTCCTGTGGACAATCGACCTCCCTGGGATCCATTTAGGAGGATGCGAGTTGAGGAGCTCTTGAGGATGTTGGAGATCCAATTCCTCCACCTGGCTGGGAAGCCTTTAGCTTGCATCAAATCTAGGAGGTAGTCCCATCTCATGGTATCGAAGGCCTTTGTTATGTCGAGTTTAAGGAGGAGTGTTGGGGTGTTCGGTTGATGGAACCTCCTGGCCAAGTTGCGAACATACATTAAGTTGTTGTGTATACTCCTCTTTCTGATGAAAGCGCGTTGCGCGTGAGAGATGAGAGCATTCATGTGTGGTTGCAACCGCGTGGCTAGGACCTTGGAGATTATTTTGGCGTTCCCATGGATGAGGCTTATTGGCCTAAAATCCATGATGTAGTCCGCTCCTTCCACCTTTGGGATTAGGACAACATTAGCTGTGTTTAGAAGTCTTAGGTTGTTGCATCTTAGATCCAAGAAGGAATGTATTACAACATGATCTCATACTTGACTATCTCCCAACAAGCTTTATAGAAGGCCACGGTGAAACTATCAGGCCTTAGAGCTTTGTCTGACAGCAGGAGATGTATTGCCGCTTTTACTTCTTCCTCTGAGATGGGCTCAGTGAGAGCTGATAGGTCCATAGTTGGTAGGTGGATGGCCTCCCAGTCGAGGTCGATAGTTCGTGAGGGTGGCGTGGCCATTATGCCAAAGAAGTGGGCGTTTATCATGTTTGCTTTGTCTTCGTGCTTGAACTTCCATACGTTCCCTGTGGCATAGTCTTTGTATAAAGTTCTTCCTTCTTCTGGCTTTCACCCTTAGGTGAAAAAACTTTGTATTTGCGTCTCCTTCTTTCAGATTGGTTATTCTAGAAACCTGCTTTTTGCGCATTCTTTCCACCACTGCCAGTCCTATTGCTCGTGATTTAAGGATCTTCCTTAGTTGCAGCTCCGGCGCAGTTAGATGCCTACTTTCTTGCACCAAGTTGAGGCACAGGATCAGCTCCAGAGCCATGTCCAATTGTAGTTATGAATGGGACATCAGATTTTTGCTCCACTTCTAAGCTTGGAGGCTATGGCCCTCAATCTGTCGTAAAATCTGTGGTGCGGCTCGTGATGGGCTGTGGGCAGCGTCCAAGCCTCAGCCACTACTTCTAGGAAACCTGGTAGGCGGATCTAGAAGTTTTCAAAGCGGAACATCTTCGCTTTTGGGGATTCACCTTGATTGGTTAGGAGCAAGGGGCAGTGGTCTGAAAGCAAGGTAGAGAGAGCATGCAAGAGGTGGGATTCAAAGGCAAGATCCCACGGTGCGTTACAGAAGAAGCGGCCCAGCTTTACCATCGTCGAATTTTCCCTCTCATTGCTCCAAGTGAAGCGCCTATTCTGGAGTACTATTTCCTTAGTTCACACGCATTTAGCGTGTTTCTGAAAAGGCTCATTTGGCGGAGTTTTAGGTTATTGTTATTCTTGTTCAAGTAAACAAATTAACGTAACTATGCCCTACGCCACTCCACCCTGCCCACCTCCACCAGCGCCAGCGGACCAGCCGGCACCGCCCATGCTCCTGCTCAGACCTCGCAGCTCGGCTGCTGCGTTGCCGTCGATTCACAGCTGCGTGGAACACCCTGATTCACAGCTGTCGAATGAGACTTGGCATCTATGAGGAAATTTTTGGATTAATTCAAGATGATTTGTTAAGCAAGTACACTGACACTGCACTCTGAGAGCAATCTTACCTTGATAGCATCTGGTACAGGCTAGTGAAAATGATGGATGCAGTGTTGATGTTCTCCCACGGTTGGGTGGTTAAGAAGAAAAGGCAAAAGCTTTCGTTGTCTCGATTTCATTCCTTGCTGTCCTTTCACTCCACTGAAAAACAAATCCAATTGCACTGTATCTTCAGCACGAGAGTGCTATTGCAATGCCGTCTCAGTTCCGGAATGGTGAACCTTGTATACTGACTAGGAATCTGCATGGTGGCAAGATGATTTGATCATTGAATAACCTAAAATTTTGGACATGGAGTTGGCAACTTGTTATGGTTCTTCCACCTTCCCCTAGGTCATTTATGTTCTCTTGCTTATAGTCTCCTAGATTTTAGCTCAGCAAGTATCTATGGGTTCACTAATTTGAAATGATTATGAATGCATGGACCTCATTGCTGCAATTAATTTTTTAATCTTTCTCCAAGATATTGTTTTGCCCTTTGATCAAGCTGTGGTTTCTGAATATATAACTCAAATACCATTGAAATTGAATTGAATGGTTCTATTCTCAATCTGCCAGATGCTAGAACTCTCTGCTTTCCAAGTAGATGAAGCACCTAAAAATTAAAAGATGAAAGTATGATGACCTTAGACCCCACTCAAATCAGGGTGTTCCACAGCTGACATTTAGCATTTTGTTCTGCACTACTGAAATTGTCTGAATGATTCTGCTGGTATGTTTGGTATTGAACAAAGTAAGATTGTATCATCACTGTTTAATTAAGCCTAGATGGGTTCCAATCAACCCTATATACATGTGCTTGATTATGGTAATGTTTTCGCTTTTGCGCCGTTCACATGATTGCGATCATCTCTTCTTTTTCTGTATATGATTGGTCTAGCCTTTGCCCCTGTCATACTCAAGAAAATGTGGTTTAGGAGTCTACATCGATTTATAAATCCATGTGTAAACAATATGTCACATGCTGGAACAGTCACTGAATTGAAATCCATTGCACATGAAGGGGAGGAACAGGCACCTGCATTGGATGATCTGCAACCTGGCAGAGAGAATTGTGCAAATGCCAAAACACCCTGCCTTCTTGGATATCTAGGCTGGCATCCATGCAATGCTGATATGATACCCTTTTCCATCAAAGGGAACCTACTCCTTTGGGATTCTTAGGATTCAAGTATCCCCTAACTGACCACTCCAATTATATATGCATGAGAGGAAAAGGAGATGATGAAAAACATACTCACATTCATGCATGAGAGGAAAAGGAGGTGATGAAAAACATACTCACATTCAGACTTTCAGAGAAAGCAGGCCACTGAAGGAGGAGGTAGGGCACAAAAGGGAGGGCTCCAATCTATCTTAGGTTGCCATAGTGGCCCAAGATTGATCAGCCTCTCTCTCTCTGCTTGTGTGAGGTGGAATTTGCTGGACCAGCCAGCCCAAATGCCCAATTAGGTGTGCTCCATGCTTAATTCTCCATGAGTAGAGCAGGTGAATGCATGAATGATCATGTGTGAGAGAGAGTTTGAATAATCTTGTGTGAGGCTTACCACTAGATCCATCCATGCATGAGGAGCTAGCTAGCTAGCTAGCAATGCATTAGGTAGTAAAGGAAGGAGACGGCGGCTATAAATATGCAGTGCTGTGCAGTGCAGGGTGGGTTCATTGGTTCGTGCTGAGACCAAAGCGTGAGTGAGTCAGTGAGAGTGAGAGTGTGTGTGTTGCGCCATGATGAAGAGGCTGGTGGTCCTGAGGAGGCGGGAGCCGGCGGTGAGGTTCAGCTGCTGCGGCGTGAGGTACGGCGAGTGCCGCCGGAACCACGCGGCGAGCACGGGTGGCCACGCCGTCGACGGGTGCCGGGAGTTCATCGCCGCCGAGGGGGAGGAGGGCACCGGCACCGTCGCCGCCGCGGCGGCGCTCAAGTGCGCCGCCTGCGGCTGCCACCGCAGCTTCCACCGTAGGGTGCAGGTCTACGAGGTCGCCTGGGACGACTGCGCCTCCGACGACACGCCGTCGTCGTCGTCGAGCAGCGACTAGCTCCGGTGCAGCGAGCTCGCTCATCGTCTCTTCTCCTCCGTCTCCGGCCGCCGGCCGGTGCATCATGCCTAGGATATGATCAGACCTCGCGATTGTTAATTAATTAGCTTGTGTAATCTGTATACCATGGATTGATTGACCCTATTCCCAAGTGATTATTGCTCATCTCTAATTAATCAATTAATTAATGTCTTGTTTTCTTCCTCCTGATTGTAATTAACTCCATGCAAGCTACTCCAGTGTCTAGTACTATCTCCAAGCATCTGTCCATTATTTCTCGGTCTGAATCGCCGATCCATATCTGATCTTCAAGCGGCTTGATTGCATTGTCTGCACGAGATGATTCGTGTTGCTGCATGCTGATATGCTTCGCTTCACACTGCATGCCCATGAACTGAAACTGAAACTTCTGACAGCAACGCTAGCTGCTGTGCTCAGCGTATTATACGTACAGTTATACAGCTCTGGCACTTCCAGCTGTAGTATTTACTGCATGCATACCGTCCTTGTACGTACGGAAACTGCAGCTGCAAGCCTGCAAGTACAGACAACGGTGTATCTGCCATTGTACGCCACAAGCTACACGTAGACAGTAGAATTCTACTGCTTATTTTCCCTCTTTTTTTTTCCTTTTCTTCTTGGAGTCAATGAATTGAGGTTTAACAGTAGCAGCCATGCATGCAGCCTGATCGAGTCGACACGAGTGTAATTTTGACATTTATGTGGAAGGAAAAGTAGATGCGCCCCTTTCATTCCTTGGACCTGAGCCCCTGGCTAGCCTCTCGACAGCAGCATAAAAAGGGCAGCACGACAACAATTATAACAGTAATTCAGACACATCTATGAATAGTCGCCCCCTTTCTATCCTCACCTTTTTCCCTTTCTTCTCTTTGTCCGGCTACATACAATAGATCATTTCCTGTTCTATTCCGCAACAAAATTTCCATGAAATTTCTTTCGCGAGCGAGCGAAAAGACTTGAATTTGTAAGCATTTTCCATTGGTTTGCTGAATATTAAGTTTGTCTGAACTACTGAATTTATCTGTTTGGACAGGGAAGCAGGGAACAGGATCGATTGTCCAAGTAACAGTGTTAGAGGAGTAGGACGATCGAGCAGGCAGACATCCCCTGTTCGATGGGTGTTTATGAGCTGCAGGGCACGACAGCTCGCGCATTATAAATGGGAGTTAGCTCCATTAAACTTGGATGGCTTAATTCGCTACTAAGAGCTGCTATGCTAGTGCTGCCCAGCTAGCTGCTGGATCCATTAAAGCCGAAGGCCCTTATAAACCATCTCAAAAGAAAAAACGGAAATCTCCAAGTTGCACGCTGTATATATGCCCATCGCGCATGGAGTTGTGCAGGAAGCAGAAGTCCCAATGGTATAGACTTCGGCCAGAGTGAGTTCGGTGTATGATCGATTCCAACTATGTATTAATACAGGGTATAAACGTAGTACTGCCTAGAATCTATATGATTCTTAGTGCTGATAATAATAGGAAGTTGGGACTTGTGAGTTTGCCCTATATTTATATCTTTCTTTTTTTTATTATTACATAGAAGACGCAAGTCGGTGAGTGTGTCTTCTAACACATGTTCAAAGATATAGAGATCGGCAATAGATCCCCGCTATCACTATGCACTGCGCGTGAGTGTGATATTCATAGGTGCCAAGATTTTCAATAATGAGTGGAGTCATGCACCCATGACTCTACCACTGGAACATAGTAATTTTCCCCACATATCCGTTTTATTTCAACATCATAATTTTATTGGTTGTGGCCTGACTGCATAGGTGATTCAGACATCTCCACTATGGATATAACCATACCAAGTTCACAAGCTAAACCGGTGATACAAGAACCAATCACTAGAGCTCATGCCCATCAACTTAATTATTAAGTGAATGTGTTCTTAGGGTTGCACAAACATGATTTACTAAATGGGTTACTACTAAATGCTTATTATGATGTTATTGTGCTTAGGATTAATGAAGGAGAAGATGCACACAAGCCAAAGAATGGTGCAAGACAGAAGATTCTGGTTCGGCCTCCTGTGCAGCATACTCGTTAATCTATAAGTACGTTTGGGGCTATAGGTACTTGATGAAAGGTCTCAGAGTCCGCTTTAAAATATATTCAGTCTTACCTTCAAACTCACTCGAAGTCAATTGCAATTGCCAAAAGAGTGTAGATCTATTCTTAGAAATAAAGTTCAACGGTGTTGTGTCACCTCTACTTGGGCCCATGGGCGTATGACCTAAAGCGATGTGTCAAGTCCTAAACATCGTCCGTACTATTAGAAAAGTTAGATGCAAATAGAGACACGAATTTTTACGTGAAAAACCCTTGCAGGAAAAAACCACCGGCGCCGACCGGCAATGATCACTATTGAGGAGTTGATTACAAATGCAGGGGAATAACAATGGAACGTCACCTCTTCCCATGCGGCTTACAAGGAATATATATAGGGGAATAAATTTAGGAGTCATAGTAGGAATAGACTAGAATTTTTATTAGGAAACTAATCCAGTAATATGAATATGTTACATACTGAAATTCGGATCATATATCTAACAATCTCCACTTTGAGACGAGTTTCTCTTGTAGCATATAAATCATCAATCATCAAACAACACCTTAAGTAGGTAAAATAACCGCGCGCCAAAAAGACTTTAGGACTATACTGTAACACTAACCAAGCTTGAGCAAAGCTCAAACTTAGTAACATGAACTAATTTTGTCATCATATCAGTTGGATTATCATGAGTACTTATCCTGCATACTTTGACATCATCTTCAGCAATAACACCCCGAATAAAGTGATATCTCACATCAATGTGCTTTGTTCTCTTATGAAATATCTGATTCTTTGTTAGGCATATTACACTTTGACTATCACAAAATATATTAATGCAAGACGTATCTCCACAAAGCTCAGTGTACAAACCTCTAAGCCAAATAACTTTCTTACAAGTTTTAGAAATAGCTATATACTCTACTTCAGTAGTAGATAAGGCAACAATTGTTTGCAAACTTGTCTTCTAATTAACAGCACAACCTCCAACAGTGAAAACATAACCTGTGAGTGATCTTCTTTTATCTAAATCTTCAATAAAATCTAAATCCACATAACCAACAAGTCCATCTCTAGAACTTCCAAAGTGCAAACAAACATTAGAAGTACCACGCAAATATCTGAAAATCCACTGAACTACTTTACAATGCTCTTTGCCAGGATTAACCATGTATCTACTGACAACACTCAATATATATGATAAATCAGGACGAGAACATATCATGGCGTACATAAGTGAACCAACTGCACTTGAATATGAAAGTCTAGACATGTATTCAACATCACATTCTGACTGTGGATATAAATATGAAGATAGTCTAAAATGTGCAGCTAAAGAAATACTCACTGGTTTTGCATCATGCATATGAAATCGAGGAAGGACCTTTTTAATGTAACCTTTCTGACTAAGGTATAACTTGCCAGACTGTTTTCTCTAGTAATTTCCATACCGAGAATTTTCTTTGCTGTACCTAAATCCTTCATGTCAAACTCATTACTCAATTATGCCTTCAATTTTACTATCTCTGATTTGTCTTTTGTAGCAATCAACATATCATCGACATAAAGAAGCAAATATATAGCTGAACCATTAACAGCTTTCAGATAAACACAACTATCAAATTTGATCTTCTAAAATTCTGAGAGAGCATGAAAGAGTCAAATCTCTTATACCACTGTCTAGGTGACTGCTTCAATCCATAAAGAGACTTCTTCAACCTAAATATTAGGTTTTCTTTTCTAGGAACAACAAAACTTTCAGGTTGCTCCATATAAATGTCCTCTTCTAAATCCCCATGTAAAAATACAGTTTTAACATCTAATTGCTCTAGTTCATAATCATGCATTGCAACAATACTGAGTAAAGTGCGAATTGAACTATGCTTCATAACTGGGAAAAAAATCATTGAAATCAATACCTGGAATCTGGCTATAACCTTTAGCAACCAACCTTACTTTATATCTTGCCTCATCACTTGGAGACATATATTCCTTTCTTTTGAAAATCCACTTGCAATAGATAGGCTTCTTTTCCTTAGGCAATTTCACCAGTTCCCAAGTACTATTCTTTTCAAATGACTCTATCTCATCATGCATAGCAGCTATCCACTTATTGCAATCATCAGAAACAATAGTCTCAGAATATATAGAAGGTTCTGCATTACCTTCAATTTCTTCTGCCATACTCAAAGCATAAGCAACTATGTTTGCTTCTTTAATTAATCTTTGAGGTCGTTTGATAGTTCTTCTTGCCCTATCAAGTGCAATAGTATATTGTGGTGGTTGCTCAACAGTAGAAGAATCTGAATCTTCAGCAATAGGTGTTTCTTGTTCAACTGCAATGTTCTTCAGCAATAGGTTACCCCATGTCAACTAAAGGGGTCTACGACTAACAACAGGGTAGGTCCCAGACCATACTGTGCCAGGAACCCAGAAGGCCTTGCCCAACATCCTCCCAGCGTTTCCACAGTCCATTGACATGCAAAGCGTCCCTGGGTGACTAGTTACTCAGCCAGGGGCTTCCCATTTCACCCATGTGATTGTACTGTCATATGCATGGATGAAATTTCGAAGAAATCAGTCCTTACGGCGACCACACAGGCATCCCACACATTGGACCAGCCTTGTGTCACGAGTCTTTATTTTTAAAACTCATTTTTCTTGCAAAAGGCACCGACCTAGGTGTCGGGTTTTCCAATTATTTCATAAAACTTAGATTTTACCCAAGATGTTTATCAAATTTTAAGTTTGGAAAGCGACCATCAGTATTCGTACAGGAGTGCGTGAATACCAAGGTGCAACAGTGGTAGTTACAAGGGAACAGGACATTGCAATTGTCAAGAAAGGATTAAATGCAGCAAGGTTGGGTAGACCCACCGATCTGACTCGCATACAGGACCAAACAGTTCAGTGCACGTCTATCGATGCAATTTTGCAAACAAAATAATTTAAGTTCACATATAGACTCAATTGATCAAAGGTGACTTGACTTACTCTAGGTCTTCACGAGTCTTCAAGAAACTCCACGAAATCCGCTCCGAAACGAACTTTCGAAGACCGTTACTATGCACAAACAATTAAAATCTACACAAAGACCAAGAAAAGGACCCTATTTAGTACTACTAATAGTGCCATTAGATAGATCTCAATTTTAGAAAATTACTGGAGTTAGAACGGAGTCAATCGGGGCTACGGATCAAAAGATATGAATTTCCAAAGATTAAATGAATTTCTGGAATGAAGGAAATGGTTTACTGGATTTCTTGAATTGAATATTCTCGGGAATATTCTCATTGCGTCACTGACGGAGGGGGCCACTGCCAGTTCTGGCCCACAAGTCAGTGGGTAGAGAGAGAGCTGGAATGTGGGCCGGTGGAAGATGTAGGGCCCGGGTGTCAGCAATACAAGGGTTCACGGTTGTAGGGCGATCGTGGACCGAGGGGCTAGGGCCCACGTGTCAGTGATACATGGCCCATGGACCGGGTTTAGCATGGTACGAAGAGAGAGAAAGGTGGGACGGGTGCACGGGGACGGTTTGTGGTGCACCAAGATAGCGGGCCCACTGTCCAGAGACACGACTCGCGGTGGACCAAGAGCATGCTGCGGGTCCAGGCCGAGCTGGCGCCTACGTGGCAGCCCAGCCGATAGGGATGGGGGAGAGGTGAGGCGAGGCTGCCGAGATCGATGGCTCAAGGCGGCCTCCGAGAGCATTCTAGCGAGCGACGGCGTGCCAGAGCGAGCGGCGGCGCTGACGGGAGGAGGGGAGCAAGGCGAATGGTTTCAACGGCTCGGATTCGCGAGAGACCGAGCGACGGCGGCCGGCGACGAGAGACCGAAGACCGAAGGAAGAGAAAAGCGGCGGCGCTCAGTTGCGCACAACGGCACTCTAGGAAGGTTCCAGGGAGAGGTGGCCAAGTAAGGCGCCGAGATATGCGCCGATGGCGGCACTTAGTGGTGGGCGGCAGCATGACATGTCGGCGTCGGGAGCTCGATAGACGGCGGCGGAAGAAGGCGACATGCCGAGACAGGGGACGCGTCGCGAGAGAGGATGGACAAGGCGAGGGACCGAAGGGGTGAGTCTCGATGGTTTCGTGGGTGTCACATAGCGTGAAGGAGATGGGAGTTAGGCCTCGGCCTTACCGGCAGTGATCTAGCACCGAGGCCGAGGATGGCGCAAGTGACGTTCGGGGGAGATTAGGGCACCTGCGGGGAGGAGATCGTGTGGAGATGGGGAACGTCGAGCCCCGAGCGACGGCGCCCCGGGATTGGCACGGCGAAGGTTGGCTTAAATTTGAACGCAGAGCACGGGCGAATGGAGTCCGGCGCGGACAGGAAATGAGTGTGAGAGAGAGAGGTCGTAGGGGACCATGCCAGCTGAGAATCTCGGTCAAAAGCGGAGGAGTGGGAGGAAGAAAAGGGGGCGGCTGCAGCTGTCCAATCCGTGGCGGCTAGTAGGCGCCGACAGGACTGGGCGGGGCTGCAGTGGCGTGGGCGTTCTCTCGGGATTTTGACCGAGTAGTTGAGGGGCGCAGATGGGGAAGGAAAGGGGACGGAGGTAGACGACGACTGTGCAGGGGAGATCGAACGGCGACGCGTAGCACGGGGACAAGCGGCAGCGATCGGGCTGCAAGTTTGCACGTGGGGCGGATTAGAGGGATCGGACGGTGTCGTGTGAACACGGGAGACACATAGCAGCCATCCAGTAGTGTGTGGAATTGACAGCGAGTAGACACATGAAGGGGAATTGACGGCTGGCGCTGCGAATAGGGACACGCGGCAGCCATCCGTGCCATGGGGCGGCGACGCACGGGATCGAACGGCACCGAGCGGCGTGTGGGTCACGTGGTGGCCATCGGACAATGCTCGGCAGGGGCGCACACCTCACGCATGCGTGCGGGCCGTGGGCTGCATGGTGACCTACTTGGGAGAGGAAGGAAAGGGCGAGAGAAAGAGCTAGGCCAGCTGGAGGGGAGCGGCCCATGTGTACGGTAACCCTTCTTGATATTTCGAGAGGGAGGTTTTGGGGATTTTGAGTATTTGGAATTGAGATTTAATTTCAAATTGGGTATTTGAATTCAAATCACACCACTGAACCCATGGAAGGAATAAGGGAATCAAGGAGGGGGACCAAGTTGTCGGAGGAGGGAACTCCAACCGCGGGGAGTCTGGGGACCCCCCTTTGAGGTTCGGCCAGGGGAGTTGTTCACAGGACGACTGCGGTGTCGAGACGATGGCACGTAAGGGAGACAGGAGAAGTATACAGGTTCGGGCCGCGCAGAGGCGTAATACCCTACTCCTGTGTGTGTTTGCTATGTGGGAGATGAATGTGGTTTGTTCTTACAAGATGTTCTGGAGGGGTGCTCTGGAACTAGCCCTCACTTGGGAACGAACTCAAAGTCTCTCTAGAAGCTGTACTCGAAGAATGGAACAGGGTCCCGAGAGAGAGCCTCCTTGAGAGCCAGAACCAAAGAGCCCCTTCCTGTTGGCATGGATCCTCCTTTCATAGTCCAAGGGGAGTCCACAGCGCCTAGCTCACATGTGAGGAGAAAGCTTTTCTAGGTACGATATGTCTTGTCGCACATGTCCGCCTGCTGAGCCACGCCGGAGTTGGCTCGGGATGTTTTGTCGTCACGTCGCTCGGCTGCTGTGGGCGGCTTGGTCGTGGAGGTGTGACAGCGCACGCCATCGCTGCTAGTGTGGTCAAAAGTTCTCTGACCGCGCAGGAAGCGGGCTCACAGGGGGTCATCATGAGAGCCCACGCATGCCTGACCGGGCGACAGGCACGCCGCGCCCCGTTGCCTCGTCATTAATGTGGGTGGTTGGAGAGCTAATCCGCTCGAGTCAGGCTCGTGCCCGGGGCAGAGAGCTCATCGAGCCCTCCGCGCGCACACGGCGCCAAGCTCCTTAGGGACGAAAGCTGTGAGCCCCGGGCTCGGGGAGCGCGCCCCGGGCCCGGGAATGCCCCAGTAATGGGTCCCGGGAATGCGTCCCGGGACCGAGCCAGTGGGTCCCGGGACCGGGGCCCGAGACCGTGGTTTCCGAGAACGGGGGGGCGAGACCCGAGGCCAGGGAATGTCAATAATGTGCCCCGGGAACGCGCCCCGGGGCCGAAGCTGTGGGTCCTCGGCCCGGGGGGCGAGACCCGGGCATGGGAAGTCCCAGTAATGTGCCCCGGGGACGTGACCCGGGGCTGGAGCTGTGGGTCCTAGGACCGGGGGGCGAGGCCCGGGCACAGGAAGGTCCCCGGGACGCGGGCCCGAGGAGGTGGCTCCCGGGACTGGGGGGCGAGGCCCGGTCCCGGGAAGGTCTCAGTAATATGCCCCGTCGCCTCGTCATTAATACGGGTGGTTGGAGAGCTGATCTGCTCGAGTCAGGCTCATGCCCGGGGCAGAGAGCTCATCGAGCCCTCCGTGCGCACAAGGCGCCGAGTTCCTCGGGGACAGAAGCTGTGGGCCCTAGGACCGGGCCTCGCCGGGACCGGGGGGCGAGGCCCGGTCCCGGGAAGGTCTCAGTAATATGCCCTGGGGACACAACCCGGGGCTGAAGCAGTGGGTCTCGGGACCGGGGGCGAGGCTCGGGCCCCGGAAGTCCTAGTAATGTTCCCAGGGACATGCCCCGGGACCGACGAGGTGGCTCTCGGGACCGTGGGGTGAGGCCCGGGCCCGGGAAGGTCCCCGGGACGCGGGGCCCGAGGAGGTGGCTGCGAGCCGTCGTCGCGACTCGCCCGGGGAGTGCACACCCGGGCCAAGGCAGTGCTCGTGCCTAGGTACTTAGCGGGAAAACGGTCGTAGCCAGCCGTCACCGGTGCAGAATGTGGGCCCCGGAGGAGTTGACGTGGCCAAAGATCCACGCGTCCCCAGGGTATGTAGGGCCCCCAGTCCCGTTTCGCCAACACAAGTGGCAAATTTTTGGTATTTTTTTGGCATAGCTTTTGTATTTCGACTTCAAAGGAACATTGCCGAGGGTTTCAAAGGAGAGCAGGGATTGGATTTGAATGGATTTTGGACATTTGAACTGAGATTTGAATTACGATTTGAAATCAACTATATAGTTGATCCTAGAAAATTTCAGGGGGTTTCATAGAGGAGGAACCAAGGGAATAACTGACATATTTGGAAAGAATTTGTATTGTGGTATTGAAGGAAAATATATTGGAATGGATTCAAAAGGAAGGTAAAGCAAGGGATGTCTCGAATATTTTTGGGATAAATGCAGTTGGACTTCAAGGATTTTTGCAACGGAATTCTAGGAGAGGATTTGAATTAGAATTTTGCAGTCCGAACTCGAGAGTTGAATTCTGAAATTGTTTCAGAAAAATCAAGGGAAGAATATTTTAGGGTTCGGGTACGAAGGATTAGAACCGATTTTGAAACGGAATTTCTGATAGAAGATAAGGGGATTTAGCCGTTAGGGTTAGGGGCAAAACCCGAATACAGCGATTCGAATTCGAGGAGATTTGGAGAGGTGAGGTTTTGATGGGTTGGGTTTTGAGATCAAGGACAAGGTAACAAACTGAGATCCAGGCACGACTTACGACACAACACACAAAGCGAGAAATTTTCACGGATAGGTTTTAGTAAAATAGCGTTTAATGTCTCGCTGAAAGTGGGGCGTTACAGATGTCAAATCAGTGAACCAAGCCCTTGGTCGTAATATCCATGAAGTGATGAGACGACCGGGGCATGCAGAACATGAACCTGTCCCAAGGCCATCTTTTCACGAACGAAGTGAATACCAATCTCAATATGCTTCGTGCGACGATCATGAGCAGGGTTGGCCATCATATAGACAACACTGTCGTTATCGCAGTAGATGACATTGTACAAGCAAGAGCAACATGGAGTTCCTACAGAAGATGGTGCAACCAGCAACACTCGGTAACCGCACGGGCCATGGCATGGTACTCTACTTCTGCACTGGAGCGGAAGACGATGGTCTGGCGCTTGGAAGACCAAGAGATCAAATTATGACCGAGAAAGATGCAGTAGCCCAAAATAGAGTGCCTGGAGTTGGGCATCCAGCCAATCTGCGTCAGAGTATGTGGTAAGGGATTGAACCGGGGCGGCGCTGATGTGGAGGTCGGTAGAGAAGGTGGCCTTTACATAGCACAGGATGCGCTTGATGTAGGCAAGGCGAGAATCCCGTGGATCATGCATGAAGAGGCACACCTGTTGCACAACATACGCCAACTCAGCCTAAGTCAGATTGAGGTACTAGAGGGCGCCGGCGAGACTCCTTTACTTGGAGGGATCAGCCATTGGGTCATTATCTGATGTAGTGAGCTATGCACGAGCATCAACAGGAGTCGCTGTAGGATGACACTCGTCCATTCCAGCTCGCTGAAGAAGGTCAACAGCGTGCTATCACTGGGACAGAAAAAGGCCATTAGAGGAGCGGGTGATGGAGATGCCAAGAAGGAAGTGCAGGTCGCTGAGGTTTGTCACGACGGATTCCGAGTGAAGGCAAGTAGTAGTATGCTGAAGAAGAGCCGGCAAGGAGGCACGGCGGATTCCGAGTGAAGGCAAGCAGTAGTATGCTGAAGAAGAGCCGACAAGGAGGCAGTGAGGATGATGTCGACGACGTATAGGAGCAGGTAGTCTAGAGCATCTCCATCTTTGTAAACAAAGAGAGAGTTGTCTGATATCGACAGTACAATCCCAACTACCGAATATGTGTGATGAACCATTGGTACCAAGCACAAGGTGTATGCTTCAGACCATAGAAGGACTTCTGCAGTAAGCAAACCATATATATATATATATATATATATAGAGAGAGAGAGAGAGAGAGAGAGATGGACTACTGTGCTTTGCGAAGCACGGATTGCCCCGTGCTTTGCGACCGTTGCTACAAATTAGAAGTTTAAATGAGTGATCCAAACTGTTCATCATGATCTCCATATTGAAACAAGGTTGGAGACCAAATTTTACATTTTTTGAAAATTTTTTACTATTTTTAAGAGGGGTACAAATTTATAGGTTTTGGATGGTTTTGAAGTCTTTAGATTAACAAGATTTCATACCTATCTAAAAAATAGTAAAAAATTTTCAAAAAATATAAAATTTGGTCTCCAACCTTGTTTCAATATGTAGATCATGATGAATGGTTTGGATTACTCATTTAAACTTCTAATTTGTAACAACGGTCGTGAAGCACGGGGCAATCCGTGCTTCACGAAGCACAGTAGCCCATCTCTATATATATATATATGTAATTTACTTGATGCACCATGGTGTCTGGGCCTCAAGATTCAAATCGGATATATACATAATTTAAATGAGTATGAAAATATATAAAACTTTTTGGGTATGAACATTAACTTGTTTACTAGCTAGTTCAAATAAGTTTGAACTGAATTTAGACTTATGCATGCCTTTTTTTGCTTAAATTTTGATTCTAGATATGTGTCATCCAAACATATAATTAACTAGGTATGTGATATGCGATGGTGAAATAACTTTGAATTTGAGATATTTTGTTATATGGTATGGACATCAATCAAACTGTTACATCTAGATATATAAAAAATCTAAAAACATTACAAAATTCGTGTATTTTTAAACCTTTAGGCCCAAGCACCATGAGGGTGTCTATATAGAGAGAGAGGAGTAATACGAGGAGTACAAAGATACACTACAAGGCTATATACAATTCTAATAGTATCGATCACTAAGATGCAACATACTTAAACGCTTGTAGTCAGATCGTCCATATCGTCATCTTCCAATCGAATATGTCCCTCTCGTCGAAAGGTTGGGGCACAATCGGGACACCTGAAAGCATATCAATAGCTGGGTTGTATCATTTTTTATTACCTTGAAGGAAAAAAATAAGCATTTGCATCGTATCCAAAGAATTAAGTTCATGGTGGATATATAGTGTCACTTGGTTCGACTCTCGAACACATAAATAGCTACACACATTGTCGATCTGATCAACAAATTCTATCTGATTCATGCCGTTTCTGACGAACTGGTGTGCGACGGTGTTTCTCATCTACCAGCAAGCTGTGACCCCTCCGGCCGGCCACCACCACTCGAGAGCTAGCTAGCGAGCACAATTAACGAGCCAACGCCGGTTCGTAGTGTACGAACGGGTACGAACAAGCTGGCTACTGCTAGTCATCTGGCATCTGCTGCAGAAGGAAAACGTACATGCCAGCGGCGGCGTTGGTGTGCATTATTCAAGCAAGGGCTTTTATGAAGAGCTAGCTAGCTCAAGGGGGATTATGATGGCTATCGAGCTTGGAAGGGAAACGGCGAATAGGTTCCAGTGTGTACACAGTACAGCAGTGCAGATGTTGATGTCGTGATATGGGTGGTAATAGTCGCCAAAACTTCTTCTCCATTAGAGTTCTAGGGAAGCTTCTTTGGTATGCGCTTATGGAGTTAACTTGTGGATTGATAAGGAGCTCTCTCTCTCTCTCTCAAATATTGTAAGGTTCACATATTTACGTGTTATACCTCCTGTTTACAAATAACTGTCGGTATTAATTTTGAGAATTTTTATGGTATCAATACTGCGGTATATACTGCTAGTATATAAAGGTATCTTAAAATTTACTAAAGATTAAAAGGGCACTTTAGGAATTTCGTGGCTGCGGGTAGGCACGCGTGGCTAGCAGTGGCTAGGCGGTGACGCAGCACGAATGGACTATGGTGTTGGCGCCTCTCGCCGTGTCTGTGATCAAGGACGATAGGAATGGGGAGTGGATCCAGAGGGGGAACGTAGAAAACGCCCAGCACCACACTCTATGATGTGAATTTACTGAATTACCTCCACACAATAACGTAAAATGATGAATTTACTGCTTTAAATTTATACTGTAATCTATTTAAGTAAGTAAACAAATCAATCTACACTATTCGATCATTTATACTAGTAGCATATACTGCTAGTATATTGTACCATGAAAGTTCTCTTAATTTTGAGTTGTCCTATTTTGACCAATAGTATTTTTTTTGAATAATATAACTATTTAGCAATCAAAGTTGAATAACTGGATTTGCAATTGAAAGTACTTTACTAATATCTTACCTTTGAATCTATTTGCTTTGACATCACTTGAAAATAACGGTCAAATTTCATCTATTTTTGGCCAAAACTGATAAATATTCGTAAAGGGAGAGCAAGGCACACGCATTCACTCATCATGTGTAGGCACATGTGGCATATGAGGTTATGGATAAAAACAGGGTGGAAATTCCCAACCGCACCGGTCATTGCTTTTAGTTTTTATTGACCGTTTACATTGATATAGGAAATTTTCGATATCAAAAATGGATACGATAACATGTCCCAAAAGCGGTAACAGAAACTGGAGATGTTTTTTTTCTAACCGTTTTATCCAAATCCATTCTCGGCCAGTCCAGGCCATCGGCCTATTAGACATCACGAAACAATGCCTTGTTGCTTTGATGGAACTATGTTAATGGAATACAAGACTTAGGACATATATATAGTAGTCCTTAATTATCTTCGGAAGAATAATTGTTTATTATTAGCCGTGCTATTTGACAAACATAGTTATGTTGTAATTCTATCATGATATCTTATATTCCTACCCTTTGGTCATGTACGTGCTTGTGGATTGTTGTGATGTTTTGTATTTATGGTTGTGGACTTATAGATTGTTGAACATGTAATCTATGATCTATCATCCAACTTTAGTGCCACTATCAAACTTATAATCTATTGCCAAATTATTATCATATTATGTGATTATAATATAGTGCCATTATACAGTTGTACGAATAAATCATGAATGATATTATAACGTGTTGCAATGATGAAGTTATATTATATAGTCAAGCATAGGTAAATATGTGTTGTTACAATTTAGCGTTTCTGACATGAATTTTCGGCTTTCGACCGTATTCTATTTCTGATATTCTGATAGTTTTGATATCATTTTCGGTTTTGGTTTTACCGCTTCGATTCCAAAAAAAATATGGCTGTAGAAATGATAGGGGCAGTTTTCCGACCATTTTCATCATATGTGCTGCCACCCGTAAGAATTTTTTTTAAAAAAAAGCAAAGCCCTTTTTGAGGGAAAAATGCAGAAAGAAGGAGAACGGTCAGGGCTAAGGCCCATAGAGCAAAAGCAGATCTGTAACAGGACGTTCATAATGCAAAGCTCAATAAGAGTTCGACGGCCGTCGATGTGGATGCAAAGAAGCCCAAAAGAGACCTAGTATGAGGCCCATAGTGGTCAAAGCGCCCGTTCGCTCGCAAGCCCATACCGTCAAACTGCCAAAGCTGAAAATTTGACATTCTAACCTTTTTTATAATGGTTTTATGCTGTACTTAGTACTTACCTAGTGCTAAATCTATTATGTAGGTCGGTGTTACGCTTTTAAAGAAGTCAATAAGATGACTATACTCTTTGCACTTCCAAAGTAGTTAAGCAGCTAACGTCTTATTAGCAGACCACCTTTATTTTTCTGAAGACTTCGAAACAGCAAAAGGTATCTTTCCAACTCCAAGTGCTACTCCTATCTGCTTTTTAGCAATGTCAGATCATAAACGTGTCAAATTAGGGTACTCAGGGGATTATTAATTAATTAATATAATATTACGTATTCCATAATCCACCCATTCAGACTTCAGTTTGTCATGATCACCTGCAAAATGACACCACTAATCCCTGACTTGCAAACAGTGCAGAGCAAAGGAGACATGCATCATTGCAAATTTGCAACTAGCATGTCAACCGTGAAAAGGATTAGTCCCATGCATGCATCACTCGGCAAGCAAAATCTCTCAATTAATTGCAACCACAATTAGGGGCGAAAATAAATTAGGACTGCACACAGTGATTTTAGGTCTCCCTGCAAAAGATAGCCAAAATGTGCCAGATTGAAGGTAGCAAATGCCAGCCCAACTGATCAGCCCAACTGATTTTGTTTGCCTTCTACTGGAAAGAAGATAATTGCAGAAGTAACCTGTCCTGGCCACTACTATTCCTGATGAGCCTACTGCTAGAATGTTAACAATAGCTTATTATCATCAGTGGAATAAAGATGGAAAATGATGGGAAAGGCTTGACACTTTCGGCTAACTTTGATGGGGTTTTCAGAGATAAGATCCCCATCCTCTTGACACTACTCTACACCTTTTTAATTATAAGGGATACAATACAACACCTTCTTGTGGACCCAGTGCATCAAGTGTTACTGTCACAGTGACCCTAAAAATCTAGAATTAACAGCAGCACATATATATTTATTGCACTATCAGAGAAACTGAAGTAATGAAAAGATGTAGATATTCAGAACAAAACAAAGTTAAAAAAAATTTATCAAGTGGACATGGTCCATCAACACCTGAGGCTCACAATTATGCCCCCATCTATCTCCATATTATCCACAGGGAATCTTTGTGGAGGACATCAAAGCCCACAGTAGAACACAGATATGATATGAGTGCCACCCATGCATGCAGTCAATTGCACACAGAGGCATCAATGATGGGCTTTCTCCACTCCACTTGAGGGAGTGCCTGGCAGTCAGTGGGAGGAATGTGGAGTATTATGCATGTACATGGTGTCTTCATGCAAATATATAATCTTGTAAGGGTGTCTTTGCACATAATTAGCTGCCCCAGGGCAGCATAATTCTCCCTCCACTCCCAACTTTCACCAGACTCCTCCTCCTCCCCACTTTTACTCCATTTGCATTATTATTGCCATGGCAGATGCACTCAATAAATGGAATCATGCTGAGTTTGTGCCATTGCCAGCCAGAGATACCCCAGGGGCAGAATTTCCTCCCCTTGCATCAAATGGGGAGCCTGATGGTGCATGTGGTTACAGCAGGGGCATTAACCAACTGGAATTAGTGGATGTGTACTGGTTTTTTAAGGAGTTATTGGGTCTTTGACAAACAAGACACTCTCATGTGAGCTAGTACATGCATACATGGTTTGTGCTCCTTGCATCCAGAATATTCTCTTTTTGGTATAGGTAATTTAATTGCTTAAAGAAATTTCCATTATCTAAAATAATGCATATATATCTAGTACTAGTACAACATTTTCAGCTCTCATCCTTCTTCACTAACACATACAGAATGTTTAGAACTGTTGGTATGGAAATTGCACTAGGAGATATTTTCTCTTAAGGACTTATGTCATGTTTATCTTCTTTGTACCTAACTTGATCTACTTTATATCATCAAAATAGAGGCCAGTAGTGCATCTTGCAGGTTGAAAGAGGACACGGCGCTGTCGTTAACACAGGAATGTAGGAAACATTGACGGATTTGTTAGGCAAAACAATGCTTCTAAGAAAAGCATCAAAGAAAACCTGAACTCTAAAAGTCTTTGTTAACTGCATACGAATTCTTCCAAGATTCCATTTTGTTAAAATGGGACCATACACGTTAATCTTTTGATAAAAAGGGATTAGGACAATTACCTCAACGAGAGCGGCATTTCGGCCCATGCATGCTTTGATGAAAAGGAAGGGAAAGTTAGGCTTATCTCCATTGCTTGAGCTGAGGTCCAAGTGTCTGGATGTTAGCATCACCCTGATAAACAGATCAATCAGCGGTGGTTGTGTGTGAAAAATGAGTGAATTATTGGGTGCTCTCCAGTTTTGACCAGTAATCACTTAGGCAATGAATACGTGTCCACATATAATCCCATTGAGATTTTTGTGAGAATGTGAGAAGGACTTAATTAGTATTATTACTTAAAAGAGCTGCAGGCTAAAACAAATAATAGTTGAGTGCTTTGTCAGTCTAATAGTTAATGGTGTTTTTCCTAAATATAAGATGGTACTCAATTTGCTCCTCATCTCAATCAAACATAAACATCTCATATTTAATTTTTTAACTATTTGCTTATCTTAACCGTTTATAATCATCTTTTATTTATTTTTATCTCTCTCTTTATATTTTCGAGAGAAGAGAGTAGTTGAAAACTACCACTATGAAGAATTAATTCTACTGATTCTTTTAAAGAAACATGTCGTACTTTGTTTTAACATTTAAATATTAGATCAAAATCAATCAACCGACTCTTATTCATGCCATTATTTTTGAAAAACAGTTTCAGGGCTCTGCTAGTGCATTAAAAAACCTGAACTAATTTCCAAGATGATTAGACATTTTCTAAAAACAAAGGCAGAAGATGGTTAGTAGACATTAGCACCAATCATTCGGCTCCTATCCATATCATTATTATTGTCAAACAGTTCTGTGATATTGCACATTTTATTCACTGAATATTACGTGCCACAGAAAAGCTGTGATAGGTACAGCCAGTGACACAGAAATCAAGCCCTTTTCTCGATGATGTTTTCAAGTAAAATTTCTCCGGTTTGTACGAGGTTTCCTAGCCTTAAAACAGACTGACAAGTGCGCCCAACCATCACATAATCTCATTGTGATGAACAATTCTGCAGAGTACAACTTCCTTTTCTCAAAAAGGCCCCTGTTTTTTCTTTCTCATATGGTCCCACAGCATTTTCTGCTGAAACTTTTTTTACACCACCCATCCAAGAAGCCGGAAGAACAGCCGATGTAGGACGACTCAATACCACATAATTTCTTTTTCTTAAAAAAAAAATCTAACTTTTGTAAGAAGAAGCACTTTCTGATACGGCTCACCGAGGTCTCTAGCTAAGCAAGCTAATGGTGCCTAGGTTGCTAGGGGGTTAGGGTTAAGGGCACATCGACTGGTCCCAGTGAATAATCATCTTGGTGTGTTATAGCATCCATCACCATCACTTACATTAGATGCACTTTAGGGTTTAGCTTAGAGTAGTTGTTATGGGACTGAAAGGGCTAGCTCACTGATGGCCCAGTTGCTTGAGACTCTGAGCATGCTTATGCCGCTGACTATCACAATGATTAGCTAAAAAAATCCCAGTATAACAGATTGCAGTGATCTATCTGAGCCGTCCTACATCGTCTATAGGATGTGCCTTGCAGCACATCTTACTAATCCGAGAGTGACAAACCAAGTGACGTCTCTTATTTCCTAGAATAAAATACAGCTTTGACTACTAGGTTCTGTTAAGCATATTTGAATAAATTAATGGGTTTAACATTAATAATTTTGCATTAGTACTTCCTCTTTCTCGAAATATAAGGTGTCGTTATTTTTAGAAAAAAATCAAAATTTAAAAATTTTAATCAATAGTTAACTAACAATATATTTGTTTCCTATCGTACATATGATATCATCATATTCATATTTAAAAAAATACTTTTATCTAAAATAAATTACTAGTCAAAATATAATATTGGACACTGTAAAAATCTAATACTCCCTCCGTCCTAAAATATAAGAAGTTTTAGAGCTGGGCACGAGTATTAAGAAAGTTATAAAATTAAATGAGGAAAGTTTGTAATTAGATGAGAAGAGGAAGTAGACGGAAAACTTTAGTGATGAAAGTTTGTGATCGGTAGAAAAGAGAATATAGGTGTAGAAGTTGCTATATTTTGAAGCAAATTTGAATATTAGAAGTTGTTATATTTTGGAATGGATGGAATACGTGTTTTATTATTTTGGGATAGATAGAGTATTACTTACATGTTTCCATATATTTGAAACATGCATTTCAAACAGTAACTTTCTACACATGTGACTGCACGACCTCTACTGTGTAGTGGTGCAACACAATGGAAGTAACTGCAGTGTCTTCAGCAACTCGAAACAAAGGGATACTAAATGCAGCAGCCACTGATCGATCGCGTTTTTAGGCTTTAAATCTTAAAGCGGATTTTCACGGCAACCAGCATTACTTCCTCATGAGGAGGTGGTCATGGTGCCTTTATTGACATAACCATCTTAAAGTCAAAACGGCATTTCGTTCTACTACCACATCAGATCCGTTTCGATCGGCAGACGAGACAACCAAAGCTTCTTCCCAACACCGTACCCACCGTTGACCACCGGCCTCCAGGTGGGCCCACATGAACACGGGCCCACATGTCAGCGACTGTTCCACATGAGGAGATAGAAGCTAGCCTAGTGCAAAGATGGGAAGCTTGACGGCCTTGGGGGTTTATTTATGAAGGCAGCGGCGTCGTCGTCTTCCTCGCGAAACCGGGTTTGCCCTGACGCGCCGCATTAAGGACCCCAACAAACTCCATTGAAAGCCAGTGTCATGGCTTGGCTGGCCTTGAGGTAAGCATCAGCAGCAACGGCTACAACACACGCCTTGCTCGTTCTACCGGTCAAGCTTGTGCAACGACCTGGCTGCATGAGGAGGAGCGTGTGTGCCTTTTTTTTTTTTTGGTCTATGTAATTAAGCACCAGCTAGCTTAACTGACACAATTCAGATCAGTATGACATATGACTCAACTGAGCATTGAAGTCATACGCGCATTAATATTTTCTCCGTAAAATGTGTATGTGATTGTTAAAATA
Organism: Oryza meyeriana var. granulata; assembly: GCA_003991445.1. Classification (NCBI taxonomy): domain Eukaryota; kingdom Viridiplantae; phylum Streptophyta; class Magnoliopsida; order Poales; family Poaceae; genus Oryza; species Oryza meyeriana. The sequence goes on along the minus strand of RYFJ01000421.1, from coordinate 161,489 downwards.
TAAAGTAAAATCTCTGTTTTTTCTCATCCGTCTATGTTTTTGTTTAAACTAGTTAGTGGGTATAACTTAATATGATATCAGATCAGATGTCTCGAGTTTAAATTATGACGAAAACGCAATTAAAAAATTACAACTTACTACTATTCTATAATTAAGATTTGAGGGAGTCTCGTGTAAGGAGTAGTGTTGGAATATAAAGTGAAGTATCCGTTTTTTTCTCGTTAATTTAAGCTTTTAGTTAAATTAGTTGGTGCATACAACTCAACAGCGATTATGGATGTCTAAATGACGCCAATGATAATCTATCATGTACTTACGGCTTGCTCCCTTCGTCCTAAAAAAATCAATTCCTACATTCTTAGTTATTTTTTAAAAAAAATTAAGAAATTTTATTTCTTCAATATCCTTTAACTACCCATCTATTAATACTAGTTTACTATTTATAAGAGATATTTTAGTCTTTTTTTTTTCTCTACTAAGCGTGCTTTAGAGTGCTAGAAGTGTTTTTTTTTTGGCAGACGGAGTACCTGATTCAGAAAATCTCCGCCACCACCGCTCGGAGTAAACGCTGATGGTCGCAGGAATCCGTGAACAGGATTTTAAAAAAACCTATTTTAAACTACTCCCCTCTGTTACGTAATAAAAGAGATTTTATACTTTAAATTTGTCTGAAAATATAAGCGATTTTGTGATTCTAATGTAGTACATTATTTTCTAACTATTAACTTTTATATTAGTTTATTCTTTACTTATCAACTTTTTTACAGTTTTACTTTCCACCAATCACGTTTTGTATTAGTTTATTATTTATCTATCATCTTTTTAGGGTATATATGTCTTTTGGTTATAATCTTAAATTAATTAAAAATATTATAATTTATTATATTACGTGACGGAGAGAGTAGTTATTACGAGAGTAGTAACCTTAGGGGAGGTTAACCTGAAGGACCATGTGATGATAATCTGAATCTGATCTGAGCAGAACACGCACGGAGTTGATACTTGGAAGGCACTACTACTGCTGCTGCTCCTAGCCTCTGCAGCGCACCATGCAGCTATAGTGAGTAGAGTAGTACGCTGCATGCGCTAGAGCCCCAAAAAAAAAAACATTTGGGTTGAGCCGTGACAGCTCACTGACGGCAAGTGTCCAATTGGGAATAACACAACGGACAAAAGAGCCATCAATTTTAACCAAACTCACAACCGTTGGGACTCGAGTACTCCGGCTCCGGCTGATGAGCTTGCTGTTCTCTCGTGGTTACGTTTAAAATTTAAACTATATCAACTCCTCAAATTCGACAGCCCTTTTGTTGTCCCAAAATCCGAGTGAAGATAGGTTGATAGATTAAGATCATCATTCTGCTGCTGAAATTATAAATTCGATCTCGTGGCCTTGATTTAAAAATTTGGCAACAAATGGCGGCTCGTATGGACATAGAGATTTCACGATCCAGTGTGATGCGACATGGCACGATTTGTCACACCTGCAAAGAGAGAAAAAAAAAGGGATTAAGCGCTGACGACGGAAGCATTGCAGCAGTCAAGTGGTCCCTAATCATCCGCGTGCTTGGCGTCTTAAGGCGATCAAATCGGGAAAGGAAGAATCTTCTCTGAGCTTATCTCGGAGCAGGAGCAGATTAGGACAGGATCAGGATGGGATTAAAAAAAGATTAAAATGATGGTCATGGTGAAGACTGAAGAACACGTTGCCATCGATTCCGCTGGCGTTGGAGCATGTTTGTGCAGTAGTGTGGTGGTGGTAGTACTAATTGTTTAGCATCACATCTCCAGGAAGAATTATTTGAACTGTAATCTAATTAAGGTATCGTTTTTAAGAGCTTATAGCTTATGCTTCTTTTGTTTTTCGTAAGTATGTTTTTCGAAATGTTAAATGATGTGTTTTTAAAATATTTTATATATAAATTTTTTTTAAAAAAAAATTAGATAAATCTATTTTTTAAGTTTATAATAATTAATACTTAATTAATTATATGCTAATGACTTATCTCGTTTTACATGTCGTTGATAAGTCAAACCCATAAGTTCATTCAAATGGTGTCTAATGATATTCTGGTTAAAGCTAGATCTTCAAAGGAAAGCATGTGCTCCTTGCACAACATCCAAGCAGGTACTTGAAGATATAGATGAAAAAAAACTCTTTGATTATAAATATTTGATGTTTATGATAATATTTTATTAAATTTTTCAAAATTTTACCATCAATAATTACTTAAATGCTTAGTTAAAAAATTGCATGTGTATATTTGCACTGAAAAGTAACATTATGATATCATAAAAAAATATTAGATGTTATAAAATTATTTAATATGTAACTGATGGTCAAAATTTCAAAACATTAACCAAATTATGGTCTAAACATCAAATATTTATGATTGGAGCGAGTGCAAAACATTGTGTGAAACAGTGAATACTGATGTGTAATAGTTTGACGCTATACAGAGCATGAATTTGTCCCCCTTTTTTGTTTTCTGTGTACGCTGAATTTTGAATTGAGATTTTGTATTATGGTACATTGTCACCCTGTTGTTCTTTAAGGTAGCACTGGGGGATATTGTCATCCTGCATGATCCATTAAACAAACTCAGAATCATGTGCTAGTACCTGTTACTCATGCCTACTGCCATCACGATGCTAGCAAACTCACTTGATATAATAATCTCAGGTATTTTATCTTATCTGGCTAGCTAGCATCCTTACCTAGGAAGACATATACCTTTGATTAAATTAACAATTGTACATTTCGGGAACCTAGCCAAAGGAAGATCAGCATAGGAGGTAGAAGAATCTAAGGAGGCAATGCATCATGCAGCAATGGCAGAGGTGGTATTATTTGTTAGGGTTTGCCATCACATGATCCCCACCAACCCAGCAAAGAAATCTATCAAGACCTTGCAAGCCCATCACTAGAACAGGATAAAGCATGATCATAAGGGGCATCCTTATGATGAGTTCCCCTTAAAGAGGCATCACGGAATCATGTAAAACAATAATGCAAATCAAGTCAAGAAAACAAGATAGGCACCAAACACCTCTGGAAGCGTGGGTCTAAACATCCCAACTGATCGTGTATGGATATGTGTTTCTAGATTAGTGGACGCCGATTAAAAATAGGATTTGAACCCTTGTGAATCGAGCTAGCAAATGTACAACTTCAGAATGTGACCATCTTATTATAGATTAAGTTTTGGATAGTATGACTAATATGGCATCTCTTTGCCTTGTCTACGTCTCGACAGTCGAAACATAATTAGTCATGGTAATGTTTATGGTCACCAACACTAAGAAACAAGAGATTTCATTTCTCATAGATTTGCTATCTTATAGAAAATGACATGATCACCTGTGTTGATTCGTCTCACTGTTGCTATCGTACATGGTGCTCGTTTTAAAAATATTAAGAGCAACTTGATTTCTCTAGTTTATTCTTTTCCGAAAATGACAAAAAAACATAATTTTCATTGTGTATATTTTTCTATAACCCTAAGTCCTTTTCATGACCATCTTTTTTTATTTTTTAAAGTTTTTTATGTGTAACATCACTAAGAACATATATAAGCCGCTGCCATCCTACGAGTTGTTTTTTCAAACTTGATGGTCAACCATCGTTGACAAAGAGCAATAACAGAGGAATGATTTTCTGATGGAAAAAGAGAGAACAAGGTTGAAAATTTTTTTTCTCTCAATTATAACAAGCAGGTTACCATCAATTATGCTAGCCCATAAGCGGTGCTAGTCCAACAACTAGCACTTCTATATTAACCCTTCTGGACAAAGCAAGGCCAAATGTCCAAATGAGTGAACTTTGTGCCAAAATGTATAACATATGTTGTTAGCCAGTTGAACCAGGTTAGTTGTGTATTGCCGATCAACAAAGCAGGGCACACGAGATGTCCAATGCAACAAACAATGGCAGATGCAAGGATCAGACCTTATATTTCACTTTATCTGTCACAAATATATGTATTTCTAGAATTTTTTTCTTTGAAAGATCAATGATAACTAGAAAAAAAAAACTTTGATAGCACTCGTTAAACCAGGGATGGTTGAGAATTGGAGATTTGTGGACGGAAGGAGTACATACCAGACATACTACAGGCCTGTGAAATTGAAGAATGGACTACTCCAGAGTACAGATATTGCTCTGGCAGAAACAATACAGATATGCTTGCATAATACACAATACAATGAGCTAATAATGGTTTTGTTGCTAGAAAGAACCAAAAAGAACGGAGAGATGGGGGCAACCCTGCAGAAACGCCACAATAATGGGGATGGATTGAGAACAAATCATGGGATGGGGTTGAGGAGCAGCAGGTGGTTCCATCGATTGCTTGCATCCTTTGGGAATTGAGCTGCAAAGAAAGATCAATTCAGAGGGACCAAAACGGAAAAACAAAAATAACAAAAAGAAAGAGAAAAGAGCCCTTGTTTTTTCTTTGGAGCCTGCACTGTCAGGAAGCCATGCCAACGCTAATGCCATCACGAGCGTAGCTGCATGATTTGGCCTGTCAGCCAGCCAGCCCCCATGGCCATAGTGAGTGAGAGTGAGTGTGTGTGTGAGAGAGAGAGGGGCACGAGCTGGCTCGGCCTTTTGCCCCTTTTCAGTGTCAATGCCGCCATCAGCTTTTCAAGAAGCCAAACCCCAGCCAGCACGACAAAAAGCATCCCTTCCTCCCTCCTCATATTCCATCCCATCGATCAACAGCAACAAGCCGGCAGCAACGCAGCATAGCAAACTCTTTTTCAGTGAGATGCTAAGACATTCTTAGTGCAAAGCACACCTTACCAAAATCATCTCTTGTAAACTGTACATGAGCTAGTGCTTGCTTATCTGCCTGCATCTCCCTGCTGCACTTTTGGGAGTGGATCGAGCTGAAGCTCCTCCTTTGGCTAGCTCTTGGATTTGCAGTGCAAAGCTCTGCTTTAATTCATGGAGTAAATGCCTGGAGAGAGATCGTCAATGGGGAGAACTCCTGCTTAAGACTGTGGCAAGCATGCCAGGAGGCTGTACCAGTGTACAGAGTAGACAGTAGGCACCCCCCATCCATTCATTCTATCGTTACTTAATCGTAGCAATCAACTAATATTAGTGATAATTCTAAACATTTCTACAGATATAACTATACGAGTCATCTGAGTTCTAGAACTTCTTGTTGATCTTGGAGGAAAGTACGAAGTAGAAAAGATTGCGCTGGGTAAATATGAAAGTGATGGTTTTGCTTTAGTTTATACGCACGTTAGTTAACTGGAAGTACACGCGTATGGAATTCATGCAAATATCTATGCAAGCATCTTATAATATGCGCTGCTAATGATGTAGGTTTAACCGCGTAAAGGGAGCGATTGTTATTTTAATCGCAAAGAGCAAAGCGAAAGTACAAGCAAGTCAATTGATTAATGAAAGAACAGTAATTAAGTAAGTAGAGTGCAAGAGGTGAGGCTGCTTCCATTGTTGTATACATTTCTCAATAGAGGAGAGCATGAGATCCTAGAATTCTAGAAGGAAGAACCCTCTCCTCCTGCCTCTGCTTCAAGGAGGACAAGAACAACCAAGGAAGGTGCCACTTTTGAGATGAGATAATCTAATTAATCCCTAATTCTCCATCATCATCGGATCCCAAGAACATACATGGAGGAAAGATTGGATTTTTTTTTCTTTTGTAACTAGGCATCAAGAACTGATCTGCAGCTGCGGCGTCCTTTCTTGGGGTTAATTTCTTGGATGAGCGATCTAAGAAAATGAAAAAGGAATGATCACTGAAGGCTACTTGTCTCTTTCTCTCTAGTTTTATGCGGATTGCGGCGACGATGCTCTGTTCTCTGGGTGGCCGGCGGCGGCGGTGGTGGGGTGAGCGGCGGCGGTGGCGGCGGAGGAGGTTGTTCCGTTGATGTTGAAGTCGGCGGTGTGGGGAGGGGGTGAGGTGTGGTTGATGGGAGGGGGAGGGGTGGTGGAGGGGTTGAATGGTGGGGCGCCGGCGGCGGGAGCTTGGAGATGCGCGGCGGCGGAGGAGGAGGCGCTGCGGCGGGCGCTGTGGCCGCCGAGGTAGTTGTGCTTGTTGTTGTGCATCCAGACTTTGAAGACGCCCTTGCCGACGCCGATGTCGCGGCACCACTCGTCGACGAGGACCTCGTCGCGCTTCTGCAGGCGCCACCCGAGCCGCTCCGACAGCTCCTGCATCCGCTGCTTCTGCTCGGCGGTGAACTTGGTGCGGAACCGCTTCCTCGGCATCCCCCCCGGAGACGCGGCGGTCGCCGGCGACGCCACCTGCGGCGGGAGCCTCTGCGCCTGCCCCGGGGCCACCTGCCCGCTTGAGCCCAGAGAGAGCAGCATGTGCGGCGCCGAAGGGTAGTACGACGACGGCGGCTGGTGCGCCACCGGAGCCGGCAGGTGCGGCGGCGGTGGGGAGACGGACCGCTCGTCGTCGTACTCCGAGCCGTCGGAGTCGGAGTCGGACTCATCGCCGTCGACCCCCGGGAGCCGGACCTCGGGCGTCTCCTCCCCGCGGTGTGGCTGGCCGTGGAGCACGCTCGCCGGCATGGGCGGCGCGGGCAGCGCCGGCGGGAGAGGAGGCGGCGGCGGGGACCCCTCCGCCAGCCGGCGGTGGAAGTTGCGGTGGCAGCCGCATGCGGCGCACTTGAGCGACGTCGGGTCGGAGGGGTTGGCCGCCGGCGACGGCATGAACTCCCCGCAGCCGTCCAGCGCGTGGCCGCCCAGGCTCGCCGCGTGGTTCTTGAGGCACTCCCGGTACACCGTCTCTCCTCCGGCCGCCCCCACGCCGCCCACCACCGGCGCCACGGCCGCCGGCTTCACGGCCTTCTTGATGGCGCCGTTGGGGAACATGAGCGGCTTGTACTTGACGTCCATGGCCTCCATGGCGGTGCCACTCGGCTTGACCTTACTACCACTAGCTAGTGCCTAAGCTTTGGCTTTAGCATGGGACGACGGGTCAAGGGAGTGAGGAAAACAACAGGTAAGGAGGTGAAGCGAAGGCGAGGAGATAAGAATAAAAAGGCCAGGGGGGAGAGAGGAGTGAGACACAAGGGGAAGAGAGAAAAACTCATTAATCATGTAATTAGTGACAACAATAAAAATTGATTTAGGATGTATCTTTGAGATATACTATGACTACTGTCTATCTTAATATGATATGATATAGTTGTATCATGACTCGATCAATATGGATCGTTCGATCAAAAGTCAGACTCTATGGATCGTTCGATCAAAAGTCACTAACATATGACTAAGATAATCTAGTGATGACAACGGTTTTTTACCCTTAAATTGAGTTATAATTGATATTATCATATAGCCAAGGGCTAAACACATGTTAACCATACGTACTTTTGCAACTGTCATCATTTATGGCGAATATCAATAAAAATATTGCATATATATTTTTGTGTAATTAAAAAATATTTTCAAATTTTGTTGGAGATTGATCATGACAGTGTACGATATTTAATATATACTCTATTCTTACTACAAGATCTATATCTGAATTGTTGAATTAATAATTAACATCTATATGATTGTACAAAGATATCAACAATTTTTTCTCTAGTTTTTGGCGACATTTACATTAGTAGATTTAGATTTATCACCACCTACAACAAATCTCAACCAAAAACCATTTTATCATATATCATTGACTAAGAAAAGAAGATATGAGTGATTTGTTGGAGATAGACCATGACAACACCATAGTCGTGAATATGTCTTACAACTAGATGTGTTTATAGACTTGAATTATGAATCAATGCTGTGTGACCACATGAACAGAAGAGAAGACGGTTTTTATCTGAACACCCCTCCCCCTGTTGAGATATCATCGACGTCATCATATGGTCAGAACATGTAACCGTTCTTATGCAGTTGTCACCACTATGAAAAATCTCAATCAAAAACTAGTTTTTTTTTAGAGATCAGGTCATTTTTTTTTACCCGGCTTTGAACAAAGCGAAACGGGCAAACATAGTCTTTTTACAGAAAAATGAAAGCAAAGTAAAACATAGAGGTGCTGAGAGTGCCAGCTTCCCATGCTGCGCCCAAAATCAAAAACTAGTTAATCAGCAATACTTGGTATCAAAAAGAAGATTCGCGTACTTGTTGGATACTCATATGTTGTTGTGTTAAAAAATATAGAACAGAATGTTTGATAAGAATCGACATCAGAGGGACGTCAGATAATTGAACCCATAACTAAGGACTCCTTTGGAACAAAGAAAAAATAAAGGATTTTTAAGGGTTAAAATCCCATAGAAATTTTACAAAGGTACATACATTTGAGATTTTTACAAAATTCCTATGGTCTGGCTTAATTCATAGGAATTTTGGAGGATTTTTAACATAAGGTTATACCTCATAGAAAATTTGTCTTGTGTCTATCTCTCTCTCATATCCTATACTTTTCCTATAAAGCAAGTTTCAACAATTCCTACATTTTAGAATTCCTAAGGATTTAACTAGCATACCATCTTAATTCTTATGTTTTTCTTGTTACTGTGTTTTTGGATTCTTGTGTTTCTAACTATAATAAATCCTAAAATACATCATAAAATATATCGTGATGAGAAAAGAAAGTAGACAACTCTATATGCACATTCTGAAAAAGAGGATATAAACTCTCAAGATTAATCCTGGGACTACAAACATACGTGACTCTCATATTAAGGATCAACGTGCTCCACCATGCCTACAAATTAACCTCGGGTGGTTAGTTGTAGTTTGACCTCCGATCTGAACTGCCATGACACACATGACACATCAGACAAATTTCTCCATCACCATCACACCTATACTTATATGACCAACATAACAAAAAGATCCAATCAACCACACACAATAAATCTGCTATATATACATCAGCTATGACAGATTCAAGCCTCAAGCCATAGGTGATGTAAAAGGTGGGTAGTAGTACTAAATAGATGGGCAACACAAGGTGTAAAGTGTACACCATCCCCAAGCCTCTCGAAGCGTTACTACTATGACCTTGCTTAAGGCTGCATCCATCTAGAGTTTGGACTTTTGGAGCCTTTTAGAGATACTAAATCCATTTTAAATTATTTATCGTTTTAGTTTTGTTACAGGTTAAACATTCTTAACTTTGACCATAAATTTCTATAAGATTTATGTTTTTAGATTCACTATAAGAAATATTTATAATATATAATTTACATGTTGATAAATTTTATAAAATTTTAGAAATTGATGGTCGAAGTTAGGAATGTTTGACTTAAATAAAACTAAAACGACAAGTAATTTAAAACGAAGAGAGTAATTAAGAGCTCGTTTCTCTAGAATAGAATGGAACGAAAATACGACACGCTTCCCGAGCTTCTAATGATGCGATTTGTTTAAAACCTTTCTACTCCCTTCGTTTCAAAATATAAGGATTTTTAGGTTATTTAATAAATACTTAGGTTAGGTCAAAATATTCTTTTTTATTCACTTCAATTATCAATTTTTGAATTTTAAATTGCTTAGGTTCTATTTCTAAGCATCTGATTGGCTTTGTAATTATTGAAATGATGGGAATCATAGGAATCAATGTAGAAATGCTTATATTATGGTACAAAATTTAAATACTAGAGATGTTTATATTTTGGAATGGAAAGGGTATATATGTATTTTTTAAAAAACTATTTTAAATCTAATTTTTAACTTCATAATAATTAATTCATTTGTTTGTACCTTCGAATACAATCAAACTGATCATTCAGCTATTCAGAAGAAAAAAAAGGCCATATGGATGAATGGATGGATAGAGTAGAGATCAGATAGGTAGAGGCTGAGCATCTAGCACAAAAGGTCAGAGGTGATGACATGAAATGAGAGAGATAGAGTAGTGTAAATGGAGGGAGTAGAGGCTGGGGTGGCCATAAATTTGGCCATTACTCACTGATGGCGAGGTAGTTGGCAGTGTAGGATACGGCCGAGCCGGTCGCGCGCGCGTGTACGCTCCCACCGATCCCTATGTGGTGCCATCCTGCCATCGGATCAACGTTCTACGTGTATGCATGGTGCGGTAAAAACTAAACTAGTTGCATATGGAGTAGTAAATTGGAGGATGCGGGAAGCTAGCTGCATGTCCTGGAATAAAATCCTTGATGGTTGATTCGTTTTTTTGGCTCCGGCCTCCGGGAGAGATCAGAGATGGAATGTGAGTTAGTGATGTACAGCACTAGCGGACCTAGCGGTCGTGCATGATGTGAGTAAATATTGGTGACTAGTGCTAAGCGGTGCATGTTACAGACAAGGGAGGGCAGCGTCAAGGCGGCACGGTACGAGTGGTGTTTCTCTAAACTCTGAAGAGAGAAGAGTGGTACAACATGTGTCTAGGGACGGCAATTGGGATCTGAACCCTGATCTTCAGCAGGGAAAAACTCCATTATAGAGATGGCAATAGTGTAACATACCGCTATTGAGTGTGGAGAGGTGCCCCTTACCTGCGTAAGGATGAGAACGAGAAAAAACTGCACCTGACTACCTGGATGGGAATGGAGACGGGTGAATTTCTTCACTATGGGGATGGGGTGATAGAACCTATGGGTGCAGCTAGGTACATTGACATCCCTATATGTGCCTTTGATACAAACTAAGCCAAGAACACATTATATGTATGGATGGAAATTAAACACTAACAACAATAAAAAAAAAGGCATATGTCAAGTTGTTAATAATGGACCAGTGCTGAAGAGAAAATTTAAGAAACTGGTGATATGTTTTCTTCTCTCCCCTTATCTCTTCCTCTTGCTCCGCAGCCTCTCCTGGTAAGCCAAGCACTATCTTAATGATATTCATTGAGATTCATCGTGCCCTAATTTACACTTGATAGAATACGTATTAGAGAACCCACAATTGATACTGAATCGTTGGTCGAGGCATAGTGCTTAGAGAACGTAGTTAGATATGGGTGATAAGCTAGAGATCAGTTCGGTGATGGAAATAGGCAAAGAGGAGCACAAGGCTGGTAGAGGGTGTTGATGGAAAATTTGCTAGGATAGGCTGTGTAGATTGAGGATATGAAAGTAAAAGCACACCGAGGATCAGCCCATAGGCACCGACATTGATAGCATGGCTGGTTGGTTTGGATATGTTTAGCTAGTACTATCTCCATTCCATATTATAGTTACTTCTGCTCTTTTTTTGAGAGATTAAGAAATGGAATGAAATTAATAGTAGAGTGATAGTCCATAGATTATGTAGTGAGATAAGGTGGTAAGCTAGTGATCAGTTCGGTGATGGAAATAGGACAAGAGGGGCACAGGGCTGATAGAGGGTGTTGATGGAAAATTTAGTGGGCTTGGGCTGTCTAAACTGAGGATATGGAAGTAAAAGAACACCGAGGATTAGCCCATGGGCACCAACATTGATAGCGTGGCTGGTTGGTTTGGATATGTTTAGCTAGTACTACCTCCATGTTAGTGATATGCCCTAGAGGTAATCATAGAGATAATTGTATTACATACTATATTTATGAATTTATGAATAAAGTGTTCCTTGAAATAGTTAACCTATTATTAATCAATAAGTATGTAACTTATTCATGATACTCTTTATGTGATATGTTAGTATTTCTAAATGATCTCTGATTATACATCATATATGGAACGGATATGATTTTAAGATCAACACATGTATTAATTGATGATCATGTCTCGTGGATCATGGTATGAAGATACCAAATCAATAATGTGAACACATATTAGAGAACATGTTGTTGAATAGACCCAACATAAAACACTGCAAGAGCTTTATATGATGTGCCATCAGTTGGTCTCAAGTAGCATTGGTCTAAAACTTTCGTACCTAAGATTATCATGATTCTTAACATATGTAGTGACTTATTTTGAAGCTGCCAAATGCTACTCCATGATTGGGTAGTTATAAAAGTAGTCTGCGGGTTTGCTATGAAATATGTAGTAAGATGTGAATAATCAAGATGAGATTTGCTCCTCCTAATTAATGAGAGAGATATCTCTGGACCCCTCGATGTAATGGACTACCAAGTGCATGGCCATGCCGAGTGATTAAGGAGTTAATCATGAGTTGAGTAATCCATCACATGGTCAAGTGAATGATTGATCTAATGAAAGAATGGCACACTTCTCGCCTTGAGCTTAATCGATATCATGTGGCAAAGAGGTTTGTACATATATACACACTACAGATTTAGCCGATATGATTTCTATGTGCACTCGGCGGGTCAATATGCCTTGCTAGAGATCGCTATTGACACGTGGACCGAAAGGTTATTTTCGAGTTGCAACCGAGTGCACATGACCTACAAGGTCGCACACTTAATGGGTTGGGATGAACTGTTGGGATAGAGATCCGAATATGGTTCAGTTTGGATAAGGATCCGAATAGAGTTCCTAATGGGCCCGCGAGGCCCAGTTAGATGCTCTATATATTCAGGGGCGAGATACGGTCTCCGCACGAGAAAAACCCTAGCTGCACCTCTTCCCATGAGCCAAACTCTAGCCGCACGCGGGCGCGAGCACTTCCGTGCACGGCGTTCCAACCCCGGACGTGTGGATACCGGTAGAGACGCTATTGCGTTGCGGCGTTGGTCGGTGGGGAACGTGAGAAGGCGATCGCGCGAGGAGGAGACGCTCGCGTAAGGAGGTGACGATCAGGTTGAGCAGATCGACTACTTTTTCTATGTCGGCGTGCGCTTCGTCGGATTAGGCTGCTCCGACTCTGCTTCCGCCGCTCTGTTTGTCGAGATCCATGATCTTTTACTCGCATGGTTTCTTAGTTTACGCGGTAGAAAATTTTATTTTGCACTATCGTAGCCTACCCATAACCCTTCACTCCATTCTACCTCCGTTCCATATTATAGCTACTTCTGTTTGTTTTTTTGAGAGATTAAGAAATGGAATGAAAATAAATGATGGCATAGTCCATAGATAACATAGTGAGATATGGGTGATAAGCTAGTGATCAGTTTGGTGGTGGAAATAGGGCAAAAGGGGCACACTGCTGGTAGAGGGTGTTGATGAAAAATTTGGTGGGCTAGGGTTGTGTAGATTGAGGATACGGAAGTAAAAGAACACCGAGGATCAGGCCACAGGCGTTGACATTGGTAGCGTGGCTGGTTGGTTTGGATATGTTTAGCTAGTACTCTCTCCATTACATATTATAACTACTACTGCTCTCTTTTTTTGAGAGATTAAGAAATGGAATAAATTAAATAAGAGACGATTGTGATTGGTTGAGATAAGAAAATAAGCAAAGAAATTAAATGAGACATGGTTGAGATGAGTGAGTAGGTGGAGAAGTAGTTATATTGTAGAACAAAATTTGAATGCTAAAAATAACTAATCCCTCCATTCCAAAATATAAACATTTCTAAATTGTTTACTAGAGATTAAGGTTAAGGATAAAAGACTTTGATGTTTCTCATTAGATGAGAGATGGTTGAGGGTAGAAGAGTGTTGGTGGATGGAAAGAAATTTGAATGAGAAGTGATTGATAGAATAAGTAGTATTCTAAATAGTACTACGAGTGCTTATATTTTAGTACAAATTTAAAATAGAAGAAATATAGTAGTAAAGCATGCGATAGGGTTAAAAAAGACTCTCTTATTTTAGGCCTAAAATTGCAGCCCATGTCTGGGTCCGAACTTGGGCCGAGGTCAGAAATGTTTTACTGAGGTGTACACTTAGAAATTAAGAACATATAGACCATTTCCTAGATGTTTATATTTCCTCAAGCAAATAAAAGGAGCGTTTTTGATGACTTAAATTTTGAAATATACTTTTTTCTTATGATTTTAAAAATATACTATTTTTTTAAAAAAATTAAAAATATACCCGTGTCGCCACAGCTTATGGCGATAAGCCAATCAAGGCTCCGTGGGGCTAGGAGGCTTGTCCCGTGACACAGGTTGGTGTCGCCACTATCTGTGACTCTCCTTGTTGCTACTGTCTGTAACCCTTCTTGTCATCACAACCAGTTGCAACACGGGTATATTTTTGAATTTAAAACAAATGATATATTTCTGAAAAATTATGAGAAAAAAGGTATATTTTGAAAAAGAATTCGTTTTTGACCAGTGATAATAAAAAATGATGTTGTTTTACAAAACTACAATGTGTCGAGATGGCTAACCTAAACATTTTACGCACAAACTAAACTAAAAAGCATATATCGTTGCGAAGAACAATTTTACATGAAAGATCACACGGCACCGAATAGAATAGAAAACATATGTCACACGAAATTAATAATGACAGGATGTAACTAGAACCACTAAATTATGTTTGACATATTACAAAATGTAGTATAAACTGTAAAATTGCGAGAACGCAAAGAATTTACTAGCACAATCCTATTTACCCCAACCATGCATGCATATATCTGAGCGGACACTAGCTTGGCTCAAAATTAACATGGCTTGACTACTGCATGCGGGCACAGACAATAGCTAGCCTGCAATCATTTCGGACAAATTTCCTCCTCGAGCAAGCCGGAGAGGTTTGTTTATATGAAGCTGGGAACATATAAAAGGACGATGCAGTGTGGGGTGTGTGGTGGAGCAAGAGAAAGTAAGAAACCATAGACTCTCGTGACCCCCACGTCGCCCCCACGCAGGCGGACCGGGGGGGGGGGGGGGGTGGTGACCATAACCCTAGTCGTTGCCACCCTCTCTCTCTTCCTCTGCCTCGTCGCCGCCAAAGCTAGCCGCCGGAAATCGCGCAGCTAGCTAGGATGGCGGTGGCGGGGCTCGGCTTGCCACCCATCTCCACAAAGAGAAGGGCGGCACAGGGCAAGGCAGTGATGGCGCGACAGTGGGGACGTACGGCGGCGATGGAAGGGACGCATAGCGGTGATGGTGCGACGAGGACGTGCGGCGGAGGTGCTCTCGCCCTGAACTCGGCAGCTAGGCTTGGGGAGGCGTTTGGCGGTGGCGGCGCAGAAAGGAAGTAGTCGTTGGACCTAGGGCCTCTGCTCCCAGATTTGGCCGTGTAGCAGTGCATACAGTGTCAGCGGCGCCAGGGCTCCTTCCCGGCTTGAGGATGGTGACACCACCGGCACAGAAACGGCAGTGGCATGGGAGCTCTCCCCAGCTTGCGAACAGCGGTGGCATCGAGGCTTCCTCTTGGCTCAAGGTCAATGGCGGCGATAGGGCTCCTCCTATGCTGGACGGCGACAGACGGCGATTAGGCTCCTCCTTGGCTCGGGACAGCAGCGGCTTGGGCGCTCTCCCCAGGCCGTGAACGACGGTGGCGATAGGGTTCTCCCCTGTTGGACGACAACGGCGGCGGTGCTCGGGTGGGAGCCGCCAGATCTAGCCGTGCGGTGGTGGGGTTTCTCCTCAGCTCGCGGACAGCAACAGTGGCGGGGTTCTCCACTGCTGAATGACGATGGTGGCGGCGCTGGTGTGGGAGCTGCCAGATAGGGTGACAGCACGGTGATGATGGCCTCCAGTTGTGGCGCCGCATGAGGGGGCTGGGGCAGTGGTGGATTCAGTGCGTGTGGGGAGAGAAGGCCGCCTTAGCATGTTGTGATGATGATGGCTGTGAGCACGGCGTCGATGGTGGCGGTGCACGGCCTTGTCGGACTGCCCTTACAACGGTGGGTCGGTGGAGACCGGGCAAAAGCTTAGACGGCGACATCAGCAAGTGTCGTTCCCTCCTTGGAAGTGTCTTGATGTGCCTTCCCGTTCCTCCGTGTTTGGATTCTCCAGGTGAAAATCTAGCTCATTCATGGGCTAGCGATGACGACGTAGTTTGGCGTCGCATCCTTTCTAAAGGCGTAGTCGAGGAAATCCATTGGTTTAGGCTATGCCTCAGCGAGTTTGGTAGTCGTGAAGTTGGAGCTACAACGTCGACGAGGTGCGACCTGTGGCAACGATGACATGATTCTTGTCGAGTTTGTGCTTTGCCACGAGTTAGGTTGTTCCCCTTACTCTTGGTGTTTCATGACGAAGTGGGAGTCGCTCGATTGCGAGGGGGATGGTGTGATGATGATAAAGTTGTGTTGTTGCTCGTGTTAAGGGGAGTCTTGTTGGTTCCTTTGGCTTGCTTCTTTGAGCTGCAATGTCTGTAGGAGCAGTTTGTTGAGCGTTAAGCTCGGCTGTCCTGTTTTCGTGGCTATGGTAGTTTTAGGTTAGTTGGTAGAGAGTTTGTCGCAGTGGTTTTTATCCAGTTTTTTTAATCACCTATGTATTATAATGGTTGGTCTTATTTTTTTTTAAATAAGACATCTTTTTCTTTTATATATAGGTCGGCAACGGCATAACTGTTTCGGAAAAAAAAAAGAGAAAGTGAGCAACAGACGATACGGGAGACAGAACAAAACGGACACGCGCGCCCTACCAACTAGCCGAGGCCAGGCTCCCCGCTCCCCCCGCACGCGCAGAAACGGTGGAAACAAAAGTAATCGAACAGTGGCGCCGTGAGAATGAGATCGCCCCACCACGTGAGAGCGAGCGCGCCCGCGTCGTCTCCCTGTCACCCTGTGCAGTTCGAGCCGGGTACATGCGTGTGATTATATGACACATCGCGCGCGCAGCGCGGCAGGGAGAGAGACAGAAAGAGGCCCGGGCGCGCGTGGGCTGTTACTGCCGGCCGCTGCATCCCTCGCCGCCACCTCCTCGTGCCGGAGCGCGGAGCATACAGCGAGCGTTCGCTCGGTCCTTCGCTCTCGTGGCGCCGGCCCGGCCGGCCGTGTCGCTGTTGCTGCTGCGTGGCAGGGGGGAACACGCGCCCGCGCGCGCAAAGCGGCCAATGGTGCTGACTCGGCGTGTGGATGATGGGGTTCGCGTGTTTGTCTCGGCTGTTGTTGGTCGCGCGGGGGCAGCACGAAGGCCAGCCAGCCGCATGGGCGCGGGGCGGGCTTAGCTGTCACACATGGCAGCAGCCGCGCGTTTGGGCCCCGGCTGGTCGGGAGCCTGGAGCACGGAGCCGGAGTCAAACCGCGGCCTCTCGCACCCGTTCGATCGAAACTCCACGGCCCAGATCCACCTCTTTTTCAGCTGTGTGTGTGCATTGTTCGCGGGGACAGGCTGGAGTCTATCACGGCCCTGTTTACAGGCTCACCCGGCTGCTACAGCTTACAGGAAAAACTCCTGTACTCGGCTCCTGCCTTGTGGACAGTGCTTCTTGGCATGTTACGCCTGGGATATTACTCAGGTACATTGTATGCTCGGCGGTGAATAGTAACGCATTGCTCATTTTTTTATTCTCTACCCCGTAAGTGTGGTGACGGTGAAGAGAGAGTGAGAGAGGTAGAGGGGGAGGTTACATAGAGCATGCCCCCTCGAATGTAAGAGGTAGAGGTGAATACGTTTTTTAATTGCTAAATGGTATATTTTTTTAAAATTTTTTTATCTAAAATTTGTTTTAAAAAATTATATTAATCTATTTTCTAAGTTTGTAATAGCTAATACTTAATTAATTATACGCTAATGACTTATCTCGTTTTATGTGATTTTTTTTTCTTTCACCTTCAAATACTTCCTAACTTTATATGAAAGTTTGGTGGTGAGTAATACAGTTGGCTGATAATAGAGATAAAAATGAGTTGGGTTTTATTCGATAGCGGTCATATCATATCCTTGACAATAATTTTTAGCATATTCAGATTTAAAGTGTAGATAATATATGTGTGGAATGGATTATTGTTGATGAACTCCACTTCGAAACGGATTGAAATTGTTGGATAATATACAAGTCAGGGACATTGTAATATGCCACCATCGCATTTCACCTAGCTTGTGTGGTGTGGTGGCGCAGACGAGGCTCTGACTTAAAGGGCAATGGTGGGACCTACGCATGGTGATGCAACATATGGAGATATAGGGCGATGAAGTCAGTCAGTACAGAGTCTCTAGGTTAAATCGATGAATCGGTTGTGATGGTGTATCGACCACGCATGTAGAGTGTACGGGTGATAATATGGCTAAGAAAAATTGAACTATCCTAGTACTTTGACCGATAATCCATATCTGTCAAATTTTAGGAATGCCACATCTAAATTCTTCCTTGCTATCCACAAACACACCCAAAACCACCGAATTTTAGAAATACTTTATCATATTCTCACTTAGATCAAATTTAAAGCGGATTGAATACCATCTGATCTATTTTCGTCCCTATTTAGAGAAGGATAGTGGGCTAAGTAGAAGGCAAGGTTACGTTGTTTGTGGGCTCTTCTCAAATATGGCCTCCTATGCCTGTATTTTCATGTCTCACTCAACACTCACCGCTCCTTAATTGCTTTCCGGTTGGGTCACTAATGTCATGGCCTTGCTCACCATTACTTCCTCTTTTCGGGGATATCAGGGGGTGTCTTTTTATCATGGTTAGTGTAGGGGCTTCTTCATGTCCAATTGTGCCAATGAGCTCCTTGTGTGTTGTAACCATTGTTGGCGATGGTTCACACCAACACGTGGTCAACATATCGTGTGCTTCTTCGACAACAATGTGCCGATTTTACGTCACCGATCCGTAGCATGCGTGCCTAGGAGGGACACATGTGGACATACCGTAATTCATTCTCCAGTCAGACCACCCGAATACTTGCGGTCAAACTGACCTTTGCATGAAAACTCTGATCCCTCTCTAGACTTATCCAAAATTTGACCTAATGTTAAATTTTACTGTCAACAACTGTATTCTATCCACAGCGTTCTTGGTGATAATAGTATTTGTATCAGATGTTTTCTAGTAATTAGCAAGTCAAAGCCAATTAGGTTATCTTTTGTCCGTAGGATTAGGTCTTCCTTTTTATACATTATAACATGCTCCATCTGTCTTAAAATATAGCACTCTGTAGCATTTAAAATTTGTTCCAAAATATAGAAAACTCAAAATATAGCACTTTGTAGCGTTTAAAATTTGTTCCAAAATATAGCAATTTTTCTAGCTACTCTCTTATCAAAATCAATTACAATTGTCTCTCCTTTAATTTCTCTATCTATTTACTTATCTTAACCAATCATAATCATCATCCATTTAATCTTACTTATCTTCTCAATTCCTATAAAAAACTTTAAAAGTGCTAATATTTAGAGAGAGAGAGAGTATTGTATCACATTGAATCCACAGTCGATCAACCTTTTGAACCACGGATACCTGAACTCAGCAAAAACGGTTTATGCCGATCCAAAACCTATCCGTACTTGTGTACACGGTGCGCAGCCAAGACGTACGTCACTGCAGGCTGCACGTCTGCACGAGTGTCACCGGGGCAGGGGCTGGAGCAGGTGCGGGTGAGAAACAAGACCGGCGGAGCGTGCCTGACCCGGCATTACTACCCTGCTGCAACGTGATGCACTGATGCAAAACAGTGCAAAACGCCCAAACCGGGGCGATCTCCGATCCTGCTCGGTCCCTCGCGCCGAACCACCATTTGCCATTTGCCATTTGCACTCTCCTTCTGACGTGACCAAAACCCCCCAAGTTTAATTCTCAGGCAGGCACCCGCCCACGGTCTCTCTGCTTGGTCGGCTTGACACCCGTGTCAAGCTAGCTGTCACGGCGATGGCGTAGCTGGTGGCCGAGGCAATTAATTGGGGAGTTAACGCCGCTGACAGAACGCACGCCGGCCTGTGTCCCGTGGAGAGAAGCAAAAACTCGCACGAGCCAACGTAACTGCGTTCTTCGAGGCCGTCGGGTTAATGCCACTGCCCCTCCATGCATGTCCTCCTCTGAAATTTCATTCCAGCAAGAGAGAGAGAGAGAAAGATCTGGCAGTGTTGAGGTCAGAAATTAACCGTGCCAAAAACAACCCTGTCCTAGTACTTCTAAAACTGATCAAGGATTTGGGATTCCTTCCAGAACGCAGAAACTAATTGCACTATTTGACTATCTTTCACGCAAGGGTTCAGATCAATCGCTTGCAGAAGCAACTGAAGAAAAGAAGATGATGATAATGCAAATGTGAGCTGCGACCCTGTTGATTTGCTGTTGGTTTTGGTCTTTTCAGTTCAGGTACGACACGAGGTCGCGTAATGGACTCATTCCGGTCGACCTTGCGTGCAGACAAGTCGATGCATGAGTTGGATGTTACAGTGCCAGTGTGCAGGCTTGCTGCACGGCTGCAGCACTGTCAGGTTGTGTTCGTGGGGCGTGGCACGCCGGCTGGCCGGACTATTCCCTGGCTGTGCTGATGTTTCCTTTGGATCTTGCACTGCATTGCCCATGGCCGGCGACCACAGGTAACTGCTGGCTCACAACAGCTAGCACAGTGATTAACACTGATGGTCTTTTCACCGGGAGGGAGGGATGAACCTGAATTATTTTTTTTTATCTTTCAGAACCAGACGTACTTGGAGTACTATATATATTTATGGTCATGTTTTTTAGTAATTTAACAACTTGTCAGCGATTTAAATTGTAACTTTGTGGTCCGATGATGGGCTGTTTTTCCATGTTCTGTGGGTCACTCAAAGTCAGACTTCAGAATAGTACTACTAGAATTTTTACTGTTACTAATTTAATTTTTTTTTTAATTTACAAAACTAATTTTCGGTTTGAATCATTTACAAAACTAGTCTCTTGCCGCCCTGGGCCACGGCGGGATTTAAAAACCGCCGTGGCCCAGGGCGGCGAATGGCATCCCGTCACCCGGGGCTAACGGCTCCGGCGGCCGTTAGCCGCGGGGAGGCCACGTGGATTCGCCGCCCTGGGGGAGGGCGGCGAATGCCCCCAGGGGGCCGAATGCAAAATTGCATTCGCCGCCCTGGGGGACGGCGGTTTTTAGCATAGTATCCAGGGGGCCGCCTGCAAAATTTTTTTTTCTTTTTTTTTGATATTTTTTTCTCAACTAGCAACACAAGAATAGCAAAATCTCGTGAAGGTGCAGCTCAAACCGATGTAAGATGTGGCCTGTAGAAAATTACGAGTGTGCTTTAAAAACCGTGCTGAAACTTCGGACCTCAAAAACTCAATCTTCCCGGCCGAATTTCGTAAAATTTTTTTGGACAAACCCGACAAAGTTGGGGGGAAGCGGATGTAAAATTTTCTGTAGATGTCCGTAGAGTACTTATTTGCCCGATTCCGAAACCGTATGCGAAAGTTATGACTGTTTTAAGGTAGTTAGCGCGCGTTACAACAATTTGCCGTCGATTCGGACCGTCCGATCGGTGTGCGGACGGTCCTATGCATTCGCCGCCCTGGGGGAGGGCGGCGAATGCCCCCAGGGGCCGAATGCAAAATTGCATTCGCCGCCCTGGGGGACGGCGGCGAATGCAATTTTGCATTCGGCCCCTGGGGCATTCGCCGCCCTCCCCCAGGGCGGCGAATCCACGTGGCGTCCCCGGGGCTAACGGCGGCCGGCGCCGTTAGCCCCGGTGACGGGGATGCCATTCGCCGCCCTGGGCCACGGCGGTTTTTAAATCCCGCCGTGGCCCAGGGCGGCAAGAGACTAGTTTTGCAAATGATTCAAACCGAAAATTAGTTTTGTAAATTAAAAAAAAAATTAAATTAGTAACAGTAAAAATTCAGTACTACTACACGTACTACACTGGTATACAGTGTATGTTGCAGTATTCGTCGTAGTACGCACCTTATCTCGGCCTAGCAAATCTACTTCTGGGCCCAACTGCAGTACGGCCCACTTACTATTTGGTCATGTCCTCGGCCTCTTTGTTTCTGGGGTGAGTCTAGTTTCTTTCTTGGACCTACATACGATTGCATGGCCTTGGCTAATTGCCATTCATTTGTATTTCGGTAAACAAAACTACGTTGGAACACAGGAAGTGATTCATAGGAGCTAAACTCATTCATGTGAAACTCCTTCGCTCCAAAGGAGACCTGAACTGCTTACCATAAACTTTGAGAATGATTTTTTGTCAAATTAAATTCCCATGTTACCCATGTTTCAAACTGGAGGTTCAATGTTGATAAGAGTGTACCATAAAACAAGAGATTGGCTGACTCTCTTGGCTTTTACTTGCTGGAAAAAGGATCAAATAATGGATCACAGTCGTAATGCTGTAATGCATATGAATGGACGCATGCAAGTACGCCGAAATTGGGCTGTTCCTGTCCTGGCGAGCTGGCCAATGTTCCTGTTGCCTCTAGCTGCAGTGGTTTCACTAAAGAGACACTGACCCTGATTAACTTCCTGGCAGAGCTGTAGCTAAGCTCAAGCCAACCAACAACAGAGACGTACCATCTGGAACTAGAAAATGCATGTGTGCGCGCGCACCGGCCGGGGCGTCCGTGATCTGATTAATTAACCATTGTGGTTTAACCAGATCATGAATCGATGTACGCATTGGTACACTGTTCGTACGGTGTACAGACTCTGTATAAATACGTTTGTATTACGTCTTTTATTGATTTTTTTGGCCATTGACAATGACAATGAAGTGTGTAGTGAGTGTCCTGACACGACTTGATGACCAAAATTCCCAAGCAAGACGAATAAATCCACTGTAGGTACAAAGCAACAGAACATATATATTCCAGCTGGAGTGCCTAGCCTAGGAATTGGCATCATTCCAACCGGAGCAATTAGCAGTCTAATTTAATACTCAGTGGATGGGTGTTGATGATCAGTACGCAGGCATACAGAATCAGATGTACAAACAGTTAATTACCTTTTAAAAAATTACAAACAGCTAAGGAAACAGAACTACTGGAAAAATAACCAAATCTATCATATGCTCAACTCGCCAACCTATGAATAACAGGTGGCCAAATGAGCCGGGCTGAGAAGTGACAGCCTGGGCATGGTCATATTGTAGCCGGCTCAGGCGTGGCACGGCTCATTTGTACGTTGTTGTGTTTGGGTCGACGTCTCAGCCTGTAGGTAGGTATGGCACAGCTCAAGTAAGAGCACAGTTAGGCAGTCCACCTATTTTTCCCCATAATTTTCTATTTCTCTATGTTTTTCCTATTTTCCCATATTATTCTTATTTTTAAAATTTTTCTCCCAATTTTCCCTATTTTCCCATCATTTTTCCTTCCTTCTTTTGGATTTCTTTCCAATTTACATTCCAAATTTCGTGGACCACACATGCTGGTAGCCTGTCACCGGCCAACAGGCCTCCAACGTCCCTATACCGACCCGACACGGCATGACTTCTTATAATATTGGGCCATGTCCGAGCTCTTACTTTAGCATGTGAGTTGACACGGCACATTTCATTAGACAAGTCGTGCCTAACAACCCATGCTCAGCTTAACCATGGTCGAATCGGTCCGACATGCCCATTTGGCCACCTGAAATGATGCCAATTCCTAGGCTAGGAATGCATTCCTATACAGTATCATGTAGAACACTATATTATTTCTTTGTAGAGTATTGCATCCACCGAGCTAGAGGTATTATCTAGCCCACAAAGTTACTATTAATTACTTCGTTCGGTCTCAAAACCAAATCGTTTGAGATTTTTCAAATAGTCAACCATACAACTTTAACCGCCCAATATTTGGTATTACTTTTTTTAAAAAAATATTACATAAGTGTGATATTATAAAAGTTCTTGTTATGATAAACTTGAATATACTATTTTTATGTATCCAAAACCTATATTTTAAATATTTTTTAGATCACAGTTAACATGTGTTGACTGCACGTGTTGTAAGACGACTTGTTTCTTTTTTAATAAAAGGAAATAGCTATGGGCAATTTCTCACAGCGGTTTCTAGCGGCTGTGACCATGATGCTCATGCACATCAACACTGATTGGCCTCCACCGGTAATTCACCCATTGTTTCACATTATTATTACGTGCTACCTCTGATTCAAAATATTCTGGATAAAACATTCTACATGATGATAAATGCATGTACTACCTCCGTCCAAGAATACAAGGGGTTCTAACTATACACCTAAACTATTTTATACTTTTTTAAAGAAACAGTGTCAGGGCAATTTTAGATTGCTGTCCTACCAAAATTTACTCTACTTGGTAGCATAGCAAACCAAACACACTATTAAAATTTTGTCTCTACTAAAACCTTGACATTGCCCTTATATTTGTATCTTGTTGGCACTATTTAGCATCAGACCAAACCTATACCTATCAACTCGATCTACCCTATCAAAATTTGGTAGTATGCAAACTTATCAAAGATTTTGCACTACCAACACTTTTGATAGGGTATGAATCCAAAACAGTCCTTAATGAGCTTCCGCATTTGCTAATAAAGAAGATAAAGCTAAGTCAATTTTAGAAATTAGACCCAAATGGTTTTGATAGCTAGGTTAAACAACCTAAGTTCTTTGTCCGTGTGACTTATGCAGAGGTCGGGATATCAAATATTTCCGTTTTCTTAAAAGAAAAACTGAGTTCCATGGTGCTAAATATCAGCCAAAAAATTTGACAGGGTTAGTGTACATTAAGACTGCGTTCGAAAGTGACGGTTAGGCTGTGATTTTCAGCGCACGTAAAATAAGATAAGTCATTAGTGTATAATTAATTAAGTTTTAATTATTATAAATTTAAAAAATAGATTTATTTAATTTTTTAAATAACTTCTATATATAAAGTTTTCGTACGAAACGCACCATTTAACAGTTTAAAAATATGTTAATAAAAACCGAGTAGCCCAACTAATGCGTAGATTCAAACTCATCCTACGTCCTAACAAACATCTTTTTGTTTGCTGCAGTTTTTGCTTAGCTTTTTGGCAGGAGCCTGGAATTGAAATAGGTTTGAGCTTATTAATGAGCGAAAATCTCGGGTTGGATTCACCCTATTTCTCCCGACTAGTCCTAATTACTGACTACTTAGCTTTAATTCTAAGTAGCATTTTAGTTTTACCTGTCAAGGCATTGCCTGGTGATTAGTAAGTGGAGAGACAAGTGACAACCTTAAAAACGTTAAGTTCCTTAATGCCACAGTAGCATCTACAGTGTCATGGTTGCCACAGTAGCTGGGCAAACAGTACGCACGCAGATCTAGACCGTTGCTTTTTGATCGAACGTTTACTACAGGACTGCTAAAGTTACCATCATTATACTAACTGCATGGGATCCTAATTCCTTAAAAACAAGATAGTAGAATCTTTCCAGCACATAGGCTTTGATGAAAAGGTTAGTGATTACAGGCATATGCGTACATAGGCAGCTCTTGTCACTGTGTTGGTTCCTTTTGACGCATGTTGGGATGATGCCCTGTACTGCTTCGCTGTTTTCCCCAACTTGCCAGCTTCTCCGTGGTGCAAAAGAACAGTGGCAACCTCCTCTTGGAACCCGCAGGTTTAGCCTATAAATATGTCGAGCGAGCTTCTCTGCTTTCCATCACTTAACAGTTAAGGTGTCTTCTCTTGAGTTATTGGAGCTTTGCGAAATGGCTTTGGCTGGTAGGCTACTTGCCCTCTTCGCCATTGCTCTTCTTGCCATCTCCCTCGCCGAGAACAAGGTGAGATCTAGTGTATGGCGAGCCGAGTTCATCAGTTTCTCCAATAAGCTTAATCATGTGCTAACTAGCTGTTCTTGCATTTTTGAATTAGGTGCTGGCCAAGGGAACCAGTGAGCATGATGATAATGTGTACCGAGTGAGCAAGGTCAGTTTCCTCAGAGATTAATCGATCTCTTGGTTCAATTTCAAAGATTCAGAAGATTTATCACTAACTCTACTTTGTTAGTTTGCATAAATAAAATTCGTGTTGTACAGGGAGGACAGGGCAGCCTGAAGAGCTATCGTAAGTGACCCTTCCTGCGATCCTGTCCATGCAAACCTTTCTATAGCTGCATTTTTTCACCCCTTCACCTTTCATCTGTTCTTTATGGCATGCATGCGCGTCGTCCATCATCTGGTCATTCATTAGTTTACTCATGTTTTCTAGAAAGCCTCTTCCAAACAAATGTCTACTCCTTCCATTTCATAATATAAGAAATTATGTTATTTTATTCAAAAATTAAGGAAGTATGAAAAGAACAAATTATGATATAAAAGATGATAGTTGATGTAATAAATTAATATAAAAAATAGTAAGTAGAGAATAAACTAGTATAAAAGTTAGTAGGTAAAGAATAAACTAGTATAAAAATTAATACATAGGAAACAAAGTTCTACCTCGAAATCATAAAATAACTTATATTTTAAGATAAGCTAAAAGGATAAAAATCATTTATATTATAGGATGGAGGAAGTATGTTAGTTGGACTGTTGGAGCAAACCCCCCAGAGACTTAAAAATACTTCACATGGTGTGGATCAGCAGACTAGCAGTACAGACAGTGTTCCGCCACCAAGTACATGTCCTGCAGAGCGAAAGTATTACAGTAGACCAATAGCGTCAATCCACTCATTAGTGATAACTCGGTGATGATCCACAATTCAGATAACCAAATTGAAACAAGCTACTCCCTTGGTCACAAAATATAAATATTCTTGGCTATATATAAATTTGGACAAGTACATTTACTATATTTTAAGATGAATAAAGTACATTGTAATATTTGCATGGTTAATTTGTTAATGGAACGGCTGCAGACAATTTAGAAATAAGAGTTTAAGCAGGAATACAATTTAGAAATAACTGAAATTCGAAATACAATTTTAGAAATAACTGAAATTCGGAATAAAAATAAGGAATATTGAAAGAACGGTCCATCTAGAACACAACACGAGATTAATTAAAATTTAGAATAAAAAAATAAATTATGAAATTGGATTTTCAATACGAATTCCAAATAAACTTCTAAAGATCATTAAAATTTTTAAGAAAAATATAATAAAAACTCACTCTGGAAGCTAGAAATTCCCACATTAACTGAGAAAAAAAAAGAGTTCAAGTAGGAATACAATTTAGAAATAACTGAAATTTAGAATAAAAAAAGGAATATTGAAACAACGGTCCATCTAGAACACAATATGAGATTAAATAAAATTCAGAATAAAAAATAAAATAAATTCCAAAATTGGATTTTCAAAACAAATTCCAAATAAACTTCAAGAAGATCATTAAAATTTGAAAGAAAAATAAAATAGAAACTTAAATAAGTAAAGACTACGTACCAAAAAGAGTCCATAGTAAAATACAATCTATAAATACCCAAAAGTAAGATTAATTAAAATTTGGAATAAAAATAAAATAAATTTTGAAATTAGATTTCAATACTAATTCCAAATAAACTTTAAAAACTCATGATAATTCGGAATAAAAATATAATAAAAAAGAAGTAAGGACGACATACCAACAAGAATCCATAGAAAATACAATCTTTAAATATCCAAAAGTAGGATTTTAAAAAATATAACAATAATACATATAAAATAGCATTGAAGGGAAAAAGAAAAGATAGAGTCCATAAGGTAATACAATTTATAAATAACTAAAATCCAGAATTAAAATTAAGAAATATTGAAAGAATACTTGCGTGATGACAATTTATAGTTGGTACGAGCATGACAAAGCAAAGGTTAAATACTGATGTGGTGCATGGATGGTGGATTGAGATCCATGATCTATAAAGAGAGCTCGAAAAGGAGGCACCAAGTTTACCATGAAGGTCTAAAAATTCTCACATTAATTAGAGAAAATAAGAGATATATTTTGTTGACTCCATATACCACTTTAATTTAAAATAATAAATAGTAAAAAATAGCAGAAAAGGTCCATGTCAAATACTACTGTTGTCAAAAAGAGTTGATTTGTAACAATTTCAATAGTTAGAGAAAATGATTAACTTGCTAGTAATGAATAGAAATTTGTATTGTTAGGCGGGCAAGTAGCGAGGATTGAAGTGACAAGACATATTTAATACTTTACCTTGAGGTAAGGGCTACAAATCAACTCGATCTTTTTAAGACAAATTTTGAACACGACAAATTAACTCCTTTTGGGGTGGTGGGAGTACCATATAAAAAATAGAAATATGAAAAGTCGACTATGAACACATATAATTAAAATTTGAATAAAAACCATAATTATCTATCTTATTTATATACAAACAAACTATAGATCCATATTACCTTCTTCCCACTTTGTTGAAGAAAAAGTCGATAAAACAGAATAACTAAGGGAGGGAAAATTCTAGCCGATAACATAGATATCGAGAGGTTGGCGAGGGAGAAGAGTAGGGGAAGGGGAGAGAGATCGAGAGAAATAAGGGCCAGGATTATTGAAGATGGAGGAATACAAGTCGCTAGAAACTAATGGTCACATATATATGCTATGAGCTTACCTCATGTCAAATGGTTATGGTAAACTCGGACCTTTTCTGGGCCGGCGTGTCATGCATCAGTCACTGGGCTATGTGGCCACTAGCCAGGGTCTAGTTTGATTCGCGTCCATCAACCACAAAACCGGGTACAAAGGCTCTCTCAATTGTTAAAACCAGATCAATATACATCCTTGGGCGGTTTCATCCAACATGTCACTTACGTGCCACTTTGACTTGGTATTTTATATGACATGGCATCTACGTGGCACTTACGTGGCATTCTATTCAACAAAAATAAAAAATAATAATAAATAGATGGGCCTACATGTAAGTGTCAATGTAGTAGATATGACATACCCTGTATACATGGACGTATGTCACCGAAAATACCTCATACGTAATTAGATATTGAAGGTGAAGACCTAATATGGATAAAGTCACGGACAGAGAAGGAAACGTACTCTGGATAGAGGACTCCATAGTCCGACTCGGTTACGACATTGTTTCCTATACTCGTGTCCTATTTGAGAGTCTTTGAGTTCTACTTGGAGAAGGGGTCACCTATTGGTATAAATATAACGCCTCCTAGGAGGGGAGGAAATCGAATCATAAGCTTATAAGCCCAGAAATACCAAGCCAGAGGAAGCCTTTCCACTTAGTCGCCAACTACTGTATCTCATCATCCATAGTTGGTAGGCTAGGTAGACAATTGATATAGATCCTTGTACTTAGTGCATATTCCGTCCAATACATATAAACTAGAATAGGGCTATTACCCATCTCATGGGCCTAAACCAGTATAAAAATCCCTTATCCCGCTCTATTTTTACATACCGACGAATACCTTGGTACTAGATGACTCCTACGTCCCTAAATACTGTAGTTGGGATCTAACCCTTCGATAGTTGGTGCGCCAGGTAGGGCCTGGTATTCTGAAGGATTCATCGAGATGCCTTCAAGGAACGGATTTTCTAATGAAGGATTTTATGATAGCTTTGACCCAAAAGATCAGAACTGGCTGGCAGTCACCTTCCTTCAAGTCGGATCCATCACCTTTTAGTACCATCGACACCATCAAAGTTCCCAATCTTTCTCATGAAGTTGATGCCGAAGCTCAAGGTCAGAAAGACTACAACCAGATATGACAAGACGACCTTGGCCTGAAAGCAGTGGTGCCCGATTCATAGGACAAGTTCTCATACCTCGGCCAAGTGCAAGGAGTTCTTGAAGGAGGTCAACAATCTAAAGCGCCCACCTCAAGAGGATTCTAGCAAGAGTTATCCGACCCACTCCCATCGGAGTAGATTGGATGAAACAAGGGCAGATGACAAAGACACATGAAGCTTTTTAGATCGAGTAATGGGATTTGTCGACATGAGCCCTAATGAGCCATCCGTGCTTCAAAGACCGGACGAAGAAGAGTTCCCGGACTCCATGCCAGGCCGTGATGTCGGAACCATCGACAGGTCCCCTGTTTAAGATGGTGTAGTTGACTTCCTCGAGGAGGGAAAGATTTCCGATCAGAGGAACTGAACTCCCGCAAGGATGCCTTCCCGACAAGATGATCCGACTATGCCCGCTCAGCAAATTCTTGGAGCTCAACAGCTGCTGAACCAACTGCCAGTTGATCTTACAGCTAATCCCGCTACTACTGATTGGATAAAGAGAATGCGTGCCACAATCGCCAAGCTAGATACTGTCTTCAGAAGGGCCGAGTAGGGTGCACCTGAGGGATCAGGCGAAAACAGGGTCTTGTCAGATCATCGTGAACTCCCATGCAATGATGAGCTGCCCCACCAAGAAGCGGTTGGTGGAAATCGCCAGCATAACTAAAAACAACGAAATCCACCACTGTAAAGAGACGAACAACCATGGGACGACCACCAAGGTCAAGATCTTTGTGACAACTTGAATAGGAGGCGGGAACACCATGATGACCAAGGACATCGCAATGATTACAACCACAACAACCGTCGCAACAAATCGAGAAGCCTCGGATGACAACGTGACAACGACCGATGACCATACAAGGATGGTGCCCCCAGTGATCCGTTGTCATCATCATCCTCATCTGATCAACATCCACGTCGTCAGAGGTCCCCTAGCCGCCAACCTACTTTCCTACCCTGGACAAGATGCGGAGCGTTCACCCCAGCCCTCTGGGAAGTAAGGTGGCCGACCCGGTTCCAACCAAGAGTGGTGGAGAAGTACAATGGTAGTACGGACACCAATGAATTTTTACAAGTATACTACACAGTCCTTCATGTAGCCGGAGCAGATGAGAATGCCATGGCTAACTACCTGCCGACTGTGTTAAAGGGATCTGCTCGATCATGGTTCATCCATCTGCCACCCGAGTCTATCTCATCCTGGGAAGACCTCTACCATTAGTTCACAGCAAATTTCTAGGGCACGTACAAGCGACATGCAGTCGAGGAAAGCCTACACGCCATGAGACAGTGCAACGGTGAATCTCTAAGGGACTACGTGTGATGGTTCAATGAGTACCACACACTATACTGGAGATCGTCGATGCATCTCTCATCAAGGCATTCAAGTCGGGAGTCCAAGATCACTACACGATCCAGGAGCTAGCCACGAGATGGATTACAACTACCATGAAGCTGTTCAAGATTGTAGAAAGATGCGCTCGGGTTGAAGAAACTATTCGATGCAATGGAGGGAAGGGAAAGGCAGTTGAAGAAGCCAAACCGAGAAGGAAGGATAGAGCAAGCACCTCGAAGCAACTGGAGTAGCCGATAACTCAGAAGCAGAACAAGCGAAAAAAAACGAGGGACAAGTCATGGCAGCCGATCGTGGTCCACTAGCCCCGAAGAGGTATGAAGCACAAGAGAGACTCTTGGTAAGAAGTGGTGCCCGATACATAAGACAACCTCGGACTCCTTAGAGGGATGCCACGTATTCCATAAGGTGATGGCAAAACACCTGGTGATGCCTCTAGAACAGTGAGTACATGTGGTTGAGAAGAACAATGCTCAAAAGCCTTCGGACACCGAGGACGATTATCCTAACGCCGACCACAGGGTAGCTCACATCTTCGGTGGCTCTACCTCCTATGTTTCCAAAATGGAGTACAAGAAGGTGGAATGCCAAGTCTATGCTACATCCCAATAATGTCCCGAGTACAAAAAGGGATAGCAACAAAATTGGCCTGCTCTGACGTCCCGATAATGTTCTCGGATGCCGACCACCCAGCCATATACACTACCACTGGATGATACCAGATAGTGGTGGAGCCCACTATCAGGAACATCAAGCCATACCGACGCATAGAGGAGGGTAAACAAATTTTGCAAAATATCCACTTGGGCATCTGTGGCAACCATGCCATATCTAGAACTCTAGTCAGCAAGGCTTACCGATAAGGATTCTTCTTGTCGACTGCTGTCACTGACGTTGAAGCAGTCGTTCGATCGTGCGAAGGGTGCCTGTTCTTTGCTCAGCAACCTCAACTACCAGCGCAGGAGTTGTAGACTATCCCAATTTCTTGGCCCTTTACAGTCGGGGACTCGACATGGTTGGGTCGTTCAAGAAGGCGCTAGGAGGTTTTACACACCTTTTCGTCACGTTGGACAAGTTCACAAAGTAGATTGAGGCCAAACACATTGCTACCATTACTGTGGCCAGGGCAAAAGACTTCATACTGGGTATAATATACAGATTTGGAGTCCCCAATCGCATCATAACAGACAACGGTACTCAGTTCATTGGTAGCGTGTTCAAGGATTTCTGCGACGACTTCGGTATCAAAATCTGCTATGCTTAGGTGTTGCATTCTCGGAGCAACGGGCTGGTGGAGCAGGCAAACCGCATGGTTTGTTCAAGGCATCAAGACAGGGTGTTTGACCGACTATGTCCTTATCTAGAACGATGGGTCCAAGAGCTCCCATCCGTTCTGTGGTCTCTTCATAAGACTACCAGTTGGGCAACAGGGAAATCCCCTTTTTTCCTTATCTATGGTGCTGAAGTTGTGCTACCCACCGTGTTAGAGTTTGGCTCTCCACGAGTCCAGACCCACAACAAAAACAAATCTAACAAAGACTGACTGGTCGAACTAGATCTGTTGGAAGAAGCCAGGGACATCGCTACGATACAGTCGGCTAAGTATCTATAAGGCCTATGTCGTTATCATAATCGTAATGTCCGTGACCGCGTCTTTTCGGTGGGAGATTTCGTATTACGAAAAATACAAACCACCAAAAACAGGCACAAATTATTGCCCATATGGAAGGGGCCGTTTATTATTGCTGAGGTGACACGCCCGAGGCTTACCAATTGAA
Source organism: Oryza meyeriana var. granulata (assembly GCA_003991445.1). NCBI lineage: Eukaryota > Viridiplantae > Streptophyta > Magnoliopsida > Poales > Poaceae > Oryza > Oryza meyeriana. The sequence goes on along the minus strand of RYFJ01000421.1, from coordinate 129,084 downwards.
GCGCGAAGACGGGACCCTGATGGACAACTCATGGAACATGGAACAACTACGTCTTTTCTATACTTGAGTATTGTATTTTACTCATTATCTTTATAAATAAAGTTTTTTACCTCTGACTCACTACGTCGTTGTCTCCAACCGAGTACTAAGTCGGGGGCTACACATGGTTATCATGTCTTTACTTTGTATTGTTGATTTGAGTGTTTTCGATCTAAGTCGCAAAACCTTGCAAATGAAGAAACCTAACGCACTGAGTATAATACGCTAATAGGATGAGTGCTATGAGCCAACTCTTAACACACGGGGTCTACCGATAGCCAGGCAAGGTGAACAATGACAAAGATATGATAAGGCTACTTGGCAAATTTAACAAACACAAAAATGATATATATATATACAATCAAAAGCACAATAGTGTTCATTACATCATTAGCCTGCTTAAAGGATTGTTTCAATGGTTTTCACAGCTCGATGTTCTCAACTAAGGCAGCGGCGGCACCTTGTGCTTTGACCATTAAGGCTAGGGTGTCTTCTTTAGTACAGTTTGCCACGAAGCCCTCGCCAACCGCCTGGACATCCACTTGGGGGTACAACGACTTAACCACAATGATTGTCTGGCTCGAGCTCAGGATTGCCTTCTCCCTCACGAAGGACTTCAGTGCCATGGGAGCTTCCTAAAGTAGAGTGATGAGTTGCAAGGGGTCACCTGAGCTTGGACCAACGCCATTTGAGTGGATCATCTCTAGCAGTGGCTTGGCAGTGTCAAGGATAGCCTGGTTGGTGGACTCAGCATGCCGGATTTGCTCTGTGAAGGCCTCGAATCTTGAGCGGGTTTTCACTTTGTACTCTGTCCCACGAGGATAGGGTATTAGGTGGAGCAAAAAGCAAGATACAATCGAGTGCAAAACAGTAAGATGGCTACATTACCTTCGAGAGCTGACTTGGCCTTGGCCTTCACTGCCTCAAGGTCCTCCACCTCTTTCTTGAGCTTGTCTAGCTGCTCGGATTGGATGAGGAGTGCATGCTCATGAGCTTGAAGATAGAGAGGGAGGCATCAGAAACAGCACGAGCAAAATTCTTTAGACAAAGTACTCATGCAGAGAGGAACTTACCTCGGACAGTCCCAATGGGGGTGTTGACGCCGAAAACCGCCGGGTCCCGGTTCGGCGTTTGGGTGACACGCGAAGGCCTGGGAGATTTGCTTCACTCCAGTGCAGGTCCTAAAGTTTGAGGTTCGTAGGCGTGCCAGTCAATTTGACCCTGTAATTGACAAGGAGGAAAATGTTAGATCAATGAGCCAATCAGCTGGAAGCCGATCTAGACTCGTTTCATCAGCCGATGGCCGACGCACACTGTAGCACTTACTCATCGGCTTAAGACCGATGACGGCAAAGACAATAAATATAATAATAAACAAATATCATGCTAGCCGATCATCGAAGGGATATTCGAAAACCGGTTATAAGCTAAATAAAATAAGCAAGTATAATGCATAAATAAATCAAATAGTTCCTAGCTGATCATGATCTAGTGTTACTGGTGTTGTTATGAAGGTGTGCCTGCACCCGGGCCCTTGCTCATATCGGCTCCCAAGATCTTCGTCCGCTGTCCGGGCCCATACACTGGTCCTTACCCGGGCTCATGCCCGGGCCCTTACCTGGGGTCATGCCCGGGAACCTGCTTGCACTTGTGCTTGGATCGGCAGAATAAACCCATCGGCTAGCCCTTAGCCGATTGTGACAATAATACAGGCAAGAACATATAATAAAATATGCAATAACGTAAATGATAAATAATTGATAAGCTAGCCGACTGCTTAACAAAGCGAGCACAGGATAAAACAATGAAAAAATGTAGTCGGCTTTAACAGGTAACTTATCGGCTAAGCACTCCGATAACACCATCGCACAACACCATCGGCTTATTAAGAGTAAAGCTATTATCGTCAGTCTAGTAGATCGGACCTAACCGTTGCAGCACAGACCGACAATGATAACAATGCCTCAATGAGCCGATAGATATAATGCGATCGTGATGAAAATAACTTACCGGCTATGCACTCCGATAAAACGCCTGCACACAACGCATCGGCCCAGCAGGATCGACTTATCACTAGCAGCTCAGTAGGTCGGACCTAACCGATGCAGCATGAACTGATGATAAATCGCTCCCAGTAAGTCGATACAGTCTGTGCACACGTGATGTGATATACCTAATCAATCTATGAGATCAAACTGAACTGATGCAGCCATAGATAAAGTAAATATATCGTGGTAAGCCGACTACCATAAACCAACTAGAATATCGGACCTAACCGAGGAAGTCCTAGCCGATTGGTAGTCGGTGTGACGAGACTTACCCTCTCGCAGGAGTTCGGACCTAACCGATGCAGCCCGGCTCGAGAAGCAGGATCCCGTTGAAGGGGTGGCGATGCGCCGAATTTGTATTGATCGTTGTGATAAATTACAAGGTCCCCGGGTATACGTATATATACCCCGAGTTACATGAGTCCTTATAGGACACGGTATATGATTTCCTATCTATAACAGAAAACGCTAACAAGGCCTGACCGGACACGAGGTCAGGTTTCCTAAAAGAGATAAACCTTTTCCTAATAACTATAGTAATTAACTGCCACGCGCGGTCTTCACGGCTCCTTCTCAGACTCGGTCTGCTTCTTGGATCAATTTCCATTATCCGACTGCAACCGTCCTCTTGACCGAATCTGATACAGGTCCTCACCAAATTTTGGCGTTAACACATGCCCCCCAATTTCGGAGTTTTCCTGTAGGATTCCGAAATTCTTCCAACTTTGGGCCTCTAGATTTCTCCCATACCGAGGCGGCCCAAAGATAGCCCATTTGCCATAAATGTTTGAAACAGTGCCAACGGCCTCGATCCCCGCTCGGTCATCATACCCCTATAAAAACGCTTCGTCTCCTTGCCTTTTTTATGCTTTCACATCACCAGAGCACTACCGCTTCATCTCCCACATCTTCACCAAGCTCTAGCGAACCCAGACGAATCATCGCAACCTTCTTCTCCGGCCGTTGATCTCTGCATCGTTTCTTACTCCCACAATGGCATCAGCATCTGCAGTTCCTGAGGTAATCTTCTCACCTGATTATTTTCCCCAATCTGCAATCTATACGAACCCGATCTGCTCCGTTTTTTTCATCTGTTCTTCATCATGTTCTTGTTTACTGTAGCATCTTAGAGCCCAGATCTTGATTCCGTCCGCCGATTATCCCGGTTTCTTCTATCATGGCCCCATGGGCAGCAAAGATCCCACCGATTTCATTAGTGCCGAAACCCAACGCACTCCCTTCAAGAACTCGGCCATGTTGGTCAGTGATTGGACCAACAGCTTCAGGTCATGGCCGAGCAGATTGCCCGGATGGAGAGACTGGTACATCAGAGTATCGGCTGCAAAGAGGATCTATTGGGAAGAATCTCACATCGGCCACTGCATCAACCTCTCCTTGGCCGATATGGAAAGGAATGAATCTCTGCTCGCATCGGCCTCATACTTCTGGTCTGATGCTCTCAATGCCTTTCTGTTTGGTCATGGGCCGATGACCCCCACTCTGCTGGATGTGACCATGCTCACCTGCCTGGACACGACAAGCTACATCAACCCCTTCAAACTCCGGTTCAAGCCTGCCCACCGGCTTCAAACAAAAAACATCGGCGGCTGGTCCAGGTATATATCTCTTCACAACAAAGGAACTGGACCGGTTGATGACCGGGAGCATGTCGCTTTTCTGAACTTGTGGTTGGAACGGTTCGTCTTTGGTGGTGCAACCCTCGGCCCGACGACCAATATGCAATGCCTAGCAGAGTGCTTGGCCGATAGGAAACAAATTCCGTTGGGACACTATCTCCTTGGCGCCACCTACCAGCTGCTTCATCAGGTGGCAACTAAGCTATTGGCCGGCCAGCCCGTCGGCCACATTGGGGGTCCTTGGTGGTTCGTACAGCTCTGGCTTAATGTTTACACCTCCAAGGCCATCCCAGAAACTTCCCTCCTCAAGCAATCCTTCCCAGCTGATTACCCAGAAGATCAAGACCCCATCTACCGCCGATGCATCTCTATGGGTGAGGCTGCATCGGCCCTTTCTGGTGGCAAGATATCCCCTGCTGAAGTTAGTCAATGGTTCAAGGGGTTTTATTATGGCTTTACCAGGGATGCTACTCTTTGGTTTGCTTACAATGACGCATCATCATTCGAGATGCCTTCCAACTTTGATCCACTCAAAGCTCTGAATGATGATCAGTCTAAAGCCATATTCCTATCGGCCATCAGTCCTTGTTTGCTGCCAACCGGCTTTTCTCTGGGCCGAACTCAACCATCGTATGAGTTCTACCACCCATCAACCAGCTCCCGTCAACTCGGCCTTGGCCAGCTTCCGATCGGCCTGTTCTTCACCGACAAACTCCAGACTCGGGGCACGGTCAGCAGCGCCCTAGAATATGACCGAATGCGAACCTTGACGGACTCCCTCCTTCTAGGTGCTGCCACTGAGGTGTACATCTGCACTGCCAACACCAAGCCTTTTGTCCGATGGTGGTCGGAATGGAAGAAACATCTGTTCTGCTTAGCGCCCACTTGTTATTGCTCCCGTCTGGACGCCGACTATGTTGAATCTGATAACGAGGTAACTCTCGCAAGCTTCACACATCATCCCCAATCGTCTCTGACCCTTACTTTGCAGGCCGCCAGCGTCGAGCCCTCATCAACAAGCAACAGCGGTCGGCCGATTCTGTACCAACCCTCATCGGCCGCTCCGAACTTAGGACGCGACGCTCCATCTCCATCGGCTCTTCTCAAGGCGCCTCGACCGATGGGACAAAAGCGGAAGAAGTTAGCGCATCGCCCCTCTTTGAAGAAGCAGAAGACCGATGCCGATGCTGCTACCACGACTCCATCTTCTCCCCAGACCACATCGGCTCCTTCTTCCCCTCAGGTACGCGCCAAATTGGACATCATTCCTCGATTTCTCACTTATCTTACCAGTTTCATTTTCAGCTTGAGTCATTGGCTCCAGAACCCCAACATTCTTCTGACATCCTTCCAAGCGCCGAGCCGATAGCTTCTCCAGCTCCCCCTCTTTCAGCACCAAGTCCTCCAGCCATCAACGAGACTGCTTCTATTCCATCGGCTGACATCGGCCCCTCTGAAGAACAACCTACTCATCCTACCGAAGCCGATGTTACCCGATCTGCCGACGTCCTTCCTCAGGTAACCTTTGTCATGCTCGTACTTTACTTCTAATCTCTTATTGATCACCTTTCCGATACCAATTTTGCAGTCCTTGGCCGACTTGTTCTCCTTCGACATCGGTCAATATCTGGAGGTAGAAGAAGCTACAGCCACCAGTGCAGCCTCCAAACCGTCCTTCTCAGCCGATGTGCGCAAGTACTTAATAAGCATCATCAGTCGGCTGGAAAATCCAATCGATGCACTGGTAGAAGATTGCGGGCCAATCCGAGCAAGATTTGCAGACATTGAACACCACCTGCCCGAAGAGCTCGTTGATGCATTGACCCCCGCAGCATACCTGGAGTCTCATAGGTTTAAACTTATCAAGCTCAGACAGCGTATAGCCGATCGTGCTGACCAACAGAAGATAGCCCAAGACATCCAAACCGATCGGCTATCAGCCCAGATAGACAAGAAGAAACTCGATGACATGGCAGCTGTCCCCCAAGAACTCCAATCCAAGCTAAATCAACTGAAGAAAAAGGAAGCCGATTTGCTGGGAGAACTTGAAAAAGTTCGCAAGGAACTTGAAGACACAGAATCCCAGCTCATCGGCCTGCCGCAAGCCATCCAAGATCAAGAAGCCAAAGTCACAGCAGCAGTGCGCCAAGTCATCCATCGGCGCAAAAGCTTGAAAGTCATCCCAGGCTCCGATGAAGACGATATCCGGGCCATCAATGAAATTGATCAAATCCGTCTGCGCGCAATCGAAACTATCCGAAAATTTTTGTAAGCCTTAAACCTTTATAACTGACGATCTTCTGGAACATGCCGATCACCTTTCTGCTGTCATGTAACCATATCGGCTCTGCTACTTATCTCTCTCAGTCTTGATAATTTTTCCGCTTGTTTTGATCTAAAGGCGATATCAATTGATATCGGCTGTCTTTAGGCGACGTATAAAAACATCGGCTTTCCGAATTGTTTAGAAATCGGCTGTACTTAACCGATTTAAGAGTTGATCCAAACGCTAGGGTAGTATTTCTTGAGATATTTCCCGTTAAGTGCTTTAGCAAACTCCGTCCCGTCAAGATCTTCTAATATATATGCGTTACCAGGCACACAGCGATTAATCCGATAGGGCCCTTCCCAATTAGGCGACCATTTTCCGAACTTATTATCCCTGGACCCGATCGGCAAAATCAACTTCCACACAAGATCCCCTTCAGCAAACGACTTACTCACCACCCTTTTGTTGTAATGCCGAGCTGCCTTAGCCTTATTCTCCTTGATTCTTTCCAGCGCTCTTAACCGATTCTGAGCTAAATCTTCAAGTTCATCTGTCATCAAGTTATAATAATCATTGGCCGTCAACTGATTCTACAAAGAAAGTCTTCTAGAGCCGATGTTAGTTTCCCATGGTAAAACCGCTTCATGTCCATATACTAACTGATACGGCGGCACCCGAGTAGACCCATGACATGCCATCCGATAAGCCCACAATGAATCGGCTAATGTAATATGCCATCGCCGTGGCTGCTTATCAATTTTCCTCTTAATCAATTTGATCAAACTCTTGTTGGAAGCTTCTGCTTGCCCATTGGCCTGAGCATAATAAGGCGATGAATTTAATAGCTTGATTCCCATACTGGCAGCAAACTGTTGAAACTCATCAGAAACAAAGATAGACCCCTGATCAGTAGTTATCGTCTGAGGAATTCCAAACCGATAAATGATATGCTCCTTTACAAACTCGATCGCTTCTTTGGACGTGACCTTCTTCAAAGGAATCGCCTCTACCCACTTGGTGAAGTAATCCGTTGCCGCCAATATAAACTTATGTCCCTTACTTGATGGAGGAAAAATCTGGCCGATCATATCAATTCCCCAACCTCTGAATGGCCACGGTTTGATGATAGGATTCATAGCCGATGCTGGTGCCCGTTGTATATTTCCAAACTTCTGACAATCTTGACATCCTTTATAATATCTAAAGCAATCTTCCAGCATTGTCGGCCAAAAATACCCTACTCTCCTCAACAACCACTTCATCTTATGAGCCGATTGATGAGTCCCACAGATGCCTTCATGCACCTCGCACATAACTACTTTGGCTTCTTCAAAATCCAGGCATCTAAGCAGAACTCCCTCAAACGTCCGATAATACAACTCCTCATCAAGTAGCACATATTTAGTAGCTTTATACCGAATCTTCCTGGAAACAGACTGCGACGGATTTCGCAAGTAATCAATTATCTCCTGTCTCCAGTCATCGGCCTTATTCTGGACATCAATATTGGCTATCTCCACCTCAACCTGCCTATTCAGCCGATATCCTGAAGCAATCTGTGCAAGATCATTGGCTTCCAAATTCTGCTCCCTGGGAATATGATTCATTGACACCATCTTGAAATCCTTCAACAAATCCACGCATTCTTCATAATATGACCTCAAAACATCATCCCTGCACTCATATTCTCCAGATAACTGTTTAATCACCAACAAAGAATCACCAATAATCTCTATAATATCGGCCCCGATCTCCTTTAATAGTTGAAGTCCTTTCAGCACCGCCTCGTACTCCGCCTGATTGTTAGTACGATAAGGCTTAATTGTAAAAGCAAACTCAAAACTTGCCCCCCGAGGCGATACAATAACCAAACCGATACCAGATCCATGCCTGCAAACCGATCCATCAAAAAATAAGACCCATGGGATTGGCTCCACATAATCCTTGTGAGACCCCCTGTGCTGGACAATAAAATCGGCCACTGCTTGTCCTTTGATTGCTTTAGCCGATTCGTATCTTAAATCAAACTCTGTCAACGCAAAAATCCACTTGCCAACTCGCCCTTTCAAGACTGGAGCTGACAACATATATTTGACCACATCGGCCTGGCAAACTACTGTACACTCAGCCGATAGGATGTAATGCCTCAACTTTGTACACGAGAAATATAAACATAAGCATAACTTCTCCACCGCTGGATATCTCGTCTCAGCATCCAAAAGTCTCCTACTTAGATAGAACACAACTCGCTCTTTGCCTTCAAATTCTTGGATCAAAACAGAACCGATGGACCTCTCATCGGCCGACAAGTATAATCCGAATGGCACTCCTTCCTGCGGCGGAATCAAAACAGGCGGGGAACTAAGATAATTCTTAATCTCGTCAAACGCCTTCTGCTGCGCTGCCCCCCACACAAATTCTTGATCGGCCTTCAACTTCAATAACGGCGTGAAAGACTCAATTCTTCCTGATAAATTTGATATGAATCTTCTCACAAAATTAATCTTGCCGATCAACGATTGCAACTCTGTCTTATCGCTTGGTGGCTCTGTAGTCTTAATGGCTCTGATACTTCGCTGACTAACTTCAATCCCTCACTCATGAACCATAAAACCCAAAAATTGCCCAGCCGATACACCAAAAGCGCACTTATTGGGATTCATCCTCAGTCCGTATTTCTTGGCCCTTTCCAGCACTCTTCGTAAATCGGCTATATGGCTTTCCTCACTTTTAGACTTAACCACCACATCATCAATGTAGATTTCCACCAACAAGCCGATGAGATCATGAAATATATAATTCATTGCTCTTTGATAAGTCGCACCGGCACTCTTTAATCCAAAAGTCATTACTACCCACTCATACAAGCCGATTGCTCCAGGACATCGAAACGCAGTCTTGTGTATATCCTCTTCGGCCATAAAAATCTGATTGTATCCTGCATTGCCGTCCATGAAGCTGATAATCTTGTGACCTGAGGCTGCATCCACCAGCAGATCCGCTATCGGCATCGGGTATTCATCCTTAGGGGTAGCTTTATTCAGATCCCGGAAATCAATACATATCCTCAATTTCCCATTTTTCTTCTCCACCGGGACAATATTAGAAACCCACTTAGCGTATCGGCATGGTCTTATGAATTTGGCATCATATAACCTTGTGATCTCCGCCTTGATCGGCTCATATAATTCTGCCTTGAACCTTCTTGGAGCCTGCTTGAATGGCCGATACCCCGGTTTGATAGGCAGCCGATGTTCAACAATCGATCGGCTCAATCCTGGCATCTCATGGTACTCCCAGGCAAAACAATCCCGATGTTCCTTCAGCAGTGCTATCAATTCCTTCCGTAGCTCAGGACCTAATTTTTTGCTTATGTACGTCGGCCTTGGCCTATCTCCTGGTCCAATATCGATCTCTTCCAAATCATCAGCCGACGTAAATCCTTGCCCCAACTTCCCCTCGAAGTCTTCAATGGAGCCCATCAGAGTAACAATTCGGAGCCGACTTGCTGGATCGGCTGTATCCCCTGGCTAGTAACCTTGAGGTAATCTCTTTCCCATACTTTTCTGGATAGGCAGTCAACACCATCGGCTTCCCAGACTGGTAGATCGGTCATAGCAATATTGGTCGACCGATCTGCCAGCACCACCTCGACTTGATTTCCCTGCCACTGTATTAGACATTGATGCATTGTCGAAGGCACGCAACAGTTCGCGTGAATCCAGTCCCTGCCGAGAAGCAAACTATATGACCCCTTTCCGTCAATGACGAAAAACGTGGTGGGTAATGTCTTATTCCCCACTGTCAGCTCCACGTTTAATACGCCTTTCGCTTCTGATGAATTCCCACCAAAGTCTTTTAATACCATATTTGTCTTGATCAGATCTTCGGCAGTCTTCCCCAACTTCCGGAACGTAGCATGAGGCATGAGATTAACCGCGGCTCCTCCATCAACCAACATCTTTGTCATCGGCTTCCCATTTACGTAACCCTTGATGTATAACGGCTTTAAGTGCCGATGCTCTGACTTCTCAGGTTTATCAAATATGGCCTGATCAGATTGTAACGTTAGTTGAGCGAAAACCTCCTCATCTCCTTCTTCATCTGACGAAAGCGCTTTATATTCCCGAGGCAAAAAGAACACCATATTTACCGGTGCTGATGCGTCCTCACCGTCCTTCTTCTTCACTTGCCAAACTTGCTTAGTCTTTTTGGGACGATGATCAACCTCTCCCTGATCTTGACTCTGTTCTTCCTATTGCTCTCGGTGCCGTAAACGCTGTGCCCTCCTCTTCTGATTTTTCGTGAATATCCCAGTAGGGCACCATTGAGGATTCTGGACTTGCTTCTCACGTATTTCCTCTTCGTCTTCTTCAAAGAACTCTTCATGGATCGGCCCTAATCGGCTATGAACTGATGCTTTTTTCCCAGGCGACCGATCCCGCGAACACTCCTGCTGGCGATCATGCCGATTTCCTGCACTACTGCACTCGGGGCAATTTTCAGCTGATGGTAGTCTCATTCCTTGATCCCAGCAGAAACGAAAAAACGGGCAGTCCCAATGCGGATTATATTGTTCTGGTCCATCCCCCTGTTCATCGTACCTTGAGTACTTCTCTATCATACCCGATGAAGTAATCCTCGATTTACTCTGACGTCTTCCTTCATCGGCTTGAGTCCTGGATGATGACCCCGTATAGACCATGTTTACGGGGAACGGGTGCCCATCTATCTTCATTGGCTTTTTATCTTCAAACTTGATTCGTCCTTGCTCAACAGCCAACTGAATTTGTTGCCGAAAAACCTTACACTCGTTAGTATGGTGCGATATCGCGTTGTGCCACTTGCAATATTTCTTCTTCTTTAGTTCTTCGGGTGATGGAATCACGTAATTTGGCGGCAGTTGTATTTGCTTTTCCTGTAACAGCAAGTCAAAGATCTTGTCGGCTTTATTGACATCAAAATCATACCGCTCTTCTTTGCCGAGATCCTTGACCCATGGGCACGACACTGACTTCTTGTTCCTGGCCCACTCCGCCAATCCAACCTCAGCATCGGATTCCTCATTATCTGAGCCCGACGAGTAAACTTGAACTTGAGCAACTCTCCTCTGGTACTTGTCCTTTTTTGCCTCTTGAAATCGGCTTTCATGAACCGATACCCTTTGCACCAGGTGCGCCAAGGACTCAAACTCTTGTGAGGAAAATCTCTCCTTGATCGGCGCCAAAAGACCCTGGAAAGCCAAGTCAGCCAGATGCCCATCGCTCAGGTTCAAGCTATAACATCGGTTCCTGATATCTCGAAATCGTTGAACATACTCCGGTATTGTTTCATCTGGTCGTTGCTTAACCGATGTCAAATCTGACAGTCTCAGCTCATGAATCCCAGCGAAGAAATATTTGTGAAACTGTTTTTCCAGATCGGCCCACCCCCGAACAGAATTCGGCGGTAACGAGGAGAACCATGTAAAGCCGATCTAGATAGTGATAGGGGAAAAAACCTAACCCTCAAGGCCTCTTCAGCCGATGCCTCCCCGCACTGCGCCAGGAATCGGCTGACATGTTCTACTGTAGACGTGTTGTCCTGCCCTGAAAACTTAGAGAAATCCGGGACCCTGTATCGGTGTGGCAACGGAACCCTGTCAAACCACTCAGGATATGGGTGCCGATACATGAACGCTTGTTCCTTGGGCTTGATCCCGAACTGCTCCCTTACTATCTCCTCAACCCGTGCCGACAAATCTTCCTCTCTTGCATTCTCCTGCTGATACTGCTGATACTGTATCGGCGGGGTTGGTTGCCGATTCTGTCTGTGATATTCCCTCTGGTAGGTACCTGGATCGGCTCCTCCTCCCAGATAGTTCTGCTGGTATCCTCCATAATAAATAGATCGGTGATATCCAGGAGGGATATCCTGTTGCCCCCCAGCCTGGTTCTGCGCGAACAAGTGTTCTAGTATATCCTTGCTAATGTTGTAATTAACTTGGCCTGGCTCTATCTTCGGTGGGAGAAAAACAGGACCCCGAGTTGGCTCTTGGGCAATCGATCCATCAACAGTCTTCTTGATAAGGTTATGCAATGTATTCACTAAGACCCCTGACTGATTGATGAGCGCGTGGTGCACAGCCTCGTTGACCATCTCCTGTAAAGGCTTGATTGGTGGACTCTCGGGTTGTGTGCGGCTCGATTCTCCTACCAGTACTGGTTTTGGAAACTGAGACTTCTGAATCGGCCCTTGCCTTGTCATACTGAAGGATTCTAAACACAGCTTCTGGAAATTTGTCATGGTCTGTTCAACTTGCTGTTTTTGTTCTTCAGTTAGATCTTCCATGGTGACCGGAATTACGTTGTCCGTCTTGACTTCTTTTCCAGCCATGTTGAGATCTTGATTGAAACAGTGTTTGTTGGAACTTTGGCTTGAAACTTCGTGTCCCACCGGGCGTGCAAAAAGCGTGTTGACGCCGAAAACCGCCGGGTCCCGGTTCGGCGTCTGGGTGACACGCGAAGGCCTGGGAGATTTGCTTCACTCCAGTGCAGGTCCTAAAGTTTGAGGTTCGTAGGCGTGCCAGTCAATTTGACCCTGTAATTGACAAGGAGGAAAATGTTAGATCAATGAGCCAATCGGTTGGAAGCCGATCTAGACTCGTTTCATCAGCCGATGGCCGACGCACACTGTAGCACTTACTCATCGGCTTAAGACCGATGATGGCAAAGACAATAAATATAATAATAAACAAATATCATGCTAGCCGATCATCGAAGGGATATTCGAAAACCGGCTATAAGCTAAATAAAATAAGCAAGTATAATGCATAAATAAATCAAATAGTTCCGAGCTGATCATGATCTAGTGTTACTGGTGTTGTTATGAAGGTGTGCCTGCACCCGGGCCCTTGCTCATATCGGCTCCCAAGATCTTCGTCCGCTATCCGGGCCCATACACTGGTCCTTACCCGGGCTCATGCCCGGGCCCTTACCTGGGGTCATGCCCGGGAACCTGCTTGCACTTGTGCTTAGATCGGCAGAATAAACCTATCGGCTAGCCCTTAGCCGATTGTGACAATAATACAGGCAAGAACATATAATAAAATATGCAATAACGTAAATGATAAATAATTGATAAGCTAGCCGACTGCTTAACAAAGCGAGCACAGGATAAAACAATGAAAAAATGTAGTCGGCTTTAACAGGTAACTTATCGGCTAAGCACTCCGATAACACCATCGCACAACACCATCGGCTTATTAAGAGTAAAGCTATTATCGTCAGTCTAGTAGATCGGACCTAACCGTTGCAGCACAGATCGACAATGATAACAATGCCTCAATGAGCCGATAGATATAATGCGATCGTGATGAAAATAACTTACCGGCTATGCACTCCGATAAAACGCCTGCACACAACGCATCGGCCCAGCAGGATCGACTTATCACTAGCAGCTCAGTAGGTCGGACCTAACCGATGCAGCATGAACTGATGATAAATCGCTCCCAGTAAGTCGATACAGTCTGTGCACACGTGATGTGATATACCTAATCAATCTATGAGATCAAACTGAACTGATGCAGCCATAGATAAAGTAAATATATCGTGGTAAGCCGACTACCATAAACCAACTAGAATATCGGACCTAACCGAGGAAGTCCTAGCCGATTGGTAGTCGGTGTGACGAGACTTACCCTCTCGCAGGAGTTCGGACCTAACCGATGCAGCCCGGCTCGAGAAGCAGGATCCCGTCGAAGGGGTGGCGATGCGCCGAATTTGTATTGATCGTTGTGATAAATTACAAGGTCCCCGGGCATACGTATATATACCCCGAGTTACATGAGTCCTTATAGGACAAGGTATATGATTTCCTATCTATAACAGAAAACGCTAACAAGGCCTGACCGGACACGAGGTCAGGTTTCCTAAAAGAGATAAACCTTTTCCTAATAACTATAGTAATTAACTGCCACACGCGGTCTTCACGGCTCCTTCTCAGACTCGGTCTGCTTCTTGGATCAATTTCCATTATCCGACTGCAACCGTCCTCTTGACCGAATCTGATACAGGTCCTCACCAAATTTTGGCGTTAACAGGGGGTCAAATTTGTCATCCTAGAGCTTTTGGAGCTCCCTGCGGAGGAAATCTTCCCACAGCTTCACCGACTGTTGTATGTGGTCCTTTTCTCTTTGTACATGTTCAAGCCTATTGATCTGAGGGGCCAGCTTGGCTAAAGTCTTGGTGACCTTCTCAGACTAGTCAGTCATTTTCTGAGGAACGTGAAGACAGAAGACATAAGAGCTGCTATGAAGATACATGTCAACAAATTGATTGCCAAAATAGCGGAGTACTTACTTGGAGCAGTTGCGAAGCCTTGATAGTGACCTCATACAGCTCGATCCTCTCCTTTTTTGCGGTGGCCTCATCCATCTCAATTGTCTCTGTTTCCTCATCTACATTCCTCCAAGTGTAGCACTTGGGGGGGGGGGGGGGGGGGGGGTTGGGTTTGGGGCTGTCAGCCTTGGGATCTCCTCGATGAATTCTCGGGTTGCCGGCTCTGCCCGGGAAGATAGAGATGGTGGTGGAGGAGGGGTCGCCGGCCTTGGATCAGTCGGCGGAGCTGGTGAAGTCGGCACTTTTGGTTGGTCCTCCGCCTCCCGACTAGGAGAAGCTAGCCTTGGGCTAGTGCGCCCCCTCAGCCTCGACGGTCAGAGGGGCACTCGACTCGCATGGTGGTCCTTCAGCTTCACCCCCAATCAGGGTAGTGCTCTGTGGCGGGGCTTGTGGTGACAACTCTTTTGGGTCGTCATCACAAGGCTTCCTGCAGGACACAAGTTCATATCCGATTCAAGACATGTTCGCTCGATGTCAAAAGCATAAGAATATAGGGGAATACATATTAGAAGACTTTAACTGGAAACTATGCCCATGGTGTGAAGACCTTAGGGAGGCGAGCTCAGGGGCTCGTTGTGCCCGGTCGCATCAGTTGGTGTTGGGTCAATCGGCCGGGCGTTGGGTGGTGGGCCGCTCTGTGGTGGCATGCATGTCATTGGCGGTGGCACCGTTGATGGCTGAGTTGCTAGTGATGAAGACGGTGGCAATGAAGTGGGGGTCGTGCCCGGTTCCCCAACCTTGGAAACGCTAGATGTCCGAGTCGGCCCTGGTTTCCTAGTCAGCTCTAGTATCGGTTGTTTCCCAGCCCTTTTGGAGTTGGGTTCATCGGTGGAGGGGTCGCGGAGCGTTTCTTCGAATGCCTAGCCGACTGGCTAGGCGGGTGGGTAGCATAGTCGGCGCGGTCCCACAAAACAAAACCAATGACAACCTGCCCTATAGTTCATTCGAGCATCCTACAAGACTTAGATGGAGAAGCTTGCTGGCGGAGGGAGGTTAGCCATAGTAAAGGGCTTTAGGAAGTCGCTGTGGTCGGTGTTGATGAGGACTCCACCCAAGGAACACTAGTGTACCCGGTCGAAGACCTCCCCGATGGTGATTGATTCGACCAACTCTCGAGTGGGGTTAGTGGGCCAGGTGTACACAAAGCGTGGGTGGACACAATCCTTGAGGGGCTGCATCCGCCGGACGACGAAGTTGTGAGCGACCCACAGCCCGGTCAGCCCCTCATCCTTCAGCACCTTGAGGTGCTTTAGTAGTGCACGCACATCCTTCATTTCTTCGGTGCTAGGGAGGGCAGTCCAGCTATCGAGCACCATGGGGGTATGCCCGACAAGGGGAGGAAGAGAAGGAGAGGGGTTAGAGCAGCAAAACCACTCTTGATGCCACCCCTTTAGAGAAGATTTGAGGGGGAGAGAGATAAGTTTTTTTCATCTCGTTGCGGAGCTGAAGGCCGTCACCCATGACCATGTGGGGAATTAGCCTATTGGGCTAGTGTTTCAGGTAGTAGAAGTAATGAAAAATATTGAAGTGGGGAAGAATGCTAATGTAGGCTTCCTAAAGATTGACAAAAATTGAGATTTGGAGAATAATTGGGGTTGAGGTGAATCAACTCAATCTTGTAATATTCAA
Organism: Oryza meyeriana var. granulata; assembly: GCA_003991445.1. Lineage (NCBI taxonomy): Eukaryota > Viridiplantae > Streptophyta > Magnoliopsida > Poales > Poaceae > Oryza > Oryza meyeriana. Next base: position 113,084 of record RYFJ01000421.1, on the reverse strand, counting down.
GAAGGCCACGGAGGAAGCTAGAAGAAGGCAAAGAAAATCCGCGGCAGAAGAAGGATTCAAAGACAACTATTTCATCTGTCTCCAGGGTAGGAAACAAGTCACTCGCAGCGGCACGCCAGGCGATGAGCTCATGCGATGGCAAAACTCCCTCTGCCACCAAGTCCTCAAGCCTGACCTCCGAGGAGATCGAGGTTTGCCATGCCCCGTCAGGCAGTGGCACTGACTCCAAAGAGGAACCCGACATTTTGGATCTAGGGTTAAAGAAGAGGTTGTGCGGATTTGAAGGGGGAGGTGGAGGGAGTGCTTCGAATGGATCAGGATCTGATTGCTAGCACGAAGAAACCCTAGAAAGCTTAAAGGCAAAAAGGCGTAGGAGCTTCGGAGACAAAGAGGCGCAAGAGCTAGGAAAGTGAACGGGCGCACGAATGGAGGAAGAAGAGGAATCTTTTTTCTCTCTCCGGAATATAAAGGGTTTCATTGGGTGTGTGGGCTTGGGACTTGCATATTCGGTCATGGGCTATAAAAATAAAGGGTTTCTTAAATGGCACACCAATTGGGTCGACCGTTGGTCATGTTAAAATCGTAATGTAGGTGCTGTTTTACAAGATTCCTATTAAATTGGGATGCAGATATCACTGAAGTACACCTCATCATGCATTGGGCCTATGCCCATAGTGATTAAAGGCTTATAAATTTAGCCTAATTGCCATGAACAAATTTTCGGTCATTATCGACTGAAGAGTTATTCTATAGGGTGATTATCACTCAGGAGGAACTTAAAGGTTAAAATTTCTGACCCTACGTTTAGTTGCTTCACAACTAAGTATAGAGTCAGGAGCTACACCTAATAGGTGCACCTATTCGGTGCATACTATTGAATATTTTTATGAAGCCCTTCATAGCCTCATTGCCTACTAACTGAAGCAGGATTTGGGAAGAAAGGCACTTAGAAAACGAGTACTCAGTGAGGAAGCACTTGGGAATTTCTTTATTGAGGAGGAACAAGGTTGTTAAAATCACGATCCTGAATCGGAATCGAAAGTTCTAAGTTGAATCGCAATCATAAAATCATATACATAAAAATTGTAAAATCATATATTCTACCTATATAGAATCGTAGAATCAGACCCCTTAATTAGAATCGTAAAGTCGTAGAATCGCATGCTAGAATCGAGATTTTGACAACCTTGAGGAGGAAGATCACTCGACGGTAAGCTGTGACTCGACTATGAAAGTCTCAGGGGCTACTGTGGAGGACATGAGTCCCGGGTACCCTTATAGGAGGTAAATACGGCTACCTGAATATGTGGCGGGCCGGCCCATGTAATTAGAGATAGAGTAGAACTTGGCTTCATATTACCTTGCATGACAAGGAAATGGATGAAGTCCTATCCGAGTACTCTATGTATAGGTAAGGGAACCCTTGGTCGTATCCGACTGGGTTTCCTACCTTGTAACTCTTGCCCCTCATCATATATAAGGGGGGTAGGGAGCCCTCCTAGGGGAACAACTCATACACAAGCGAAAGCAATCCACCAAACAGGAGTAGAATATTTCCTCATGTTGAGGGCCTAAAACTATCTAAATCTCTTTGTCTTTTGAATCTATCCAGCTTTAGGTCTAACGCATAGCTCCGTGTTTATTATTATCGATACAAAACATCTACACTTTGGTATTGGACGTGCTAAAATGTATCATGTGGGTAAAGCTGTACAACCTCTGTAGAGTGTTAAATCAATCTATTCGAATAGCCACATCATCGGTCATGGGCATGCTCGGTGATTTCACATGAGAGGTAGTTTTGTGAAAACTTTTAATTTTGGGAAGGATCTGTGCGCTAAGTGAATTAATGTGATAGCTATGTGGGTCTGTGTGGTTGCAGTATCCCTTTATGATTGGGATGGTTGGTTGGGAAACTTTCATTATTTATAACTATGTTTAAGCATTTGTTTTAAACTATTTTAAATGCAACTGTTGTGTTATGCAAAATAGCCATTGCCCTCCTTTGTCAGCCTGTGCATATTTATATTTTTATGTACTTGCTAAGTATTCCATGTACTCACCTTTCAACTCCTCCCAAATCCAGAGAAGCAGTTTCTGCTGTTTTCTGAGAAGTTTGCCGATGAAGATGATGTTTAGGCTGTGTGCCTAGTTAACTGCCTATGGCATGTTGAATGGAGCTTCTGTGCATTTCTACTTTTGGCTGTGCTATTTTGTTTCAGTTTGGCAATACATTAAGTTCATCCATGATTTTAACAGTCAATTGTTAATAAATTCTTGCTCATTATTCGTCATATTGGCTGTGATATTATCTTTGTAACTATGTGTGCTACCTTAATCCTAGACTAGGCCTTGTACACAGAGGGTCCTAGTTTTGGTCTCGACATCCTCTTCCCCAACCAAGTTGTGCCGTTGGAGCTCGGTTTGTCAACGGGCTTCTCCACGGTTGGAGATGCTGTAGCCACTTTACCAGCTGGTCCCCCTGTCACTTCGTCTGCTGCTTCTTCATCAGCGGCATCAGCCTAGTGGTCGAGGAGGGGCCCGATGACGTCGGTTAGAGGTAGGACCTAAGAAGTTTGACATTACGATCCCATGATATTAATGACTAAGGATAGGAATGATGATTGAGTGCTTACATTGACCACCTGGTCCTGAGTGGTTGGAACCTGGACGCACAGCGCCGTGGGGATGTTGTCAGCAGGGCTCGGTGCGGTGGTCACCACCGCCTCCACCCTAGTGGTGATGGTGTTCTCATCGAGGTCTGCATCATTACAATTGAGTAATGAAAATTATGCCAACCGAAGAAAATTCAAGGACATGATAGAATAATATTAGCATACCCCGTCACGATATCTGAGTGATATCGTCGGGTCCTGAGTACTCATACACGGGGTGCTTGCGTTCTTGCAAGGACTGGAGACGACTTCATGTGTCGTTAGACCACGGTCCCTCAACCTCCCGATCTCCTCAATGAAGACTCTGAGGGAATCGGATACGATGGGGGAGGAAGACCACACTCGGGTACACGTGGGAGGAGTGGTTGGGATCTGGAGGAGTTCGTTATTTGATTCTACATCAAAGTAGAACCATTTTTCCCTCCATCCTTTCCGAGAAGACGGGGTATTTACAACTATGTATTCGTCCTTCAAGCCATCTCGAAGGCGAAGACCACAGTACCATGTGTTCCTCGACTTGTGCGTGGCTTGAAGTTCGTAGAAATATCAGAAGTGGTCAAGGAAGGGATGTAGTCCTAAAATGCTTCGCACAGATGTATGAAGATGCTTAGGAATGCGATGGAATTATGGTTAAGGTGGCGAAGGCGGATGTTGTAGTGGTCAAGAACCAGGGAGACGAACTCAGAGGGCGGAGGTAGAAACACGTTGTACACAAAGGAGGATAAAACTACCATCCTACCCAGGTGAGGATGTGGTTCTATACCTCCTCGATGATGGCCTTGGGTCATTATGTCGGGGAGGGCGCCCTCGACTTGTATCTTCTTCATCTCCGCATCGCCCATGGTGGAAGGCTCGAAGTCCATGGCGGTGGGGCAAAAGGAGGCGAAGAGGCTTTAGGGTTTGTTTCGGGTGCTAAGGAACTGGGAACACAATGTACAGTGAATTAGCTACGGGAGGATGCGGAATTGAAACAAATTTCACTGCTGGAATTTAATGTCCAGGGCGACGGTTCGTAATTCGAGGAAGTTTGCGACATTTCTGATAATATTACTTTTCATTTTAGAAAGGATTTAATAAGTGAACTTTATCCAAATTTTGAAAACCGACTTTGTTTGTTGCCTTGCTTCGAAGAAAGGACTACATGGTTAGATTTAATGTGTTTGGGCTGTAGCCCGACAACGTTGTATGTCCCAATCACTTAGCTCCTAGATGGGGAAAGTATCATAGTCGGTTTAAGCATTTGAATAAAGTTCAGAGGCTAATGTTAGTGTAGTGGATATGGCATACCCTATATACATGGACGTACATCATAAGGAATACCGCATACCTAATGAGATACAGAAGGTGAAGACCGGATATGGGTAAAGTCAAGGACAAAGAAGAAAACGTACTCCGGATAGAGGACTCCATAGTCCTTCTCGGTTACGACAAGATTTCCTATACCCGTATCCTATTCGGGAGTCTCCAAGTTCTACTTGGAGAAGGGGTCAGCTATCGGTATAAATACAACGCCTCCTAGGAGGGGAGGGCATCATATCATAAGCTTACAAGCCTAGAAACATCAAGCCAGAGGAAGCTTATCTGCCAAGTCACCGACCACTGCATCCCATTATCCATAGTTGGTAGGCTAGGTAGACAATTGATACAGATCCTTGTACTTGGTGCATATTCCGTCCAATACATATAAACTTGTGTAGGGCTATTATCCATCTCGGGGATCTGAACCAGTATAAAAATCCCTTGTCCCGCTCTATTTTTACATACTGACGAATACCTTGGTACTAGATGACTCCTACATCCTTGAATACTGTAGTCGAGATCTAACCCTTCGACACTAAGTCTCTCTAGAAAAAAAAACCAGTGGGCCCCACCATAAATTTTTAACCGGACACTCACTGACATGTAGGTCCTATTGATGTTTTTATTTTTTTATTTTTTTTGCTTATAGTGCCATGTAAGTGCCACTTAGACGCAACATGGGATGAAGACCAAGTCCATAAGCCACATAGGCGAATGGTTTGCATGTCAGCCGAAACCGCTATCAGTACTGCCGAGTGACTCGATTTGCACTGGTGTTAGAAGCTGGGGGACGCTCTATACCCAGTTTTGCTATTGAGGGACGTGAATGAAACTCGACCCATAGTTGAGGGTCGTAAAGTGGACTTTTTCCTTTCTTTCCGGATCCCCACGGCCGCCAGCACAATGACCTGAATTTTTTGCTGAAATTTTCGCTCGAACAGGCCTTCAGCCCACTTGCGCCACGTGGTCTATGGGTAAGAGTGGGAAACAGGCATACACAATGCATGGATGATCAAAGAAGTTGATTGAGGACCAACCTATGGCCTTCCCCAAGTCTTCTCCTACACAACCATGCCAATTTTAGGCCATAGAAAGCCAAGAGATAAAGTTCTGTACGTTTTGGATTTGGATTTGGCCCTCTTGACAACACCAACTTTAAATGGACCTAACCGATGATCCATAAGGCTTCTCAGGGTTGATGAGTACTTGAAGGAAATATTATGAAGTCTACTTTCAGATAGTTTTGGTCCCACGTTAAAACTCCTTCTGAGCTGTTCATAATCATCAAAACAAGCCACGCACATCTTTCAGTCCGAATCTGTTTTGGGCCTTAAACCTTGTAATTGAGTCTTGCTTGGTTGGCCCATGTTATGGACGACCTTCCACCCCTTCCGCCACCACCTTTAGGGTTTGGGTTTTTGCTTAGATTATTCTGGGACTTTGCAGTTTCACCACTAGATCGGTTTGTGGAACCCCAACTTCGTGTGCTTAATTATTTATCTGCAATTCAGATTGCGTATTCCTTGTTCTTGTGAATTTCTTTGATTGTTTGTAGGAACAAAATCTTCGTGGTGAGGTTGATTACGTGAGAGCATGGTCGATAACGACTAGACGTGCAGATGTAGCGATTGCGTGGTGACGATCGGCTAATTGGAAGCCTAAAAATGTCAACGTCCTAACGTCGATAAATCAAACCTATTGGAAGATGGGACACCTATTCACATCAAAACCAAAGGGACTAGCTATATTTATGCATCATAATTTTCAAAAAAAAATCACACATACCGTTATTACATTATAATTACACTATAAATTTCAGAACTTATAGTACCTTTGAATTAGGATAAAAAGAATTAATTACAACATAACAGCGAAGAAAATAAAATAGAAATGTATGAATACCTATGAGCAAGCAAAGTGAGTGCGTCATCCAAGAAGCCAAGAACATTCATAAATTCGACTGAGATCCCCTGAGAAATGTGGCGACAGTTTTCTAGCAAAACCTAAAACAAAATTCCTCTCGATCCTTATGTGACCCCTAGCAGCCAAGTTAACTTTAATATAAGTTTTAAGCTTATGAGCTATTCCCTCAATTTCCTTTATTTTTATAAGTCACATTAGGATTTAAAGAAGTCCTCAAGAGTATAATTTGATACTTATATTAGTCTTTCTTACAATATATTAATATTTTCAATTGTTGTAAAGCTAATATGCATTACAAATTAGTTAAATATGAATGTATTGGTATACATTTTGTACACTAAAACACAAAAAATGACTAATTGTTAGTCAAAATTTAGAAAGTTTATTTTTTAAAAATTTCACTATACCCTGTGAAATGAATTGAGTATGTGTCATGTTTGTTTTAATTATGCATTTAACGTGAATTTTGGTATTTGTATTATAAGTGTTTAGTGTCCGAAACGTGTCATAATAACGACGTTTTGCTCTTTTCATTTGGCTTCGATAAAATGCCACCCCTCTATAATGCAACACTTGATAAAATGGACCCATTACATTGTCACCTTGTTAGTTTTGTCATTTTGGAGTGTTTAGGATACTTTTTCTTGAGTCCTTTTACAGTACACTGTACTACTCTATACTAGTGGGTCATACTAGTAATCCAACGGTTTAGATATACTCTATACCAGTACAATCCCCATACTAGTATGGATAGTACGTATGACTAGTATAATTAGTTTAGGGGTATTTTGCGGAAAATTATGGCATATTTATAATTTCTTAGATACACTTTAAACTCAGCCTCTCATCGGTGTGATTCAATCGATCGATCACAATCACCGAAGGCCGAAACCGATGCCGTCCCTTCCCTTCCCCGTCCTTCGTGTGCCTTGAAGCACTCTGCCTCGCCAGCGCCGGCGAGGCCCGCCGACTGTCCCCTCCCACCGCCTCCCTCCCTCCATCCTCATGGAAGCAGGCCCTCGAAGGGCTCAAGCTCCACTTAGTCCCCCATGCACTCCTTCGGGTCATGCCCTGACAAGCCCCCGCTGGCACCCGGTAGCGAGGTTGAGGTCGGTGTCGACGACAAGGGCTTCCATGGCTCCTGGTTTGAGGCCGTCGCCAAGGGATTCGCCCCGGCCAATGGGACCCGCACCTCGGCGTGCTACACTGCCTTCTATGGCCCCCTCGTCTTTGAGGACGGCTCGACGAGCCTCCGCCCGCGTCCACCCCTGCCCTTTGAGGAGGAGATCCGCGTGCTCGTCTCACTTGAAATTGTGGAGGCGTTCCGTAAGAACAGGTGGTAGTCTGGGATTGTGCTTGCCACCGCCGCCGGTGACCCCGATGTCGTCACCATCGCATTCCCTCTGCACTATGCCAAGCAATTCGTTTTACATGGCCATCTGTCCTTCCTTTATCGAATTAGCCATACAATACACATATAGTTGTACAAATACGCAAAAATTCAATTCCAGAATGGTTGATTCACCTGGCAGAGAATTCTGAGAGAGCATGTAGCATGTGTTCTTAAACGGTAAGGGAGGATTGTGATTTACTAGTGTTGTTTGTATCTTGGTTTCTTACGATTGAACTGAAAAAGTTACTTTGCTGTCTGTACGAAAGTAACCCCAAACTAGCATATTTCACAAGCCAAAGATGATTTAGCTGAAGGTTTGCTAGTTAATCTACAGAAAATTACACCAACTAGCTCTCACCTATAATCACAGGTGACAGTTCTGCCTAAAAAAATGGAGAAAAGAAATTAAAACTCTAGCTTGTAAATGATACTCTGGCGCAGCAGCAACGCGGAATCGCAACGCCACGAAGCCCTCGCGACCTGCGGTGGGGAAAGGCGGTGGTGCGAATCAGCTGGCTGCGACGTCTGGCCAGGAAGGTCCACGGGAACCTTGCCTCCTTGCGACGCGCGGCTACGAATGGCGAAGGCGATCGGGGTGCCACGACTTGTCCCGTGCAGCCAGGAACGGAGGAGATCGACATGAAAGAGGGGAGTGATGGGAAAAACAAGAGATTCCATTTGGACTAAACTAGCCCAGTGACATGGTGTGTAATTTAAAAATTTATCAGGTCAATTACAATAATATCCATATGAATAAACATCTAGATTTCATTTATACTGGTATCCCTTACTGCTAGGATACACCATAAAGAAACTCTTTTTTTTTCTCGTTTTCTTCGCAGATTTGCCACAACTGAAATCCCCATGCCACTTCAGCCTATATCAATCTGATCGATCCCTCCCCCCGTCAAGTTTTTTTTGACTATTTGACACTTGTTTGGTGGACTTCATCAATTTAACATCTGTTTCGTGGGCTTTGCCAAAATAACCCCCACATCATTGTACCAATCAACTTTTTCAATGCTACTTTTCCTTCATAGCATCTTAAGATGAAAGAGTTAAATCCCATTCATTAATACATAGTACAAGCCATATATGGTATCTTCCATCACCACAACATTTACTTATACATCTTAATTTTTTACTAACACCATGACAAACATACCACAAATTATTGCCAGGAAACCAATAATAAGCACATATCTGTCATGCTCTAGCCTACTGTTTCTATCCTTCAATACAACCAATTTTGTATCATTCTCTGCCACCAGCTTCTTCAACGATGCCAACTTCCTCTTAGCTACATCAAGCTTATCTGCCTTCGACTTTCCTTCTTCAACAGCAGCTACAAGTTCTTCCTTCTCCCTCCTTAGTGAACACACCGCATTGCACAAATGATTCAACAAATCTTTGAGAAAACTGCTCCTCGGCCCTTCATACCAAGCCAAAAAACACGTACCCACCAGTCTGAATTTACAAACCCTATAAATCAGTCCCGAGGGCAAATCTGAACCAAGAAAGACCGCCAATCAAACAACTCACCTGAGCATTGGGACATTTGTAGTATCGCCGGCCTGGGTTGTCAATGCTCCATGAGATCCACCACGCTGCCTTCGCTCCGTACTTGCATACCACCGCGGGTTGGTAGTCAAACGGCCCCATCGGATGCGGGATGGGAGAGGTAGAAGTGCATTGGGAAGAAGAAGCCGACGACGCCTCACTACGTGAACTCGCCATCAGCACGCCTGGTTGCACCGCACCGCCGCTCGCTCACTCCTTAGACGCCGCCACCGCTGCATTGGATAACTCCGTGCTAGCCGCTGGCGCTGGGAAGGGATGGGGAATAACCCCCCTTGCGCCGACATGGGGATTTATTCCGAACAACAGTGCTAACTCATTCGGTTTGACCGTGGTCAACTGCCATGTCGGACGAAACCATCCACAAAACTGCCCAGGTCTATATTTTGCACTAGTTTGGATACTTGGGGGATGTGAAATACCCGGTTTTACGGTTGGAGAATACGAATCAGACTTGAGCCATAGTTGAGGGAGTCAAAATATACTTTTTCCTTGCCACTTTAATGATTTGAATTTACTAGGCTTTTCATTCCTTTTTATTTTCTTTTTCTAATATCAGACACATGAAAGGACTCAACTGCTCCAGCCCTCCCCCTCCCATCCACGACAGCGACCACCACAACAAGGAAACAAGCACAAGTGTCAGGTCTGTGTATACATGCATCACTACCACAACTAGGAAACAAGAACAACAATCTCAGGTCTGTAGTCTGTGTAGCAGACGACATCCTTGTGCGCCATTTCATCGAACAGCTTGCAGGCCAGGAGACAGCGGCAGCTTAGAGGCCAAGCAGGGAGCAGATCAGGATGGGATTGGAGGCCAGCAAGCTGCGTCTGCATGCCTGGGCATCTGCAGCAACAGAGGAGAGCGGAGCAGGCGACCTCATCGGCCGCGGCACGACAGGACGACCCCGGCTTGAGGTCGTCCGTCGCCGGTCACCACCAGCGTCAGGGCTGGAGAGGGCTGGCGGGGCAGCAGCAGCTGAGGAGGGCGGAGTAGCTGAAATTCGAGTCACATATTTAACAATCTCCACTTTAAGATAAATTTTTGTTGTAGCATATAAATCATTAATTATTAAAAAACATCTTATATAGGTAAAATAACCATACGCCAAATAATCTTTAGGATTACACTGTAACATCAACCAAACTTGAGCAAAACTCAAACTTAATAGCAGAAACTAGCTTTATCATCATATCAGCTGGGTTAGAGCATCACCAATAGTTAACCCATTTTTGACTATTTAAATATCTATTTAGATAGCTAGCCAAAAAAATAGGTAATCAAAATCTCTATCCACTCTAATAGAATGGTTATTTTTCAATCTCTAAATCCTAACGGCTTGTTTCACTATCAAAAATACACACTTATTAAAAGGGTTGCTTGTAGTGAAACAACCTAGTTAACAGGATAAGAATGCAGAATAATTTATCACCTCAATTTAGACTGATTTAAGACTTTCCAGCCCTTCGATTCTAATATTTGCAAGTGTGAGATGCCTAAGGTTATGCAGTGGCAAAATTTCTGGGAGAAACTCGAGAGGATTGCCAAACAAGCACAATACACGCAACTTAGGCATTGACCTGTTGGGAACCAAGAACAAATAATTACCTTAATAACACCAACAAGAAGAAACAATAGAAAGAGCCTCTGTAAGACAATTGAATAACCTGAAATCCAATAATGGGCGTACAAGCTTATTATGTTCCAATGTGGCAGTTCTGCTGCTTGGTCAAAGGGAAACAAGATCTTAGATCAGTGCATGGTCAGTTGATATAACATAAATCTGAATGACTGCAAGACTTGAAGTGTTAAATAAGCTGTGAAACATCAACGTTTAGTTTTTAATTTAGTTGCAGGCATGCTCACTAACCAGCGACAGAAACTATTAGCAGATAATATATTATATAGATAACATAGCCTCCTTTCTATTTCCTTTTATATTTTCTTTCTATATATAACTCCTCTAATTGAGGATCTGTTGTAATCACCGGTATATTGGCTATATATACAATATAACTGCCCCCCTGTTGGGTGTGAGGCGTTTTCTGTTTTCTCTACATGGTATCAGATTAGGTTTTTCCCTGTGCCCACCGTCCTCCTGCGCCAATCTCGCCGATCTACTTGCGACGCCGCGCTCCTCGCGCGATCTCGCCGATCTCCTTGCATGCTAGCTTCTCGCGTCACCCCTGCTTGCGCGCCTATCTCCTCGCGCGCGTCTACTACGCGCCGATCTCCTCGCTCGCGCCTCCTCTAGCGTGCCTACTCCTGTTGCACGCGCCCCCCTTCTCCTCTGTTGCCATGGCCACCCAGTCGACGCATTCTGCCGCGCTATCTGCCACTTTGGCCTCCGGTTCCCCGACCTCTGTAGGCGCCACCAGCACCTCAATCGATCCGGTCTTCCTCAACCCCTATGCCACCGTCGCCGTCAAGTCCCACGTGTCGATCACTTTGGAGCTCAAGAATCCAAACTACAACAAGTGGAAGGCCTTCTTCTCCTCCATGTGCGGCAAGTTCGGGCTTCTCTCCCACATCAATGGCTCTGCCCCACCATCGCTTGGAGATTCATCTTGGGAACAAGTTGACTGTTGCATCCTCAGCTGGCTGCTCGAATTAGTTGCAAACAACGTCCTTGACCTTGCCATGGAGCCTGATCAGATGGCGTGTGATCTATGGGTCGCCATCGACAACCTATTTCAAGCCAACAAGGAGCCATGCGCCATCTTCCTCAACCATGAATTTCACTTAATGACTCAGGGCGATTCGTCTGTCGCCGATTACTGCCAGCGCATGAAGATAGCTGCCGACGCTCTCCGTGACGTCAGCCACCCTGTCTCTGAGTCGCAAGGCTGAACGGATCCTTCATACCATCAACAACTCCATCCATACCCTACTGATCCAAGCTTCCATGCCACTGTCCTTTTGGGCCAAGGCCCTTGCCACTGCCACATATCTACTCAACCGGCGACCATCCTCTTCCATCCACAATTCGATCCCATTCCAGCTACTCTATCGGAAAGTGCCCGACTACTCTAACCTTCGTGTCTTTGGCTACCTTTGTTATCCTAACCTCAGTGCCACGACGCCCCATAAGCTTGCTCCCCACTCCACTGCATGTGTCTTTCTCGGGTATCCTGTCTCGCACAAGGGCTATCGCTGTATGGATCTCTCTACTCGATGCATCATCATTTCCCGGCATGTCATCTTTGACGAGTCTCACTTCCCTTTTGTGACCTCGGCCCCGGCTGCCTCGTCGTTTGATTTTCTTCTGCAGGACACTACATCCCGTGGGGTCGCTTCGTCCGTCTTGGGCGTTGAGCAGCTGCGCTCACCCACTGTCTCTCCCTCTTCGGAGGTTGAGCAGTTGTGCTCAGTGGCCACTCTTCTTCCCCACGCACGACTGCAGCGGGCGGCATCCACTATGGGCGGGTCGGTCACTCCGTCATCCCCGTTCTACCGGGCCGGCTCCCTTGCTGGCGGACAAGCAAGGCTGGATGTCCCGCCTGTTGTGTCTCCTTCTGCTGCTCCGACCGTCGGCGCTACTACAAGTGTGACTCCGTTCCGCCTCGTCTACCATGGTCGACTGCGGCCAGAGCATCTCCATGCACCGATATGGTTGTCTGTCTTCTCTTCACCGACTCCTCGCGCAGCCCCGCCACCGGCTGTCTCTACTACGGCCTTGGAGCAAGCTGGTTGTGAGTCAGTCCCAACCCGTCACCATATGGTAACCCGCTCCCAAACCGGCGACTTAAAACCGGTTGAACGACTGACTTACTCTGCCATGCACAGCACTGCCTCACCACTCCCGGTGAATTACCGCAGTGTGTTGGCTAATCCTAACTGGCGTGCTGCGATGGCCGAAGAATACAAGGCTCTCGTCGACAACGGCACTTGGCGGTTGGTTCCTCGCCCTCCAAGTGCTAACATTGTCACAGGCAAGTAGATATTCAAACATAAATTCCACTCGGATGGCACACTTGCTCACCACAAGGCTCAGTGGGTGGTTCGCAGCTACTCTCAGCAATACGGCATCGACTACGATGAGACTTTTAGCCCCGTTGTCAAACCGGCAACAATCCGCACTGTCCTCAGCATTGCCACCTCTTATGCCTGGCCGATCCATCAGCTGGACGTCAAGAACGCTTTCCTTCATGGGAATCTGGAGGAAACTGTCTACTGTTAGTAGCCGTCTGGGTTCATTGATCCCTCTGCCCCTGATGTTGTCTATTTATTGTAGAAGTCGCTATATGGTTTGAAGCAAGCTCCTCGTGCGTGGTACCAATAGTTCACCACATACATTCGTCACCTGGGATTTGTGGCGTCTGCATTAGATACGTCTCTCTTTGTCTACAAAGATGGAGACAAAACATTGCATATCTGCTGCTCTATGTTGACGAGATCATTCTCATTGCGTCCTCATCGGCACTCCTACAGCATCTCATTGAGCATCTGCACTCTGAATTCGCCATGACTGACCTTGGTGACCTCCACTTCTTTCTCGGCATATTCGTCACGTGTTCCACCGACGGCCTCTTTCTGTCTCAGCGGTAGTATGCAGTGGATCTCCTTCAGCATGCCGGCATGTCTGAGTGCCACCCTACTGCAACTCCGGTTGATGCTCAAATCAAGTTATCTGCCACTAAGGGTGCTCTAGTCGCCAACCCAACCGAGTACAGGAGCATTGCCAGTGCTCTCTAGTACCTAACGCTGACTCGTCCAGACTTGGCGTATGCTGTACAACAAGCTTGCCTCTTCATGCATGATCCTCGCGAGCCTCATCTAGCATTGATCGAACGCATTCTGCGCTATGTGAAGGGCAATCTCTCTAGCAGTCTACACATTGGCATTGGCTCTGTTTCGTCTTTGACTACCTACTCAGATGCTGACTGGGCAGGCTGCCCAGACACTTGACGTTCTACCTCAGGCTACTGCCTTTACCTCGGCGACAACCTGGTTTCTTGGTCATCCAAGCGCCAGACCACGGTCTCTCGCTCTAGTGCGGAGGCAGAATACCGAGCCGTCGCTCACTCCGTTGCCGAGTGCTGCTCGTTGCGGCAGCTGCTTTAGGAGCTCCATGTCCCGATTGCTTCGGCTACAGTTGTCTATTGTGATAATGTCAATGCTGTCTATATGACTGCCAATCCATTTTATCATCACCACACGAAGCACATTGAGATCGACATCCACTTTGTCCGCGAGAAGGTGGCTTTAGGTCATGTCCGGGTTCTGCATGTTCTATCGTCACATCAGTTTGTGGACATCATGACTAAGGCTTACCAGTTCAGTTGTTCACTGATTTTCGATCCAGTCTTTGCGTCCGTGATCCTCTCGCTGTGACTGCGGGCGGGTATTAGCAGATAATATATTGTATAGATAACATAGCCTCCTTTCTATTTCCTTTTATATTTCCTTTCCGTATATAACTCCTCTAATTGAGGATCTATTGTAACCACCGGTATATTGGCTATATATACAATATAACTGCCCCCCTGTTGGGTGTGAGACGTTTTTTATTTTCTCTACAGAAACTAGCATGTTGTTGTCGACCGTCAGCACTTCAATTTCTTCAAATCACCAACTTCAGGTGGCAAAACTAACAATTTGTTGTGCTCAAGATGTAGCTTCTCAAGAAGTGTAAGGTGAGTTAATTCAACTGGAAGCATCTGCCAAGTTTTTATAGCATTTGATGGTTAGAACATTGTAATATGTATTTCTACATATCCACAACTAAGTTTTCATGGCCATAGATTTAGGAGGGACAAACAAAATAAAAACACACTTATGAGGTGATTGGTGAATACATCAAGCATACATCTTTGCACTACTAAACTAGGACGTACAATACGAACCAGTACGAATCAAGAAATAAACAAACTCTACGAAACCAAACATGATTTCACAAAAATAGGCCACCAAGGAGGTCTAACAAGAGAACAACATTTGCACAGAGCCACTGAGCAAGCATTTCTAAGAAATGTCAGTGGTTGTAGTTGTAAAATGTGCTATTAAACCCGATCAGAACCTCTATAGCTAAAAGTAAAGGAATGTGAAGCAACCAAATGTATGCCCAAGTCTCCTTTATACACAACCAAACCTCTATAGCTACGAATCGGCGGCGACGAATCGGCGGGGATGCGGGGAGTGGCGGCAATGAATTGGTGATGAATAGGCGAATCGAAGTCGTCGCCGCTGCCATCGGGGTAGCCGCGGAGCCGGGGAGGCCGTGAGGAGGAGTAGCGGAGATGGCGGCGGAGAGCTGTGGTGGGGATCGGTGGCGGCAGGCGAGGAGTAGTAGTGATGTGAACGTGGGTGCCCCGATCTTTCAATGAGATGGTAATTCGATTGGGTGGAGCGACGTTGGCGATCCGACTACAACCATCCAGAGACGTTGCGCCTTAGCAATCGTTACACCAACTCTAGAGGCTGTTCGCAATCTCGACGGATGCACGATCAGCCCAACCACAAGGGTAATTGTTCCTGTAAGCAATCGAGAACTAGCAAGAACAAGATGAACAAGCAACTCAATTTATGAATAAAGATGAAGGTTTGACTCAAGAGAACAAACGGTGGGGTTCCGAAGACGAGCAAACCGGCGATCTAACCGATCACAGGATTACACGGTAAAGTAGCGACGCTAACTTTAATCTAACAAAACCCAATCTGTTTGTAGCGGCTCTAAAGGTATTAATAGGATGGGAGGACGACCACAGGGGTGTTGGGGTCGTTCTCCAACCCTAGCACACGTCCCTAATAGACCCAACTTGATACATGGGCCTTCGGCCCAACAACGGTGTCGCAGCACCTTAAACAGGAAATCTCTCGTCACTAAAATGATGATTGCAGACGATTTTGAGTAGATATGAGCATGAATCCGGTCTGTTGGAAAATAGACTTGATAAGCTTTCCGTGAAGTACTAGAACTCCCAAATCGGAGTTCGTATGAAGACGTGGAGGCCGTCACAAGTTGGTGCTGTCGTACAGTTCAATTCCATCCTACGCGAATCCCTTTCCTTGTTGATCTCCTCCCTTTCCTTGTTGACCTTCTCCATGCGTAGGTGTGGATGTATCGATGGTGTTGATGTCCTCATCATCCCCCCCAACTTGCATTTGAGTCATCCTCGACTCAAGTTCATTGTTCTCTATCACTGCAAAAGGTCCATCAGCTCTGTATGGCGCACGGTTGGGTAGGGAAGCTCCAGGAATCAGATTGATTTGATGCTCAATCCCACGCATTGGTGGTAGCCCCGGCGGTACCTCCTTTGGAAAAACATCCTCATTCTCCTGCAAAAGGTTAGTGATTGCAGAAGGAAAAGAGAAAGGTATATCCCCAAATGAAAATAAAGTAGCAGTGCTAGTATCCAAATTGACAATATCAGATTTAGTAGCGAGCAAACAAACACCTTTCATTTTAATCACTTTTTTCTTGTCATGTTCAGATTTAGATTCTTTCTTCTTATGTTGCTCGAGTTTCTTTGCTACAATCTAATTTTCACTTTTAACATGCCCCTGAGTTTTCTCTGTATTAGCTCTAGCAACCTCATCCTTCAAAATTTCTTCAGGAGACATAGGATGTAACACAATTTGCTTTTCATTATGCATAAAAGAGTATTGATTTGTTCTACCATGACGCAACGTGTCTTTATCATATTGGCAAGGTCTACCCAACAGCAAAGAGCAAGCATACATAGGTACGACATCGCAATCAACAAAATCACAATAAGAACCAATCGCAAAATTCAACCAAACCAGTTGTGTCACCTTAACTCTACCGTTGTTGTTGAACCACTGAATGTAATATGGATGCAGGTGAGGTTTAGAGTGCAACGCAAGCTTAGTTACCATCTTAGTACTTACTAAGTTTCTGCAACTTCCCCCATCGATAATGGTGCGACAGGATCGCTTGTTGACGACGTATTTCGTCTGAAATTAGTTATGCCGCTGGTTCTGCTCCGCTTTATCCATTTGTGCACTCAACACACGCTGCACAAGAAGACTCTCATAGTGCTCGGCGTCTTCAGCACCAATATGTTCCACATCTTCACTTCCTGCATCATTAGCTGCAAGCAATGCAAGTGTACCCTCATCCAAATTACTCAGAAGAAGCACTCTTGCATTGGCTGGGGCAGTCTCTTTGTAAATATCCAAAACTCTTGCATTGATGGCATTGAACATCCCTTGTTCGTTCTGTGGAAGCAACCGAAGAAGCACTCTTGGTAGGTGTTTGGACAGAACCTTTGGGTGCCTCTGAAACACGTGGTGCTGTGGTAGAAGGTGGTGGCCGCAGTTTGCTGTTGGAGTGCAACGGTGCAGCTGTACGGCTTGGTGGGGCAACGGCGCTCCCTGCAGAAAAGTTAGCTCTTGTGCGTGTACGTCGTCCCTGCACTTCTCTTTCAGCTTTGCAAGCATAATGAAACAATCGAGTCATATTATTGTACTCTTTGTAGTTAAGAATATCATAAATTTCTCGGTCTAAACCACCCAAAAATCTAGCCATAGCAGCCTCCTCATCCTCTATTAAACAACAACGCAACATGCCTATTTGCAATTCTTGATAATATTCTTCCACACTTTTATTACCCTGTTTCAACTGTTATAGCTTATTTAACAAATCACGTGCATAATATGAAGGTACAAATCTAGCACGCATAATCCTTTTCAAATCATCCCAGTTAGGTGGCATAGCATTCATATGTGTACGACGGTGCTCACTCCACCAAATAGAAGCATAATCAGTAAACTCACTAGTAGCAGCCCTAACCCTCCTATTTTCTGGAATGTCATGGCAAGAAAACTTTTGGTCTACTGCTAACTCCCACGAAAGATAAGCATCAGGGTCATATTTACCATCAAAAGGAGGCATAGTGAATTTTATCTTACCAAACGAATCATCATTGCCACATACCTCATGGCGTGGCCGGTTGGGAGCCATACCGTAGCAATTGAATCTAAGTCGTCGCTGGTCTAAATCATCCTCAGAGTCAGCAACATAGTCATGCTCGTCCACCTCACTGCCCATGACTCCATGTCCGCCAGCAGCAACATTGGGCACCACTGGAGGCACCACCCGGGGTGCTTGGGCGATCTCATCAAGCCGCCTCATAATATCAGCAAGGGCGGTGTTCACGGTGCCCATGGAAGCTTCTAGGGTTGTGAGCTTGGTGTTGGTCGCGATGTGCGTAGCCTCCACATGAGCTAGCCGCTCATTGGTGATACACACATCTTCCTCAAGATCTTCTGTGTGCACCCTAACTTGGGTAGCAAAATGTTGTATGATTCCCTTGGTTCGGGGTGAATGTGATGCTCCCTCGTTCTGTTCTTCAATCTCTGCCATGGTTAGGAAAAGAAGACGGAAAACAAGGACAGATATACACAAGAAGGTTCCTCGACACTACTAGGATGTAGCTAGTATAAGTCCCTCACTCTCAACCTGTTCAAACAAGCTCTTACCAATTCTTACCACGCTAAACAGGAGGTGATGGCAACCGTCAGATTGGAGCAAACCCTTGGAGAAGGTGTATTGACGCCTTGGTTGCTGAATCCCTGTCAAGTGATAGTCAAACCGGTGGAGCTATAGGAGGGCTGAAAGTGAACAAAGGAATACTAGAACCACGTTAGTCAAAGCAAGTTGAATAATCGTTCAAAGTTGGCACCATGCTGGTCCTAGGCTAGGACGTACTAGAGACATGAGCCTACCCACAAATGACACCACTAAACTCCCACCGGGAGTGAAGGTAGGGAAGACCGGCTCCTGAAGAGCAAAACTGCACACTTCTTTTGTTCCTTTTTTTTCTTTTTTCGCTCTTTTTTTTGGCACCTCTTTTTTTTCCTTTTTTTTCTTTTTTTCTCAACTAGGAACTCAGGAACAGCAAAACCTTAGGAAGGTGCAGCTCAAACCGATGTAAGATGTGGCCTGTAGAAATTTGTGAGTGTGCTTTAAAAACCGTGCTCAAACTTCGGGCCTTGAAAACTCAATCTTCCCGGCCGAATTTCGTAAAAAATTTTTGGACAAACCTAGTGAAGCGGGGGAGAACCTTCTAGGAAATTTTTTATAGATGTCCGCAGAGTACTTATTTGCCCGATTCCGAGACCGTATGCCAAAGTTATGCCTGTTTTAAGGTAGGTAGCGCCGTTAGGGTTTCGCGGCTCAACCCCACCTCAGATCGGCAAGTACTCCCACTCGGACATGAAATCTCTCACCGAGCAACCTTGAGCTCTGATACCACCTGATGTGAACGTGGGTGTCCCGATCTTTCGATGAGATAGTAATTCGATTAGATGGAGTGATGTTGGCGATCCGACTGCAACCGTCCAGAGACGTTGCGCCTTAGCAATCGTTACACCAACTCCAAAGGCTGTTTGCAATCTCGACGGATGCACGATCAGCCTAACCACGAGGGTAATTGTTCCTGTAAGCAATCGAGAATTAGCAAGAATAAGATGAACAGGCAACTCAATTTGCGAATAAAGATGAAGGTTTAACTCAAGAGAACAAACGGTGGGGTTCCGAAAACGAGCAAACCAGCGATCTAACCGATCACGGGATTACACGGTAAAGTAACGACGCTAACTTTAATCTACCAAAACCCAATCTGTTTGTGGCAGCTCTAAAGGTATTAATAGGATGGGAGGACGACCACATGGGTGTTGGGGTCGTTCTCCAACCCTAGGACGTGTCCCTAATGGACCTAACTTGATACGAGCATCGATGGTGTTGATGTCCTCATCAAGTAGCAAGGCCGGGGAGACCGCGAGAAGGAGTAACGGAGACGGGAAGGCCACGAGTGGCGGCATGGCGAGTTGCGGTGTGGCAGCGGCAGCGGCGGTGATGGGAATTGGTGGCAGCAGGCGAGGATGCGGCAGGCGAGGACGAGTAGCGGAGCCGAGAAGGTTGCAATCCATGGAAAAAACAATATTTTAACATGGCTCCCACCTTTTGGCCAGTGGGTTTAGATGGCCATATTTGGCCATCTTGTGGGATGGTTTGGCCATCCAAATGGCTTAAATGGGTAGTCTATTGGAGGATGTTTTTTGTCCAAAATGACCAAATTTTGGCTTAGCCATCCAAATGGGTTAGCTATTGGAGATGCTCTTTTCACAAGTACTTATCTTGTATATTTTGACATCATTTCAACAATGACACCTCGAATAAAGTGATATCTCACATCAATGTGCTTTATTCTCTCGTGGAACATCTCATCCTTTATTAGGCATATTGCACTTTGACTACAAAATATATTAATGCAAGATGTATCTCCACAAAGCTTAATGTACAAACCTATAAACCAGATAGCTTCTTTACAAGCTTTAAAAATAACCATATACTCTGCTTCAGTAGTAGATAAAGCAACAGTTCCTTACAAACTTGCCTTTCAACTAACAACACAACCTCCAACAGTGAAAACCTGTGAGTGATTTTTCTTTTCTCTAAATCACTAGCAAAATCTGAATTTACATAACCAAGAAGTCCATATCTAGAACTCCCAAATTGCAAACAAGCATTAGAAGTACCACGCAACTATCTAAAAATCTACTAAACTGCTTTCCTTTGCTCTTTGCCAGGATTAGCCATGTATATGTTGACAACACTCAATGCATATGATAAGTCAGGATGAGAACATACCATGGCAAAAATAAGTGAACCAACTACACTTGAATATGAAAATCTAGACATGTACTCAACATCATATTCTAACTGTGGACATAATCTAAATATAGTCTAAAATGTACAGCTAAAAGAGTACTCACTGGTTTTGCATCATACATATGAAATCGACGAAGGACTTTTTCAATGTAACCTTTCTGACTAAGATATAACTTGCCAGAGTGTCTTTCTCTAGTAATTTCCATACCGAGAATTTTTCTTTGTTGCACCCAAATCCTTCATCTTAAACTCACTACTTAATTGTGCCTTCAACTTTGCTACATCTGACTTGTCTTTTGCAGCAATTAACATAAAGAATCAAATATAGAGCTGAACTATTATCAACTTTTAGATAAATATAGCTATCAAAATTTGATTTCTAAAATTCTGACAAAGCATGAAAGAGTCAAATCTCTTGTACCATTGTCTAGGTGACTATTTCAACCCATAAAGCGACTTCTTCAACCTATAGAAAAGGTTTTCTTTTCCAGGAACAACAAAACCTTTAGGTTACTCCATATAGATGTCCTTTTCTAATTCCCCATGTAAAAATACGGTGTCAACATCTAATTGTTCTAGTTCATATTCATGCATTGCAACTATACTGAGTAAAGTGTGAATTTAACTATGCTTCACAATAGGGAAAAGACATCATTGAAATCAATACCGGAATCTGGCTATAACCTTTAGCAACTAACCTTGCTTTATATCTTGCCTCATCACTTGGAGATGTAGCTTCCTTTCTTTTGAAAATTCACTTGCAACGAATAGGCTTCTTCTTCTTAGGCAATTTCACCAGTTCCCAAGTACTATTCTTTTCAAATGATTCCATCTCATCATGCATATCAGCTATCTACTTATTACAATCATCAGAAACAATAGCATCGGAATATGTAGAAGATTTTGCATTACCTTCAATTTCTTCTGTCACACTCAAACCATAAGTAACTATGTTCGCTTCTTCAATTAATCTTTGAGGTCGTTTAATAGTTCTCCTTGCTCTATCAAGTGCAACAGAATGTTGTGGTGGCTTCTCAAAAGTAGAAGAGTTTGAATAGTCAGTAATAGGTGTTTCTTAATCAATTCTAATATTCTTCTTTTCTGGTACATGCCCTGAACTGCCCAAGTGCTCCACCTGCACACATACTATCTATTGGTTCTCAACAGGAATGTTAGTAGAAGGATTGTCATGTAACATAACTGATTCATGGAAGACAACGTTTCTACTAAGCACAATCTTTCTAGTCTTAAAATGCCATAGCTTATAGCCTTTCACGCTAGATTGATAATCAAGAAAAATGCACTTAATTTCCCTAGGCTCCAATTCACCATTATCAACATGAGTATAAGCAGTAGGGCCGAATACTCTTTTAAGTCTGAATAATTTGCTGGGAAATCAGACCATATCTCAATTGAAGTCTCCTTATCAATGGCAATATTGGGTGATCGATTAGTAAGACAGTAAGCTGTGGAAGCGACTTCTACCCAAAATTGTCTAAACAAACCTGCATTTGACAATATGCAAAGTGCCTTTGATATAATTGTCCTGTTCATACATTTAGCTACGTAGTTTTGTTGAGGTGTATGAGAAACAGTGTAGTGTCGCATAATGCCTTCAGACTGGCAATATGATTTAAACTGCTTAGAACATAACTCCATCCCATTGTTAGTATGAAGTATTTTCATTTTTCTTTCGGTCTGTCTTTCAACCATAGCCTTCAGACTGGCAGTATGATTTAAAAGCTTGATACTAGTGCTTCAGAAAATAAGACTAAACTTTTCGAGAATAATCATCAATGATAGTCATCATATAATGAGCACCTCCTAGAGATGTCTTACGAGTAGGCCCCGATAAATCAGAATGCACATACTCAAGAATACCTTCTGTAGCATGTGTAGATGTGTTGAACTTCACCCTCTCACGCTTGCCAAAGATGCAATGCTTACAAAATTTCAGCTTTCCGATGATTTAGCCATCTAGCAATCCTCTCTTGCTCAATTCCGCCAAACAAATTTCACTCATATGCCCAAGACGCATATGCCAAAGATTAGTAGAAATCTGTATTAGATAATGAATCAAAAATTGCAGCAGCATTACCTAATACTATAGTACCTTGCAGATGATATAAGTTGGCAGTTTTAATATCAGCTTTCATCACAATAATGGAGCCTTTTGTTACCTTTAAAATTTCGTTGCCTTTGGAATATCTGTACCCTCTTATGATCAAGAACACATAAAGATTTGAGATTTCTCTTCAGACTTGAGATATGCCGCACATCTGACAATGTTCTAACATAACCATCAAACATCTTGATCTGAATTGATCTAATGCCAACAATCTTACATGGCGTGTTATCACCCATCAACACAGTACCACCTTCAACAGGTTAATAGGTGGTAAACCATTCCCTATTTGGACACATATGATAGGTGCAAGCAGTATCAAAAATCCACTGATCACTAGTTTGTGCACAAACAGCATAAGCAACTAGTAAATCTCCATTAGAACCATCATTAAGCAGCCAGCCCGGCTCGCGCGCCCCTCCTCCGCATCGCTGACAGGTGGAGTCAGGGCCCACCTGTCAGGAGCTTCTCCTACCTCCGGTCGGGCGCCGCCGGCCACGACACGCCACTCCACTACCAAATCCGGCACCTCCCCTCTTGCGCTTGCTACCAAATGACGTGGACCGAGGTCACCATCGACTTTCCCCACTTCCCACCCCATTTCCCCCAATTTTCCGGGCGGGGTCAAGCTCCACTCCTCCACCGATGGTTACCGCCTCTCCGTAGTCACAATCCGCCCCTCCGAGGCCATAAATAGCACCCCCCCCCCCAAGGCTCTATCTCCCTTTTCCCCTTGTCTCTCGAGCCTCTCCGTGCCTTTTAGCCTTCTCTCCACATCGAATCCCTAGCACCGCCGCCGATTGCGCCTCCAGCCACACGTCGTCGACGATTGAAGCCGTTTCGGGCCGCGCTGTCTCCTTCACCAGTGTCGCCAAGTCAAGGAGACGCTCAGTCACCGCCTCCCTAGAGCCCTTATCCACCAGAACACTGCCTTCACTGCCGACCTGAGGGGCTCAGCCGTTTGAACTTAGCCACCGGCCAATTTTCACCCCTGACCTTTGCCGCGATCTCGCTAGGTGAGGCCCTGTCCCAAGCTCCATCTCCTAGTGCACCTAGTTGCTCTCCCCGTGCCCTCTCACCTGAGCTTCTCGCCGGACTGCCACTCCTCGCCGTCGTGCAATCCCGTCGCCTAATGCATCCTCCTCCTTCCCCCTGTCGCTGCACTAGCTTGGTGAGCTCCCCATAGCATCTGTCCTCCTCTCCGCTGCTCCTCGAGCCGCCGTCGTGACGGGCGCTCGCCACCGGTGACCATTGGGTCACGTGCCCACCGCTACGCCAGCCCGCGCATCCCGTCCGTCCGATCAGTGTGCCGGATGGATCCGTGGACCGTCCACGCGCGTCCGATCCTATGGCCACACGGGTGGCTGCCCATGTGGCCACATCACTCGATCTTGGCCGTCCATCCCCATCAATCTAATCCTAGCCGTTGATCTAGGTTCCTTCGATCTCGTCCGCTCGATCCGCCTTGATCCGATCCAAACCGTTGATCCAAAACCCTAACTGGATCCCTGCTGTCCGATTGGATCGGGCAAGTCTCAACCGTCGCCCCGTGGACCGCCCCATAGTCTCGGTCCATGGTGGACCGGCCCCTTTTCTCTCACTGACACACGGGCCCTACATGCCAGTGGCGTCCTCCTCTCTCTCCTCTCTCACCGACATGTGGGCCCCACATGTCAGTGGCTCAGCCCTCTCTCCCCCTGAGGGCTGACCCATTAAACCGGTCCATGCCTATAAACTGGAATTAGTGCATTGTTCTGAAGATAGAACAAGCCTCCATAAAACTAAAAAAGAACAACTATCTTCCAGAAAAAGCCCTCAATCTTCTCCACTAAAACCCAAATCTGACATTCATCTTGCAGCACAAGCGGTCGTCCCACTGGGCATGCCAGAATCTGATGACGAGAAAATCGGGACGACCGTTTGGTTGGGGTCCTTTTCCGCAATTTGTTAGAGACAATTTGATTTAGTTTAATTTAAATATAATAAATAAATAGAAATTAGAAATTGAGAGTCCATTACTTCCAGAATTAATACATTTGCATAGAAATTCTGTTAATTACATCTCCAAGGAGAAAACCCCTGATTGAGAATTCCAATATTAAGAAAAGAAAATTACATGACCGGTATAAAGCAATAAAAGGAAAATCTATTCTAAAGCTCCAGATACCACAATCGTAGAGCTATTCGTGTATTTTTGTCCATATATTTATGTTGTTTCGAGCACGCGATTATGACAATGCTATTTTTTTAAGTGACAAGCGTATAATACCTCATTAATTTTCTTAAGCACTCACTTGTATTACTACCAATGTGGTATAATTCCACGAGGCGTAACCGAGCGAGCGTTTATTTATAGTTGATTATCACGATGCTATCATTCACTGCAGATATGTGAATTAATTTCTACCAATCATTTTTATTCAGTTATATGACGCACGACTTGTTTATTATACAGAAGCAAGTTATGTGTAGAGTATGTATTGGGGAAAATATATTTGAATACAGTCATTAATTTTATTTCTTTTGTGCATCTCTTACATGTGCATGATAGAAATATTTTACTTATGCATGGGGCTGATGAAGGGAAAAATATATGGGTGCAAGGATTTATTTCTTTGGAGCATTTCTTTCACACACGCCACCATTTAATTCCTATTTGAGAAACGCGGCTGAGTATATATTAACATAAGCAAATATGCATGTCAATTACCATGATTAATCAATTTTGTTTATCACTCCACCTGTATCACTACTAGCACACTAGCACAGTGTATCACCGTAAACCTAGTATGATCGAAGCGAGTGTTTGTTTCATTTATGGTGCATTATTTTAAATGCAATATGTATGTTTATGGCCATGATTTGTATCCGCTCGTAGAGGGCCGAACCTGAGAATGAGAATACGATTCTCGTCTAAACTTGTATCCGCTAACAGGACCGAATCAGAGGGCATGATATAAACATGGTGCATAATAATGTTCTTCGGCTTGTACTCATTGGCCGAACTAAAGGACATAAAAGAAATGTATTGACATGGGAGGAGGAATTAGAAGAGGTTCCTCGGCTCGTACGCAATGGCCAAGCCTAAGAACTAAGAAGGAGCATAATCCCACCTTCGCAGCACCTGCGATCTCCAAACCGGTGCAGCAGTATTGGCGCAAGAGCAGTGTGGCGCGGCAGCAGATTGCAGTAGTGGCGTAACAGCGCTTCGCCGAGATCAGCGAGAAGCAGCAGCGTAGCAGCCTATGGCCAAGTTTTTCTCCACTATAGCCTGTGCAGCACTTACCTCCACGCCCAAAAACTTTCTCCTCCTGATCCCCCAGCCTTAATCTTCTATTTATACAGGAGGATTAAGAGTTGAGTCTTCTGGCCACTACAGCAGCGTGCGTGCATGCATGGAGAAAATGGCATCATGGGCCTTCACTTGACTAATTAACCGTACAATGCATACACCTTTATTAGGCTGACATCTAGGCCCATTTACTTTGACTACTTGCTTATTGGATGAACGTGCTAAGCATGTATGCATGGTGCTCAACGTCGGAAGACCTTGTCCTGTAGACTTGGTCATCGCTTGGATTTTCCTTTTTCTTTCATCTGCCGATAGTCAGAGAATATCTCTTCCAACTGACATGGCCCTCCCGTTATGCTTGATTTTTTTTTGAATTTTAGCTATTAATTAACATATGCATGTGTCTTTTTCTTAATTTCAGGGCAATCCATATCCTTGTACTTAGTGCATGGACGATTTTGTGCGCCTATGAAAAATATTTATTTTAGGATTGCCAAATTCCTATTTAATCTGGCGTCTCGAATTATTTATAATTTTTTATAAATATAATCCATCTCAAATATTATATATCTTTTTAAGGGCCTATTTGGGACTGCTCTGCTTCACCTTTTCCAGCTCTGCTCCACCAACTCCACCACAGAGCAGCTCCACTGTGGAGTTTCTGGAGCAAGTAGACCTGTTTGGCACGCAGCCTAGCTCCAGCTCTAGGAACATGTGGTTTCTGTGAGAAAGGTCTACTATGCCCCTGATCGATGTTTGGTGTATGTTCTGTTGTATGCTCTGCCTGTGTAATTGAATATTTTTTTTTACCAATTCAAATATGGTGTAAATATTATAATCTCGTTGAATTTATTGGAGAAAAGTAAAAAACAAATATTTCGGTCAAATCATTCTATACTTTTGTCACGTAACTTTCAAAGTGCTTGATGGATAATTAACAAAGTCCAGATTTCGGATACAAATAATTGTCCATACATGATTAATGATAAATAAGATAACAAAGTCCATCATTCTAATAGAAATAGTCGTTCACAGATTACTAGAGAATAGTGACTAATGCATAATTCTACCTCCAAGCTAGAGAAAGAGCGGTGGCCAAGTCATCACGGAATTTGTCCATAGTAGGAGCATTCAGCGCATCAGTAGAGCTATTTGATCTAGCCACATATTTTAGATACCTTTCCGGAATTGTTGGAACATAATTTGGATCACGGTCGCACCGAACGAAGTCCAAGTCTTCACCGCCATGCTCACGAATGAAGTTGTGAAGGACCATAGTAGCCACAACAATCATTTTTTGCTTGAACATCGAGTACGGCCGCATTTTATATAGAATTTTCCATTTATTTTTTAGCACTCCAAATGATCGCACAATAACATTGCGGATGGATGAGTGAACACGATTGAACCTTTCTTTAGGAGTCTTTGGTTCCATTCCTCTATGCCACTCTGGCATATGATACCTCTCACCTTTATAAGGACAAAGGTATCCCGGGCGATTAGGATATCCCGCATCGACAACATAGTATTTGCCTATAATTATTAGAAAAAAAAAATCTCAGATCACATTTGTAAGCATTTGATCAAACAATAAAATGCATGGTCATATTTTTAATACCTTCTGGAGGGTGTGGAAAAAAGCTCTCATCCACTCTAATTGCATTGTACATGACACTAGTATCATGCATAGAGCCCGGCTGTCCCGTCGACACATAAGTGAACCTCATATCAAAGTCACAAGTTGCTAGAACATTTTGAGTTGGTATACCAGACTTTCCAATATATCTTACTTGATCGTCAGGTGGCAGCGAAACTCGGATATGAGTACCATCTAGAGCACCGATGCAATCTTTGAAATGTGGATATGCTTTCCGGTCATCTCTTATCCTCATGTGAACAGCTCGGAAGTTGGGGTCCTTTGGTCTAATAAAATCTTTTGACATAGCCATCAAAGCATTCAGAACCTCATCAAATTTCCTATGAATAGTTTCACCAGAGTGCTTGAACCGGTTTTGAGCCTTTCTATTAGACTCATTTCCAGATAACACAAATAAAAACACTGCCAACATCTCCTGAGTGTTCATATGTAGGGATGGTTTCAGACCATACCTTCCAACCAATAAATCATGAAGGTCGTAGAACATCTGTGTGCTCATCCGAAGCTGCGAATGACACTCTCCCAGTGTGTTCAGGGTCTCTAGCAACCAGCCCATACCACTAAGGAGTGATGTCCTAGGTGGATTTTTGTCAAAGTATAATTCAACATAAGCTGCAGCAAGTTTAGCACCAGCCAATACAAGATTCCAAAATGCCATGCTCTCATTGTCAAAGTCGCTATCAGATTCATCCTCACTCTGCACAGAGGTAAAAAAAAAGGCCATGGAGGATGCCAATTAGAGAAATAGTAATACATGGAAGCATACAGGTTACCAAAAAATAGTAGCATACAGAGATAAATAACAATACATGGAAGCATACAGGTTGCCAAAAAATAGTACCATACAGGTACATACACAGAGGAAAAATGGATGAGCTTATGTTTCCAGCAACACAGCAATACATAGATAAATAATGGTTCAAATAGCAATACAAGGTTCAAATCACAAATAGTAGCAATACAAGGTTCAAATCACAAATAGCACCATACAGGTGCATATATAAATAAAAGCATACAGGTTGCCAAAACATCTAAGCACCATATTTGTCAAAGTGCCTCTTCCTAAGCCAATT
Source organism: Oryza meyeriana var. granulata (assembly GCA_003991445.1). Lineage (NCBI taxonomy): Eukaryota > Viridiplantae > Streptophyta > Magnoliopsida > Poales > Poaceae > Oryza > Oryza meyeriana. The sequence goes on along the minus strand of RYFJ01000421.1, from coordinate 84,427 downwards.
GAGCCTAATTTCTCTAGTAGGCAAGGTCATAAACATTTCTCTGTGTTCCTTCTTCACAAACAGCTGGGTGGCAATGTCATGCTCATCTGAACCATACGCCGCACCACAGTCCTTCACATGCTCCATTATTTTCGGGATGGTGATCCCTTCTTTCTTCTTTGCTGTAAAGGAACTTGAACAATCAGATATCTTCGAAATTGCTTCAACCATTAGAAGTGCGTTGCTTGACTTTGCCTTTTTCCTATCCATAGCAACAACACGAGGTTTTTTATTTGGAACCGCACTTGGAGTGACTTCCTGAACCTCCTCATCCCCCTCCTGGTTGGCATCAAATGGGTCACCTTGGGCATTATTCTCTCCATCAACATATTCACTATCTAGATCAAAAGGTTGCTCCTAACTATTAGGGATAATAGGATTGTCACTCAAAGGGTTCCAATGATCTGCTTCGTCATTTGTAATATTTGTAAACATTTCTCTAAGCAAATCCTCATTTTGGATAGGCTTTTTTCCTGAACATTGCACACCCTGGAATATCCTGCACAAAAAAAAACAAAAATATTAGTACATATATCATTACATCAGTACATATATCCAAACAAAATTATTGATATGTTGATAGCACTCACCTCTTTTGCTTTCTTCCACCACTCAGCCTCCATGTCAATTGTTTGGGTCGCATTGTTCCAACCAGTACCTGTTTGCCTCCTCTTCAACTTTAGCCAAATGCTCCAATCAGCCTTTAATTTATCCCACTTGTTCTTAATTTGAGTCTTTGATAATGAGATACCAGTCATTTGCAAAATCCTAGCTGCGACCTCAGTATAACCTACATAGTTTAAATGAGTGTTTGGGCGATTGCCTCTACTAACTTGTTCAACCATCAACTCACAGGCTAATTGCAAATGTGCATCGTTCCAGTCCATTTGATCACCCTGACCATAATATTGCAATAGTATGTTCAAGCACTCAGGATAATCTATTGAATTTTGCAAGCACTTCACAAAGATACTATCTATTTCAGGCATCCAGCAGCTCATTTTGAAGTTTTACAGCGAGGAGCAATACCTGTTCATCTTTCTTCTTCGCTGCTAGTGGTCGTTTCCGTGAAGAAGATGCCGGAGGGCGATGGTCGGCCGTGGCTTGCGGCCTCGCAGCCTGGGCGCCTGCTGGCTGGCCGTCCGCAGCCTGCCCTGGTCGGCCATGGGCCGGCCCTGCATGGCCAGCAGCCGTCCTGGCCTGGATGGAGGACACCGGTGGCGCCGCTGGAGGAGGCCGCGGCAGCCCAACCCTAGGCGCCATCAAACTTCCTCGACCCATGGCTTCAAGGGAACTTTGGGGAGTGAGGACGGAGGGGATTTGGGGGTAAGAAAAGAGGGGATCTAGTGGAGGATCACCGGATCCATCTTCTCCGGCCATCACCTCGCTGGATTGGTCGCCGTGGCGGCTGGATTTACTGGCGGCGCGGCTAGGGCTCGTACTGGAGGAGAGGGGCGACAGGAAGTCGCGCGCCTGCGGGATGAGGAGCGACGGGAAGAAGCGCGCCTGCGGGGGAGGAGAGGGAAATAGAACGAAACGTTTTTGTGTTACCAGTGGCAATTGCGGGTAATTACCTCTCAACTCCACGAGGATATACGAAACGCTGGTTTCTGGAGTACCCCTTGAGGAGCTCCGGGAAAAACATGGAGTTGGCCCTCAACTCCACCTTTTTTCTGGAGTAGAGTTTATGGAGTTGGACCTGTTTGGTAGGGAAGGTTGGGAGCAAAGCAGTCCCAAACAGGCCCTAAAGAGACGTGTAGGTGTATACTACTGCGAGACTATTTCATTGCACACGCGATTGTCATGTTAGAATACATTTATATGGCAAGTATATCATATTGCATCGTTATTTTATTCATAGATATATCACGGCACTAAATATTTGGATTTACCGGTCTAGTAAAACACTAAGAGATAAAATATTGGTTTGATATATTGGCGCGCACGTGGCACACATTTTTATTATGTACCGGTGAACATTTGGAGCACACTTATTTTGGGCCAGCCGAATAAATCTTATTTTAATCTATGGCCATATATTTCTCGTTATTATTGTATTTATCATTTTGACCGTCTTATTTGAATATATTTGGTACAGTCCCTTTTTATCACCTCGTGTATTTTATTCATAGATATATCACATCAGCTAGCTACTAATATTTGTGGAGCCAGTGAAATACAGTTAAGATAAAACATTGATTTATGATGCACACGCTATTTATTTATTTATTTTATACAGCACATACATGACACGCGTTTTATTCTATATGTTGGAATATTTAGAGACGCAGTTCTTTTACGCCACCCGTACATTACCCCTATTTTATATGGCTATATATTACCTAATGATTTTATTTATCCTTTCAATGGTCTCTATTGTTTATTTCCAATATAGTTATTTGTTTTATTATTTTTTGTATACAGTATAATTTGAACTAAAATATTAACTTATTATTTATTAAACCATTTTTAAATCACGGGCCAAAATTGGTGCCAACAACCCCGCATGCCAGTGGCGTCCTCCTCTCTCTCCCCTCACCGACATGTGGGCCCCCCATGTCGGTGGCTCAACCCTCTCTCTCCCCGAGAGCTGACCCATTAAACTTCCTTTTCCTTAAAAAAATAATTATTACATCATAATTTGAATTAGGATTTTCTGTTTAGTGTAAACATCAATTAAAACTTCTAAAATTCATAACTAATTCATACGAACTCTAAATTAGACTTCTATTTACTTTTCATGTACTGTTTACTTGGTTTTTATTAGAGTTTTTCCTCGTTTGCATGCCAACGCTTAGAAATCCGACATTTCGGAGGATCACGACTTTGAGGATTTTACTCAGAGGATTATTTGAAGAAGCAAGACAAGTCACACATTCGTCCTTGAGTATGTTAAACCAACTTTGTAAAATATTTTATGATTTATAAATAAATTACATGTTTTACCAATTACATGAAATATGGGATTACCTATCTGCTTGTTTGAGACCCTTTTTATTGGACATCCATCCCTTCATAATGTGGGGTGAATAATTTGATTACCTTATGTCTCGCTTGATGACTTAGCTAAAGATAGGACATACTTAGCCATGCTTAGTATAAGATAACTAATGGGATAATCACGTTATACTCTATATTTGGTAATCTGTTGAGCTATGAGCTCGAGATCTTTCACCATGGTAATTGGTCATAATTAATCAATTAAAATTTGACATGATGATAGGTTGTGGGTGCATGGTTTTGCTGGTCGCGTCTATGGCAATTAAGGACCGGTTTGAGAGAACCCCTTGAGCAGATTTTCATACAACCACAAGCCAGCGTGGGCAACGGCTGGGCTTGTAGTATAGCTCTTCCCTCTCCTAAGCACTGTTTGGTGAGGATGTGCGTGATGGAGTTGGATTGGCTCGGGTGTCGGGTTGATCGGCTTCCAGATCCATCGTGGCGCAAAGGGGTAGCCTAACCGACACGGTGTACCCTATCGGTAGGTGCAATCTCAGTGTGGTGTGGATGGTTGGGGAGGAGTTGTGTAAATGGTCTTGTCACGGCCCCTTTACTATGGGTTACGGGCACATGGAGACATGTGCGGGGCTATGTCTTTTGGGTAAAGATGTACATCTCTTGCCAGAGTAAATCTATTCGAATAGTCGTGCCCGCGGTTATGGGCGATTGGTTAAGACTCACTGTAATTAGTCTCACCTTAATAATTTGGACCTAAAATACTGCTTAGATTAGGTTGGGTGGTTTGGGCCTGTTCAACGTGGTGTAGCGTTGTTCAGTGGAGATTAATTTGGACTTAATTAATAAACCATTTTATTGTTTTAAATGCCAACGTTTGCAGCTAACTTTACGCAAATAAGCCACTAGCCTCCCTTTGCAATCATGTGCACGAATGCATCATTCGTGTGGCTTGCTGAGTATGGTGGGTGATACTCAGTCTTACTATATATCCCCTTTTAGAAGTGAAGACCATTGTGATGACGTTGAACTTGGAAGATCTTGGCTTATACCCCAGTTGAGCTTGCCAGTGGAGTAGAGTTGAAGTCACTCTAGAGTCGCCTTTCGGCTAGGGTTTTTTTTCCATGTGAGGACTAAGTGACTTTTCTATAAGTATTTACGCTTTATTTATATTTAGATCTACTTATTGATTTGTCATTTTGTGTATCCTGGCTTGATTCCTGGACAGCGATTTTAATACACAAAATAGTTTGAAAATTAGCTAAATTTCTAGGCTTGACAGATCCTTTGTCATACAAATCTGCTCCAGCTTCAACCATAACATTGTGGCTGTGTGGAGGCTATGGGCCCTGGGTACCTCAAGGAAGGTAAATACGGCCACTTGGATAGAGGGTAGGCTGTCCCATATAATTAAGGATATAGTAGAAGTCGGCTTCATGTAACCTTGCACGATAAGGAAAGAGATATAGTACTAGCCGGTTACTCTATGTTCTGAGAAGAAAATCCCTTTGTCGAGTCCGACTAAGATTTCTACCTTGTAACCCTGCCTCCTCGATATATAAGGAGAGAAAAGGAGCCCCCTAGGGTATATCAAAATCGCACCAGAGAATACAGCGAAAGCAATACACCACAACTAGAAATAGGGTATTACCTCACCCCAAGGGCCTAAACCAGTATAAACATTTGTGTTCTTTCGAGTCCATCGAGTTTCGGTCCGGCGAGTAGCCCTACAATCAATATTGCCGATACAAAGCATCGATAGGCTGCTTTCTTGTTAAGCACCTTCTGCAAAATATTATTAGATAGATAAAGATGGATATGTGTCATAGCCTTACGGTCTCTTCTCTTCTCATTATGGGACCAATCATTGAGTCTCTTATTGTTAAATCTATCTAGCACATCATCCAAGTCTTGTTTTGTTAGACTTGCTTGCATCTTCACTTGCCATAATGAGAATTTTATATCACGGTTCAGGAGTGGTAGATCATACTTTAAACTCGCTATAGGAAATTAATTGTTGAATCTGCTAGTACGAAATTTGGGTAAACCTAGTAAAAACGCAAATATCTAGGTACACTTTCTAGGTGCATGAAGCAATGGTTAGAAAACTTCCTGGTTGATAGCCGTGTGCATGTAGCAATTTTTGCCAAGAAATTGATAACACCACGTGATTAGAGTGAGGCTCCTTAGACAAATTAAGGTCTTATTTGGCAGAGCTCAACTCTCAAAGCTGTAACTGGAGTTATGGAGCTATTCAAAGATCGTAACACCTCACCGTTTAATTTTTCGGAGCAGTTTTAGCCTATCCTACTTTATTTATTTTTTAAGTAGAGCTAGACTATTTGATAGGGCTCTAGCTCCATTGAACCAAGAACTGAGAGCTGAAACTCTATCAAACGGGGCCTAATTTTTTTTGCCCTTTTATTTGGGATGCGTGCTGCTATTGGTGGTGAAACGTTTGATTCCCTGCCGTTAAAAAAAAGAGAGCTTCGGCAAAGTTGCTTCCTCGGTGAACATGCGCTGCAACTCAGTTTGACGTAGCCTCCGAATTGATCCAATAGTCGACTCCGCTTCAGACTGAAGCGAACTCAATCTCGCCGAACAAATCTTCTGGGAACGACAAACAAGCTGACGGCTGCATGCTAGATCGATCTCTCTAATGCTCTAATACCATTTGTTATGAAAATAAACGTAAATAGAGATACGAATTTTTTACATAGAAAAACCTTACACGAAAAAATCATGGGCGCTGACCAACAAAGATCACTATTGAGCAGTTAATTATAAACACAGGGAATAACAGTAGAACATCACCCCTTACTGTGTGGCTTATAAGAAATATATATAAGGAAATAAACCTAGAAGTCCTAGTAAAAAAAGTCCTATTAAGGAAATTAATATGAATATGTGGCGCGCTGAAATTCGGATCATATATTTAACACTAAGCACTCTGAATTTGTGTATTCTATTGATTTAAGAACATGTACCACTGGTTAATTGATCAAAAACTAAGCTAATCATAGCTGAGTGTATGATTAAGAATTTCATGTAAATGTCTAAGACAATTAAAATTTGTCTGAAGTTTTTTAGCTTGATTGCAGAAATAGCAATGGAACATTTGGAATTGCTCATTAAAATGGCATACATGCATACACAACAGAATTGCATCTAGTGAGCGCAAAAAAAAAAAACTTCTAAGACCACTTTGGATTGCAGATGACCAGAATTTTGGAATGATAGCTGACCATAAATAAGAGAATCAAAGTCTATTCTTCAGATTGATAGCAGCAGACCCAAAGGGCACCCACTGGCATACATAAGGAAAATGTAATCTTCCATTTGTCAATATCATTACAAACCGTTCAACGCATAATTTAGTGCATGCAGAAATTAAGCCACGAATTGTTCAGCCGAGTTCACGTTAAAAAACAATAAGTCATGCCATTTGATTTTTATGTTAACTCAAAATAGGCAAATTAGGTCTTCTTCATTTTCGTAGGAATCATTTTTTCTTCTTTGGGATAGAAGAACTAACCACTCGTGACCATTTACACAAATTGACAAAATAAATGAAAATACGAATTGTTAAAGCAACAACAAAATCCTCATGGATAACCAACCACTGGTGAGCACATAACTTTTTTAACATGATTAATGGAGTTCATAAAACCAACATACTTGCAAGCATAGCCATTGTTGATCAGAAAATGTCGATCTTTTTGTATCGGCAATATTGATTGTAAGGTTACTCGTCGGACCGAAACTCGATGGACTTCGAAAGACAAGACAATTTATATTGGTTCAGGCTCTCGAGGTGAGGTAATACCCTACTTCCAGTTATGGTGTATTGCTTTCGCTGCTATGGATTGATTTGCCCCACGAGGCTCCCTACCCCTCCTTATATGTACGGAGGGATAAGGGTTACACGGTAGAAAACCCAGTCGGATACGACCCAGCATATTCCTTATCCGTACATAGAGAGTCTAGCTAGGATTATATCTCTTTCCTTGTCTTGCAAGATTACATGAAACCGAGTTCTGCTATATCTCTAATTACAAAGACCGGCTCACCCTCTATCGGAGTAGCCGCATTGTCTTCCTTGAGGTACCCGGGGCCCATGAACTTCACAGAAAATAAAATAGCAGTATAACAATCTTTAAGGAAAAACCGCATTTCCATAACTCTTTTTAACATTGTTTGCATCAAAGTAAAATCAGAATCATGCTCAAAGAGGGGAACATGGACAGCATGAACCAGTGCAGTAATAAAGAGAGATGAATAGATCAGCCCAGGCACTGCCTCAGAGCAATCCACATGGATACATGGGAAAAAAATTCTCCAGGTCTAACACAGGAGACATCAAAATTTCATAGATGCATTCAGTATTTCCCTCTAGCACTCCACTATTCATGATCAGCATCCACTGTTCATCGTTATTTGACAATATACATGTTCTTGGAGCTAAAACAGTAGAAAACCCCAAATTGGAACTTCTTTGTGGCTAACACTAACAGAAAACAAAAACAAACACAAATATAAACAGCATAAATGATTTAATTCCATCTACACTCTCCAAGCTCCCCAACCTCATCACCCCCTGATGGTTGTTTTCCGCCTTGTCATTCCCAAGGCCGATCCGACCTCAGACACAATCTCCAAAAAAAATTTCTTGAATGAGTCTAGACATCTTCACTCACATCAGCCTCGATGAGCTTGCCAAGATCATTGTAGAGCTAATGCAAGTCATCTAGCTTCTGGACAAGGATTTCTCCAAAGTGGTCGGAAGGTAGCTTCCTAGCACCACTCCCGAGTGTTTCTTTCTATACTTTCTGCTTCATATTGGACTCCAGGGTTGATCCAATAAGATAAATCTAAATAACCTTTTGCTGGGATGGGTCTTGTGCTTCCATAGGAACATAGGTGTTAGATCAGCTTAGAAATATGAATACAGAGAACAAGAATGAGCTTGGCCTTCTCCGTAACATGTTCATCAAAAGACTTTGCTTTCATAGCTTCACTTACATTGCCTGCTGTCTTCCCTATGCCGCTTCAATGCCGAGCCACATGCTATCATGTCAACTCTCTTTCTTTTGGATTGCTCACTTGCTGAAGGATGGCTTCTTGCGTGTGTGCTCGATGTAAAGGATGTTCTTGACATTGGGAAGTTAGTAGCCAATTATGAGAAGTCACACATGGCCTTGTGGTCAACCTTTTTCAATCGTTTCAACACATCCTCAGTCACCCTAAACAATGCTTAATATGACTAGAGTAGACAAAATGTGCTCTCAACTTCCACTATCCAAGAGCTTCCCATCCACAAGCAAGGCATGTGACACCATCCTTCTTAGCAGAAACAGCAATAACAACTTCATGTAACTATTGGCGTGCTCTTCCTGGATGTCATCAAAGGGAGAGACAAGTTGGGTAAATATAAGAGTTAGACATTTCTTCTACTAGTTGTCTTATCCAAAAATACAACTGATGATCATGATTACTAAGTTCAGGGTCAATTCTTGGTTGATGAAATTCACGCACTGAATAGAAAGGTTCTGAATCATTATGTTACTTGACATAAGATGTTGAGCAAATTATACCTTCTAAACTAGGGTAAAGCAGAGAAATATTTAGCAGATTACACCGCCTAAACAAAAAGAATGAATCCAAATAAGAACAGATGCTAAGCATACATAACTAACTTCGGGAAATAGAATTTGATGTAGCTAGAAAACTCTCCCGCTCACATGATTTGGATATTTGGATGGCTCAAGTTTTTATCCTAACTTTAATATCCATCAGAATAAACATTCTAGTACCGCCATAAGTCAAAGGATGGAATGAGTATTCACCCTAATCAGTCTTGTTGGTTGTCCAGTATTTGCAAATGATTAGAGCATTCCAGTGTGGTGTGCAGCGAGGCCATAAGCCCATGAGTGACTAAGTGGTATGGATTGTTGGATCGGGTGTTAGCTACCTAACTTAGTTGCATGGTGTTTTTTGAACATGTACACAATGGCAGACCTAAGATTTTACAATTGGGGTCAACATATTATTTAGTACAAAATAATAAAATATCCTATTATTTTACATTATCATAAAATTTGTTTTGACATTTTTTATTAATATTATTACATGCATAGACATAATAACATGGTTTCTTATTGTTTATATTATATATAATAAATTATTGCATTATCATACCCTAAATATACAAAATTATTCATTTATATATAAAAATTACAAATATAACTATTTATACCATATACATGTCCTTAGCTTTAAACTATTTAACAAACAATGTACACATTTAAAACTATTTAGTTATTTGAATAATATTTATAGTACATTACGACCATCATATTAATGACAAATGTCACCCTCTAATTTTTCTATAGAAATCATAAATATTTGTTAGACTATCTATAACAGTCATTAAATAATATTTATATCTAAATATATTATTTCTTTAGAGCATTGTAGAACAATTTTAGGAAAAATATTTCTCTTAATTTCTGAAAAAACTAGTTAACCAATATTGGTGTATCAAATATTATTGATATTATAGTAATTAATACTAACATAATAGGTAAACTCATGCGTAAAATGGATCATAAATAATTCATATTATAGTTGTGGACTAAAGAGAGGTGCAAGCTTTAGTGGTTGGAGCTAGTGCTAGGATTATTAAAGATGGAGAAAAGTGAGGAAACAAGAACATGATGGGCAAAGGGTAAAATATGGGGATATACTTTTAATTTCAAACTACATTATGGCAAATAAACAAGCTTGTATTAAAATTTATGAAACTTTATAGATTACTAGTAAATTATATGATTAATGAGAATGCAGAGGACTATACAATGGTAAGCAATTTGTCCTTTATGTGTGATGTATTATCTTATGTCAGCCGGTCATCTTTTCTTTCATTTAGCTAACAATGTTGATTCGAATTGAATTATTAGTAAAACAATTATTGATGTAGACTATTTTAAGCAAACAATCTCATTTACGAGGTAATAAAACTAACCACTCCCTCCATTATAAAAAATAAGGCGTATTTGCTTTTTACATGGTCTACAGTATTATACTTTAACCATTGATTCTCAAATATGAATCTAATGATATTACATGCATGACACTAAATACATATATTTTTAGTTTAATTATGTTAGTGCAATAAAAATGTGATACCCTAGAGACGTGCACGTACCTCGGTGCAAATACCACATACCAAGTTCTATATGAAAACAAGCCCCTCCCCCCTCCTCCCCCTCCCACCATCACCTGGTCACCCTGAAATTTCCATCCAAAATTCTAGCATGCTATGTGTATTTAATCCCCATCCAGAAATCAGTTAGGGTACACATATGACTAATTGATAAACAGAGTACATGACCTTATGTATATTAAATAACAAGTGCAATTGTTACAGAGGTGGATAGACGTCTAGCGTAATGGCTCCACTCCACAAGCATCTTGACCAGGTGCCAACTTAGTCTCCATATCTCCTTCGTTACTGTCGAACTCTTCCTCTGATGGCGTTGATTATAGCAAGGTGAGTATATGGAATACTCCGCAAAATCAAATAGCAAAATGCAAGTATACACAGGGTAATATAAAGGAAGGTATAATAGGGCTATTTTGCATAAACAACATTTAAATGAGCATTCAAGAAATTATAAAATAATTGAATAATTAAGCAGTATTAAACAACACTGAACAACCTTTCCCGGCTGAAGAGGCCCATTCTCCATACCCGAAGATTAAACCATCAAGATCCCAGTCTTTCCACACCCAGAACAGACTCACTCAGCGCCCTCGTGGACTTATCACCACTACTTCTCGTGTTCCACATCGAATCATGCTATACAACAAGCTAAGCCGTTGTCCATTCTGGTTTGTGGTTAATACGGTAAATGCTTCACAGTAGTAGCTCACAGTCCTTAATTGTCATGAGCACGACTAGCAAAACCATGTGCTCACAACCCACTATTAGTCAAGTTTTAGTTGGAATATTAATTAACCAACCACAACCAACCAGGTGAGACTACCATTAATTATAGTGAAATTATAAGTGAAATATATGTCAACCCACATGAAAAGATACTAGTGTTTCTATGCATGGCTAAGCAAAACATAATTAATCTAGCCAAACCAATATATAAGATTATGGCTAGTCAAATTATATCCCAAAGTTGTCATGGTTAGTGTATCAAAAGCAAAAGGGTCAATAATAAAGGAATATAGGTTTTCACCAACCCGATACGCTCGAAAATAAATGCAATAGTTGAATGAAATAGAGAATTTAAAACATAGGATCGACATGCTCAAGGGATTTTGGATCCATGTGACTTGCCTTGCTGCTCTAGATTGTCTCTCACGACGGGTTCCTCGACATTTAAAACGGCACCTCAGGAACATCGGAAGCTAAAGGAAAATAAACAAAATGATCAAAATAGTACATAAGAACACATGATCATTCCATGGAAACATTTTTATTAGATAGATCTCAATTTTAGATGAATTTTTCAAGCTAAATCACCCCAAACCAAGTTTATATGAATTAGTGATGATTTTAGAAGTTTAACCCGATTAAAACCATATAAAGAAATTATTAAAAGAATTATGATGCAATAAGGAATTATTTTTGAAAAGAAAAGATGATTAATTGTGTCAGCATGGATCGGTTCACCGTGGACCGAGTGCACAGAGGCGGTCTACGGGATCCAACGGCTAGGATGGCTTTGATCGGGATTGACCAAGATCGGATGGCCGAGATCAAACCAAGTGACACGATCTCACCTGTGACACGTTGGTGGCAAAATGGATGCTACACGGGATGGATAGCGGAGGTGGTGGCTGGAATGGACGGCTACGTCGGCACGGCTCACAACAGCGGCGGGGCGGAACCCAATGGTCAATGGCCAACGGCGACACAGCGGCGCAAGCTGAGGGCATCAATATGTAGAGGAGATCGAGGCGAACCTTCCAGTGGCTTGTGCGACAAATAGACAGCGACTGGTGGCGGCTCCAAGTGGTGGTGAGCTTCGGGTTGACAGCAGCGATGGAGTTCTAGCAGTCTTCGACGGCAACGGGCAGGCGACCGAGGTGCCCCTAATCCTGGCGAGGTTGTTGTCAGCCACGGTGAACCCTAGTGGTGATGAAATTGACAGCGGCGGACGGCTGGAAACTTGCGGCAGCGGCGGAGCTCTGATTTCTCGATGAGATGGCAGCGAGAGGTGGTGTCGAGCTGTGGTTAGGGTTTAGATCGAAAGAGAGGGCAACAGAAATGCTTATAAAGGCCACTGGAGGGAGAGACCAGGTCGGACACGGCTAGGACACGGCGGTGCAAGCTAGGGTTCCCGCTTCGATACGGGAGCTCGGTTTCCTGCCGTGTTAGATCAGGATTTCTAGATTTCCAAAAGGAAAAAGGAAGAGGAGGGGATGAGGATCAAAAGCCCTCAACCAATTTTGGAAACGGCCAAAGGAATCGACAGAATTTGGCAGCGGAGCGGAGAAGCCATGGTGGAGGCGGACTCCGTCTCAAGGTAGGAGACGGGTCTGACATGTGGGCCCCACATGTTAGTGAACCTGAGAGAGAGGAGGCCGTGTGGGCCTTCGTGGGCCGACGAAGGCACGGCGAGGGAGAGAGGGAAGGGTGGCGGCCGGTGGGCCACGCGCGCTAGGGAAAAGTGACTGGGCCAGATTCAACCCAGTTGCTAGGGGAGAATTTTAAAAACCTTTTTCCTTTAATTTATTCACAGAAATGATGTTATATTCACTAAAAATACTTCCCTTGCTAAAAAATTCCCAGAAAATCCTGGAGACTAAGGATTAAGTGAAGTATTTAATAAAAAAATTGATCTTGCTGACTTTTAGTATAAATTTACTATGAATTTTATTTTCAAGCCTCTTGAGCATTTCAATTTAATTTGTAAAAATGTTTTAACACATAATTTACTATTTTAGATAATTTTAGGGTGTGACAACCCCACCCCACCCCCCCACCCCCCCCCCAAAAAAAAGGATAGATTCCGTTCAAGATGTATCGTAACTTGTCTCCCGAATTCTACTTGGACAACGAGGCAACTGGGGTAATAAATATAGCACCTCTGAGGAAAGGAGGGAACAAGCTGTCGGTGTAATAAATATGGCATACCCCTCAAGTATGGAAATACATTCATATACAGAAATCCTACATATAGCATACCCGGTATGATGGACGTATATGGGGAGGATACAATTCGGAAGAGTTCTAATAGGACATGATCGTCTAACATAACAAGACATACCTATTCTATCTCCACAAGTTCTACAAGGATACAAATGGGATTATGGGTATAAATACAAGGCCTCGGGAGGGAGCAGAACAACTATCAACTCCAACCAACACAAGCCAAATAACTCTTGAGAAACTGAGTCACCTACCTAAACGGCATATTCGCCAACCTCCGTGCCTCGAGGTGGACTCTCCGGTGAAAACCTAGTACCGGATGTCTAAAATAGCGATGGCGACATCCTAGATATCATGACCTTCTTAGAGGCGTTTCATTGGAGATTCATCTTTAAGTGCGACGTCCTTGCTGCCATTGTCCCTGTCAGATCGGCTTCAATGGCTATGGCGGAGGCAAGATCTAAACATGACTGATTTACGGTTCAATTATTTTCCGACGTTATCTTCCGCTTTGGTTCGACGTCAGTCGCCGGTGGTGATGTGAGCGAAATTCAATTGACACAATGATCCGCCATTGATTTCGGAGATTATGTATTCCGGTTTGGGAAAGATAAGGATTATATACAGCTTATAAGCCGCTGGGAAGAAATAACAGTTATGCAGGATCTTTTTTAAAAAATAAAGACAGAGAGCACTGCCAATATATATTAAGGACAAGAGAAAAGTTTGAGTGTTACATAGGTTGTGTATTACATGAAACCTCGGAACATTGGAAAATAGGCAAAAGCATAATCAGTCTATGAAAAGAAGGTGGAGACTCTCTCATTGATGTCTTGTATAATCATGGTTGCCACCTAATCATTCCTTAGATGTGTATCTTGGAACACTCTTCGGTTCCTTTCTAGCCATATATTCCACCAAGTTACTATTAGGCCATTTACAATAGAGACCACTCAAAGTTATGTCCTTAGACTGCCATATAGGATAGAGACACATGTTTTGAATGTATTTTTCCCACAATGCAAAGTGGCTTCAAGGATGCCTTTAACTTTTCATGTCAGCCCCTAATAATTTCTATTTCTATGGCTCCAAAATTTTACACTGAAGACCCTAAAATCCAGAAATTAATATAAAATATGTCCCCCTCCTCTCAACTCTCCAATCCTCTCACGGCTCTCTCTCTCTCACACACACGCAGGCGAGCTAGTCACCACCTCCTCCCTCGGCAACGAGCTCCGCTGCCACCGCCGCCTCTCCCCTCTCCCTCCATTGCCGACGAGCTCCTCTGCCACCAGCGTATCTCCCATCTCACCGCTTAGTGCCAGCGGATCAAGGCAGCACAGATTGGGGGGCCCATCGTCGAGCTCTTCGGCGGTGTGCCGGCTCCGCCTTCCCCCTCTGCCGGCAACTCCTCTCCTCACTCCATCTCCGCCGGCGGCGTGGATTGAGCTCGGCGACGGCAGACCGTGCTCGGCGGCACGGATCGGTGTGGATCGAGCTCGGTGGCGGCATATCAGCGCGGATCGAGCTCTGCGGCGGCGGATCAAGCTCAGGCGGCGCGGGTCAAGGTCCACGAACTCCACGGCAGAGTGCCCTACGGCTCCTGTCCGCCGCCTTCTTGCCGCCGCCGCTCGCCGGTTGGGTTAGGGGGGACCACGTCGCGGGGCCACGACCTCCCCAACGTGGTCACGCGAGCCGTTCCTCGCGCCGAGTGCCCTCACTTGGACCAGGACACCCGAGTTGGCAGGGCATCTTCTACATGGACAGTTATGGTTACACACCATGTCACTATATTGTGAATGGCCTGAGTGCCCCAATGATATGTTTTCTTCGCTCCTTTTGCTTTATACAAGCAATGCTCTGCCACCGTTCATTTTGTAATAGGTGGACGTTTAGCCATACTTGTTGTCTCTGTCTTTAAGGTGGTATTATAAGTAGTTTTATTTTAATCAAGATGTAATTTTGTAATTTATTATCATTTATCTTGTAACCCCTATAATAATTTGTTACATCTTCTTTTAAGCAAAGGTCAAAACAAATTCCATTAAAAAAAAGGGCATATTCGTCACACGGCCTTACGTACAATACGGTTCCAGTTGTAGCATCCAGTACATCGATTGTTTCCTAGCGCGGCTGGCCGGCCAGAGCATGTGACAATACCTTACAATACAGACAGTTGTAGTAAAAGTTAAATCTGGCTACGCATTGTTGTACGCTTGATATACGATTCCAGAGGGATGATGCAGCTGTATCACGCGATCAGTATCGAAATTTGCCAGAGCCTAATAAGCTCGGACCTTTTCCGGGCCGGTCCATCACGCATCGGCGACTTGGCTGGATGGCCCCTAGCAATTGGGGGATGGAGTTTTCTTTTCCGACCCAACAGCCCGTCCAGCGGCGGCCAAAAAAACTATTTAGTAAACGTTCGCGCTCACACATAGGATATTCGTACGAACACTTTTTTTATATAAATTTTATATACGTAAACTTTATACATAGAGAATTTACACATTTGATTCAAATTCAGGATTAAGGTTCTAGTATAGAAATTTTATATAAATAATTTTTTAATTTATATATAAAATATTTTCTATGTATAAAGTTTATATATATATTATGTTCGATTCGGAGTCAGACTTAATTCGAAATCAAAGTGTTTTATATAGAATGTCTACATATTAAAAATTTACATGTATAAAGCTTATGTATATAGAGTTTATATATATAAAGTTTTTCTGTATAAAATTTTTTACTACACATGAATCGGACCGAAGCGTTCACCTACAATCCAAACGCGGAAGACTCGGACCTCCTAGCGGCGGCGGGAGAACAGCACAACGACGCGGATTTCTGACAAAATTTCAGCCCATGTGAGCACCGCAGCCCGCTGGACAGGGGCCGAAACGCGAGACACGCGCTGATGAGATTCGCCTTTCGCTCACGGGGTTCGCGTGTTCCGGCGAAAACTGTACAGAAACTGTAGCCGGCTCGGCCTCAGCGCATCAGCGCCGCATTCGTTGGTAGGCAGTGAGCTGGCGACTCCGCGAGCATTGGTCCATCCGTGGCGGCTTGAGGCCGTGAGAGGATTTGCCCGAGGCCGCCCAATCTACTGCTGGCCCACGATCCGTTTAAAAGAAGCCCACGAATCATCATTCATCAACGTCTCCTCTTTCCATAGAACGGGGGAAAGACAGTTCAAGTCCAAAGTCTCATGTCATATGCACACTTCACTGAAGAACCATTGGCAAATAGAAATACTGAAACCATTGATAGAGGTACTTATAGAGTGAACGTATAAGCATGTATATATTGTTGGAAATATAAGCACAGGTAGATTTGATTAATTTTATAAATAAATTATGGCATTAAACGTATAAGTTAGAAGAACCATCTCATACGATCTAAACATGTATACAATGGAACAATATATGAATAGATCGAATACGTAAAACATAATAGATATGTACCGGTGGTTCTCTTGAGGAGGCGGTTTTGGAGCGCCAGCGTCCACCGCACGTATGACCTGCAGTACAGATTGTTGACGACCTCGCGCAGCGTTTGAATGTATAGGAAGACGAGCCATGGTGAACGAATAACAAGCAATCGCGCGGAGCGCTTTCCAAAAATCTTATTCGCCCTCTCTTGGTGCAGGACTTCACGAGGACGACGATTCTAGAGACCTGCTTTCCCAATCGCTGGTGTACACCGGTGGACGGGATGGAGTAGATGATGTGTGGCGGCGTAGTACAGAGAAGGGCAAAACCCTAGATTTTTTCACGTATATTGTGCAGGGGTAGTGGTTCGGTATTTATAAAGATATTAGGACACATGATCAGGGCGCCTGCACGATCTCCATATTGTGTAACCGAACCAAATAAGTCGTGTGTAATATATCCGGACACCATGCCGCTCTACCACACCGGATAATCCGGTAAGTTCCAAAAACAAACGCCAAAATATCCGTTGGATACAGCAAAACAAAACTGTGAAAGAAAACCGCGTCTACCCAAGCACGAGGAGTCAATTTTTATGGACCATTCACGCACCCCCCCCCCCCCAACAACGGCCCTAGCCCGGCAAGGCGAGCGAGCATACGCATGTATTTCTCTAGTTCTTTCCACCATACATTTCCCAAGTAGCTAGGAGAGCACTCACCCTTTTAAGGTAGTCTCCTTCTCCTAGAATAAGCAAGATGATACTAAAGTTCATATGCATACCTCCCATGAGGTAGACTTTTGAGATTTTTCTAGGAATTATTCTCTCTATGGACCCTAGACCACTAATAATTCGAACAAACCCCCACCAAATCTCAAGTCACACAGAGATTTGCCTTTTCTTTCCAATGTATTGTTTTTATACTAGTGTTTCAATGGAGACCGGTTAAGGTTAAACAACTATCTAGATTTCCAAGCTACACTTACTCACAACTTGAACAATGAACTATGCCCTGAATTACAAGTTTTGTGCAAGCAAGTTTCACTCAGAGACTTAACTGATTTTAGGCCACCAGTAGCCTACCCCTCGGTTGGAGCGTATAAGTCACACTCCTTGGTCTCTTCATGAGCTTCTTAGGAGATTCACCCAAAAACACCATAGACTACGACTAACGGTCATGCTCATATAGGTGTGTTCTTTCAAGAATACTCTGCAGGACAACATTCTCGCTATTTAAAACCAACAGAACATATTAAGACATAACCAACCTGCCTTGTAGCTTGTGAGAGTACATGCATCTTCATTAAGAGAGGGTTAAAGATACTCTCCTCTAATTAACTAATGACTTGTTCTTCCCAGGTCCTAATTCACGGGATCTCCAATCACATAGGTTAGGTTACCACCATAATATAGCTCACATGGGTCTCATACCCATCCATTTTAATGCATTGTCTATCACATTCCATAATAGTCCATTAGTAAAAGGATCTGCCAGGATTCTAGATATTTGGATGTAATCCAATGTTATAACTCCGGAGTTCCTCGATTTTCTAACAGAGTTCATCGTCTCTTCACATATTTAGACAATTTCATGTTATCCTTATAACTGTTCACCTTAGCAATGACAATTTGATTATCACAGTTCATAAGGATGGCCAACACAGGTTTCTCAACCACAAGCAGATCTATTAATAAATCATGTAGCCATTCCATCTCAACAGTAGCAGTGGCTAGTGCCTATAAGCTCAACTTCCATGGTTGACCTCTTTACGATGGTCTGTTTGCAAGACCTCCATGAAACAACAACACCACCTAGTATGAAAATATATCCACTAGTGGTTTTGATCTCATCAACATCAGAGATTTAGTTGGAATCGCTTCAGTCCTCCAGTACCGACGAGTACCTAGTATAATGAAGTCCAAGGTTAATATTACCCTTCAGATAGCGCATAACTCGCTCAAGTGCACGTCAATGATCATTTCTTGGATTAGAAGTAAATCAACTCAATTTACACACAGCAAAGGAGATGTCAGGCCTAATTGTGCTAGCTAGGTACATAAGTAACCAATTATCTCGGAGTATTCCAAATAATTTCTAACTATTCTTCTATTCTTGCGAAGCAACAAGACCTTTTCCACATAATGGGACTACATGAATATAATCCCATTCTCACCTCTTATTAGCTTGATGTTCAAGACAACATCAGTTTCTCACAAATCCTTCATATCGAAATTTTGAGATAGGAATAATTTGACCTCATTTATCACATCAATATTTGTCCCAAAAATCAGCATGTCATCGACGTACAAGCACAAAATTACTCCCTCACCCCCATCATAGTGATAGTATACACATTTATATGCCTCATTGACTGCAAAGCCTTCAGATGTTAGTGTTCTATCAAATTTCTTATGCCACGGCTTGGGAACTTGTTTCAGACCATACAAATATTTTAACAACTTTAACAGCTTGCCTTCTTGACCTTTTACTACAAACCCATCAAGCTGATTTATCTAAATTTCCTCATCCAGCTATCCATTAAGAAAAATTGTCTTAACGTCTATCTAATGAACGAAAAGACCATGTGAGACAGCCAAAGAGAGTAGTACTCGAATTATGGTCAGTTTAGCAACAGGTGAGTAAGTGTCAAAAAAATCTTTTCAACAGTAAGCCTAAGCTTCTTCTTGAACACCCACTTACACCCCATAGGTTTGCACCCATGAGGTCGCTCCGTCACCACCCAAATCCCGTTAGCGATAATGGAATTCATTTCACTACGGATAGCCTTCTTCCAGTAGTCTGCATTAGGATATGCATAAGCTTCTAAAATAGACTTAGGAGTGTTATCCGCGAGGTACACAGTAAAATCATCACCAAAGTACTTAGCTATCTTTTGTCTCTTGCTCATCCTCCTCAATGATAGGTTCATGTGAGTGTTTAGATTGTTTAAGTGGTATGATTGAGCTGGGAATTATTTCAAAAGATTGAGTACAAGTTTCATGTGTATCCTTCATTGAAAAATGCTATCAAATAATGTAGCATCACGAGACTCCATAATTGTACCAATAAGCATGCTAGGTACCACAGACTTCACTATTAAAAATCAATAGGCAATGCTATGGAGGGCATATCCTAGAAAGACACGGTTCACAATCTTAAGCCCAGGCTTGCGCCTCTGCGTTATTGGTACATTGACTTTCGCCAAGCACCTCCATATGCGCAAGTAAGAGATTGATGGTTTTCTCCCAATCCATACCTCGTATAAAGTTTTGTCCTTATTTATGTTAGAAACTCTATTCAATACATGATTCGAGATCAGCAAAGCCTCCCCCACAATGCCTAAGGTAATCCCGTAGTATCTAACATGGTATTCACTAAGTCAGTCAGCGTGCGGTTTTTTCTTTCGGCAATCCCATTGGACTTGGGAGAATAGAGAGACGTCCTCTCATGAATAATGTCATGTTCCTCACAGAATAAGTCAAATTCGTTTGAAAAAAACTCTGCACCACAATCTGATATAAGTCTTTTTATTTTTCTGTTAAGTTGGTTTTCAACTTCTCCCTTATAAATTTTGAAATAGTGTAGAGTCTCATCTCTTGTTTTCAACAAATGACATAACAAAATCTATAAGCATCATCAATCAATATCATAAAATATTGTTTTCCACCCTTCGTCAACACCCCATTCATTTCACAAAAATCTGAAAGTATGAGTTCTAGTGGTGTCAAGTTTCTCTCCTCGGTAGCCTTGTGAAGCTTGCGAGGTTGCTTTGATTGCACACAACTATGGTATTTAGAGCCTTTGACAATAGAAAAACTTGAAATTAAATTCATACTAGAAAGCCGAGACATCAAACCAAAATTAATATGACATAAACGTGAGTACCAAACATTGGCCTCATCATCCACACTGCCACAAATATGGTACCACGGGGAGGAGCAACAAGAAATAGGATATCAACGTCCTACAGGATTTATGCAACTACTAGGAAGGTCTGTCTGTTCGACACGTAAACCGAGGCCGATCAATTTAACGTGCACACTAACCATGCAATTTTGCAAACAAAATATTTTGAATTTAGGAGCAATATGGTCAAGGAGTGATTTGCCTCAGACTTTGTCTTCAAACTTCACAAAAATCTGACATCCAAAGGAATTTCCGAAGCGTCGAGTACGCGCGAAATGAAAGAAAAATACACAAAACCCTAGAAATAAAATACTATTATTAATAACTAATAGTGCCATGAGGTAGATCTCATTTTTAAAAAAATTTAGAGACTTGAACGGGGTCAATCGGAGTTACGGTTGAAAAGATATGGATTTTTGAAGTTTTTAAAGATTTTATGGAAAAAGAAAAGGATTATTTGAATTGTTGGAAAAAGAATTATTTTGGAAATAGCGGCTGACAATGGGGCCCTTGGTCAGTGACTAGGAGAGAGAAATTGAGGGGTTGGCCCAGTTGTCAAGGACACAGAAAGAGAGAGGAGGCAGTGGCCCACATGTCATAGGGAGGAGAGAGAGAGGTTTGACTAGGAGGTCCCACATATCAGAGGGTCCACATGTCAGTAGGAGAGAGAGCTGGATGACATGATGGCCCCACATGTATGTGTGTGTGAGGGAGAAGGGCCTGACTAGGTGGTCGCACATGACAGTGAGAGTGGGAGAGGAAAAAGGAATTGGGGCCCACATGTAGGTCTCATTATTTAAATTGATGATTAAATAAATGTGTTAATGGGGCTGGGCCCACATGTCATTGGCTAGGATTAAATTAAAGGGGTTAATTAAATTTTAAGTCATGTAGGGCCCACGTGTCAGAGGCTTAGGATTAAATAAAAAGGGGTCCGCCTGTCGGTTGCTCGGGGATCAATGGGGCAGCTGGACCCATCTAGCAATGACACCCGTGAGGGGAGGGAGGGGTGATGGCGTCCCCGGCGGCAAGATCGACGGCTAGCGGCGGCCGGAGGGGATATGGCGGCCGAGGGCTCGCCGGTGGAAGGGAGTCAAGGGAACAGGACGAGGAAGGGACGGCGAGTGCGATGGACGGTTTGGATTGGAAGGGGGACGCATGATGTCACAGCCCTAGATTTAATTTCAGGTAATTAGTGTTATGTCCTACTGTCATTAGAGTGCACAATTTAAGTTTTTGTATTGTTACTTCATGCAAGTTAAAAGTTTGCAATATTTTAAACTCTCAATAATTAGGGTCAATAATTAAACCCTAATCGGCAAAAACCAAACATTACCAAAAATGCATATTTTTGAACATAAGTGTATATGGGAGATAATTTATTCAAATATTAGTTTATTTATCATGAATTAATATAATTTTTTCAGAATTTATTTCATTAGTCTAGACCCCTTAAAAATTCAAACAAGTTTCAGCTTGGGTCCTCTTTGTTGAATTTCTGTGAGCAAACCATTTTGAATTTTTGTGTGAAACTTTCGAAAATGGAACCCAGGTGGTCTGGGCTAGCTACACTAAAATCCCCATATTTTTAACACTAGTTTTACTTGCTCATTTTGATTTGTAAAGTGAGAGGAAGAGAAAAATCCAGAAAATCCCTCAAAACAGTGTTCACCAGTTTTTCTACCCAAACCTCTCTAGTTTTCCTAAACCTCCACGCCCTGGACCCACCTGGCAGTGTCCCTGGCTCGCCCAGCCCTCTGTCCAGCTAACCCAAGTGAAGAAACATGCCCCGGGTCGGCACAGAAGGTTGTCGACGCGTGTTTGATGTCGTGGCATGTGAAGAACTCGTTCTCTCGCCCTCTAACTCTTCCAGCTAGCTAGCCTAACCTCAAAACTCCACCTGAGAGCTGAGAAACCGAGGGAGAGCTCCTCTGGCTCCATGTTCCTCCTCTTCTTTGCTGCCGGCCGTGGAGAAGAAGCCGCCGCCGCCACTCGGTCCTCCGGCGATCTTGCCGTCTCTTCCACATTCCCTACTCACCTCCGCATGCCATAGCTCCTGCCATAATCTTGTCTCTTATCTCGCAGTCAATCGCCAGGAACGCCGCCTCGCCATAGGCACTTGGGAGACTGCCCAGCGCACACCCAGCGTGCGGTGACGTCGCTGTCGTGCAGCCGCGCCGTCACACCGGCGTTCCCGCCGCTCAAGCTCGTCTCCGGCCGAGCCGTTTCGCCACCAACGCCGCCTCAGCACCAGGAGCAAGATGCCCCAAGAATCCCCCAATTCGGTGCAGCGAGGAGGGAGATCGGCCGCCATCCTCTTCGTCTCCGGCGGAGCTCCGGCGAGCCCGATCCCATTCAACCGGTGAGCCTTGCTCCGATTCCTCGCACTGGTAGAATCCTCGTGACCTCCTTAACCTCCCGCATGTGTTGTTTCCACCGTGCAAGCAGCGAATCGAGCCAACCACGTGAACCCGAAGGTTTTTGCCGCCGCCGGGAGTACTTCACCGTCGTCGGGCCTCTCGCGAGCTCGCCCAACCTATCCCAAAGCACGGTAAGTCTCCTAGGGACCCCTAACACCCGTTCTATGCATTTCCCGGCTCGGTTTGTGGTTACTTTGGCACATCCACGTGCGACCCGAACGCAGCCGCCGCTCGAGCTCGCCGCCGGCGAGCTACGGTCCATCACCAATGATTTCGCGAGCACCGTTAGGTTTGCAGGGACCTCGGCTACACTTTCCCTTTTGGCTGTAACGTCAGCCGAGCCGCCATTCACCGCCGGTGCCAGCGAACAGAGCCGGCGGCCCAGCCATCCTACGCCTCCCCTGCTCTGTGCCGCCGACAGGTGGGCCCGAGCTGGGGATAAATAAGAAAAGAAAAGAAAACGATGAACTGAATTATTTTCCAACAGAAAAATGGTTAAACTTTGTAAATCCATACTTTTTCATTTTAACTCCTTTTTGAGTGAAACCAATTTTGTTAGTTCTGTAAATTTGTGAAATTTAATACTGTAAAATAAAATAGAACACTTCTGTACAGAAAATGTCTATAAAATAATGTGAAGCAAAAATACCTTATTTTGTGCCTAGGAACTTGGAATATTTCTATAAAATCCATTATAACTCCTTTTGAGGTGAACCAAATTTCTATGGATTCATAAAAATATTATTTTTTGTGTTGTAAAATAAAAAGTGAGAACTTCTATGTAGGATTTTTTCTCTAAAAATGGAAATATCTTTTATATACCTCTTTATAACCTAGAAGTTTATAAATTTCTAGAAAATTCATCCTAACTGCTAAAAATGTGAAACCACTTTTGTTTAACTCATAAAATTGTAACCTTTATTGTAGACAATTTATAGTTGACAAAACTACCTTCCCAATATAGGCCTAAGTAATTTCTAACCCTTCTTTTTGATAAACTTGTAAAATTCACAACTAAATTATTTTAAATCAAAATCCAGTGAACTTAATTTTGTTGGAACCAGTAAGATATGTAATTTTACATAAAAATACTCACACTTGTAAAATCCTATTTTGGAATGCAAGTTACTTGTGATACCCTAAGGGAGTACAAATTAATTATAGATCTGTCATTTTCAGCGTATATGGCTTATTATTTTTGTATCTCCTAAACCGTAAAAGATTTTGGAATGATTGTTTCACTAAAATTCACTTTAGAATGTGGCCTACCTACTGTATTTATTTCATAATTAATTGAGCTTTTTGCATAGACATGTTTATTTGATTCTTATTTGCATATTCGCTTTTTGTCGGTAGATTCAGACAATTCGGAGTACGTGGAGCAAGAAACAGAAGTTGAGTGTGAACCATCGCAGCAGCAAGGCAAGCATCTAAGCATATTGAACCTATGTCTTCAATAAATTAATTTTTTTGCGAAAACAATATTCATATGCATGTTCCGTCATTCTTAAAAGGGAAAAAACGGGTAGAGTCAATATTGCCCCATTTGTATGCATTTCCATTCCTTGGTTGTTGATTCTATATTTTTACCTTGTCACCCTTGGTTAAGGACTTTGGGATACTTTTATTTTATCGAATACTTAGCCATACTTAATTCTAGACTTAGAAAAATCTGATAGATGGAGCTATCGGTTTAAAACTAGTTTAATACGAATGGATGGGTTAAAATTTGAAAAGAATAACTTCTGATTTATAATTAAGAATATGTCTGACTTGGACGGATGATAGGGCGATGACGGGATGGTGTTTTCCCGATGCATGTAGCTCCGTCTGGGTCGTTAAGGACCGAACATGTTGACGTCTATTAAGCACCCTACGTACTTCCACACGCCGGGAATGGGACAGCTTGACTCAGTAGCACGGGAGGCTGTGGCCATCTATGCCCGTCCGTCAGTCGTGAGGATGGTTTTTCCTTTGGAGAGCCTCGAGCGCGCCTGGTTTTGGCCGGAGGTGTCTCCCGCGACGGTGAGCCCGCCTTAGTCACCACGCACGCACGTGACTAAGTCGTCGGGAGCCTAGACGTGGTTTAGGTGGTCGGAGCTAAGCGTGGGAAAGGTTTTGTTATGACCTCTAGTCCACACTCAATGTGTAGAGTGTGGGTACCGACGGGTACAGATCAAAGTAGAGTGTAGCCATTTGGCTTCTATCATATCGTGTGGGTAAAGATGTACATCTCTGATCAGAGTAAGAACTATTCGAATAGCCGTGTCCACGGTTACGGACGACCGCTTGATGTGTTCCTCAGTCATGTTAGCATCAAACTTGGGATATTGTGGTTATGGGGATTATGTGGTTATATCATGATTAGGATAGTCATGGATGGATGGGTTTATATAGAGGTTTGGTGTTAAATATGACTTAGTTTTAGTCATGAAAATGGTATAATATATATATATATATATATAATAATATATATATATATATATATATATATATTTGGGCAATGGTGGCCCATGGATGATGATTAGAGCATGGTTTGTGCTTATTTATATTCCATTTTCAAAACTATATGCTTGCTGTCTTAAAATTGCAGATTGCTATATTTTGCAAATGCTTATAGTTTCAAGGTATATTTGCTCAATAAACTTAGCTTTATGCAAAATCAGATCAACATAGCCATATTCCTTGATGTAGAGACCGGCATTATTCCTTTGTGCTATTAATATTGTATAAGTCTAGCTGAGTACCATTCGTACTCACGCTGCATATTTTCAGGTGAGGACAACAACGACATTGATGTGTAGTTGAAGTTAAGTTCTGTCCCAGTTGGTTGCCTTGTGGTATGGGTTTGGCACCACTGGTTTTATCCTTGATGTTTATATTTTCCGCTGCTATCTTTTGTATTACTCTGTGATAAATTAGGGTGTGAACCCTCTATATAATATATATAACCCTGCTGCATTTTAACCATCTTGAGAGTACTTGTGATGTTTATCAATTGCTAAGATGAACATGTGAGACTAGAGCTTTCCTAGGCTAGTCACACATTAGTAAGAATTTAGAAATGATGAGATGCATGGATGTTGATTCAACCGTAGACGATGTCCCCAAAAGTGTATCGTGTTTGGTCGCTACCTTCGTGTGGTTTGACGGGCACACTTCGTCGTTTCGGACTGGTGAATCAACTTTCCAAATATCTCTTTACTTCTGAATTCAGCGCGTTGGATTTGTATTGTGAATGGGTAAAGATTATGGCAAGGCTGCGATGAGGATGGATGGTTACCGTATTTATTCGGTTTTTATTCAAGACTTCATCCATCTAGATATTTTGCGTTGTCGTAATAATTACTTTTTACAATGCATTTCTAGGGTGCCCACACATGACGGCGACTGGCGGCGTCGGCCAGAGAGCGGCGGCGAGGTGGCGCGTTGGATGGCCGCCGCCGATGACCAAGGAGCGGCAAAGGGGGTCGGAAAGGGTTGGCTTGGAGGCGGTGTCTCGCGGGAAAGGGAAAGAAGGGAGAAATCGGGCTTCTACCTCGTGCGACGGCAGCTCCGAGCAACAGCAATGGTGGGCGGCAGGGGAGGCGGATTTGGGTGTCTCTCGTCCTGGTGGGGATTGACGTCGGGGAGGAGCCGAAGAGGATTGCATAGCGGAGAGGAGTTCGGCGGCAGTGGCGGCTGGGTTGGTCGGGGCTCGAGACGGCGAAGAAAAGGGCGGGTCCAGGCGGCGTCAATGGCGGCAGCAGAGGATGAACTCGCGGCGAGGTGCTGCTCGGAACGAGGGCGTAGGCGGGGGTCCTAGGGTCATTATAGACGGAGAGGAGGAGCAAGAAGACAAGAAACAGAGGCGGTGGAGCTCGGATTTTTTTTTGTCTTAGCGCATGGCGGGCGTGCTCCGATGGGATGGGACGGCGGGGCTGGGCGACCGTGTTGGCCGGAGAGGAGGAAGAAGGGAATGGGCATGACGGGGTGATGGGACAGGACGTGGAGGTAGTGTTGACCTTGGGGCGCACGGGGAAGAAGATATTTTCCTTGGCGACGTTTTGTCGAGCACGTGGAGCGCGTGGGTGAGAAGACGGAGGAGGAGGACGACCGCTTGCAGGCCGTTGCGTGGGCGCGCGTCACGCGTCTGACGCGTGGGCCCTGGTGACCGGCGGGAGAATGCGGCGCTGGTGAGTGGGCTCGGGCGGTCAGAGGAAATGGCGGTCGTGGCGCGCGGTGCACGGACCATGGGCCGGCTTGCCTAGGAGAGCAAACGAGAGGGAGAAAAGGGAGCAGGCCGAGGAGAGAAAAAGGGAATAGGGCGGCCCAAGGAACAGTAACACCTAGGATTTTTCTTGGAAGATTTTTGAAAGGATAATTTAAGGCTTTAAATTCGGATTTGATGTTGAATTTGAGATTTGAACTTTTAGGACTTTTGGGAATTTCGAGAGGGGTTTCTGTGGTTTGGATTTAAGCATATATATATATATATATATATATATATATATATATATATTTGATTTTGGATGATATTTGGAAAAAAGGAGTTTCAAGGGGATTTAATTTAATTTAAGCACACACAAAAATCTAAAATTTTTTAAATTAGGATTTTTACTAAAATAGTTTTTAACGGCCCAAAAACCGGGGCGTTAGAAGTGGCTTCCTCAAATTTCTTCTTCTTTTCAGCAGTAAGAACTCTTTCAGGTCTGCCAGTACTAACCCAGAATACTTTTATAGCCATTAGACACAGAGTGATCTTAATCTGCCATCTCTTGAAATGCACACCTGTAAATTTATAGCTATAGTAAAATAACAATGCCTATAATAAGATTTTTGGATTATTGGAAATATACGAACATGTAGATTTAATTTATTCTATAAATAAATAATGACATTAAACGCATAAGCTAATAGAACCATCTCATATGATGTCATGTATACAATGGAATAACACATGAATAGATCGAATACATAAAACATGATGGACATGCACCAGCGGTTTTGTTTAGGAGGAGGTTTCGGAGCAACATCGTGCACCGCATGTACGACGCGCGGTACATGATGTTGACGAGCCATGGTAGATGAATAACAAGTAGTCGCACGGAGCGCTTCCCAAAAACATGATTCACCCTCTCCCGATGCAGGACTTCATGAGGATGATGGTTCTGAAGACTTGTTCTCCCGATTGCCGGTCCACGCTAGCGGGTGGGACGGAGTAGATGACGTGTGGCGATGTAGTATAGAGGAGGGGCAAAACCCTAGATAAGTCGCGTGTAACCTATCCAGACTCCATGCGCTCTACCACACCGGACAATCCAGTAAGTTTTAAAAACAAAGACCAAAATATTCGTTGGATGTAGCAAAACAAAACTTAAAAAGGAAGCTGTGTCGTGTAACCTATCCGGATTCCATGCGCTCCACCACACCGGACAATCCAGTAAGTTTCAAAAACAAACACCGAAATATCCGTTGGATAGAGCAAAACAAAACTTCAAAAGGAAGCTGCGTCTGGGCAAGCATGACGAGCTAATTTTGGTGGACCATTAACGCGCATGTGCCCCTGGCCCCGGCGCGTGCCCGAGCCCAAGCCTGCCTGGCCCGACAAGGCGAGCAAGCACACACACATGTTTCTCTAATTCTCTCCACTATACATTGTCAAGTAGTACCGAGAGCACTCTTCTTTTTAAAATGGTCTCCCTCTCCTCAAATAAGTAAGGTGTATTAAAGTTCACATATATGCCTTCTATAAGATAGGCTTTTGAGATTTTTCAAAAAATTATTCATCCTATGGGCTCTAGGCCTAGTAATAATTACAACATATATGAACGTTTATAATTATACTGTATTTAAAAAAATATTGGCTCTTTAAGCGCATCTAACCGCTGCCACATGACTGATTTTCTAAGAAGTTTCAATCGACTAATCCTAACTGTTACCGTTAGATGTACGTCCAACAGCTGCGATGTTCCTTCCAACTTCTACCATGCAAGTAGAGCAATCAGTTCTTTTCTTTCTTCTCCGATTCAAATAACCGATGAGTTTTCCTTCGGTTCTCTCCATCCACGTCTTCGATAGCTCATCCCACTGGATTCCTCGGCCCCCTCCTCCTCGTTGTCCTCCCCACTTGTCTCATATCCACTCTGTTTTTCATCCCTCGGATGTCAAGCCTCTGGCTACAACGGCGCCATCACCATCTCAACACACCGCAAAAGTACTAACCATCGTCGAGCTGACATATCCCTAGCCATACTTCTAAGCTCTAGAACACTCTCCTAATCCTCTCAAGCTCTCCCTCCCATCCCACCCCAAATTCTATTTTAGTGGTGGTTATCGAAGGAGTGTCATGGTCAACTACTCAAAAGGCCATATTTTTTAATAGGGAGAGTAGTTTTTAGAGGTTGAAGAGATACAAGAACCGTTATATATGACTCTAACGGTGGGATCAGTCAACTATGAAGATTTGAGAATTTTTTTGTTGGCTGAGAAATAGGAAAACCATTTCTCTTTTCATGAAATTTGTGAAGCGGGACATTTACAAAAATATGAAAAATCAAAGTTGGGAAGTTTTTTTATGAAAAGTCATGACCAATTGGGGTTTACCGTCTTTGATTTGAAATTTCTCTATACACCTTAAGGGCCTGTTCGTTCCCACTACTTCACCCAACTTATTTTTCTCATTTTTCGCGCGCACGCTTCCCAAAACGATAAACAGTGCATTTTTTACAAAAATTTTCTATATGAAAGTAGCTTAAAAAGCAAATCGATCCATTTTCAACTTTTTAATAATAAATAAATAATTAATTATGTGCTAATGATGTTTCTCTTTTTACGTACAACTTATTTAAACCGCAGCTTCGGCCGGAAGGAACAGCTGTAAGTCGTGGATTTGGCGCGAACCAACCAAATGTGATCGTAAACATTTAATCCTGTAAACACGTGACTCTAAATGAAAGCAAGAAGATACCGTGAGAGAACGAACGAACCAAAAACACTCACCAGTCACCCCTGTGGTCTACATATTCATCATTTTTAAAGGTATAGATACGTTTGCATCTAAGGATTCGTTCCATAGTAAATTTGCTGGAGCTTTTCGGTGATACGGAAAACGAGTCAAGTTATTAGCATATAATTAATTAAGTATTAATTATTTTAAACTTAAAAAATAGATTGATATAATTTTTTTAAAGAAACTTTTGTTGGAAATATATCTCTCAGCATGAAAACCTGAGGATCACGCACGATTTTTCCACCCTTAATGCACGTGATCGCAGCAATCACGATCGCTGTCCATTAGGAAATTTAATGCGTGATGATCAAAAGCGCCAAAATCTTTTTATTTTTGAGCCGACCCTGATTCCCTCAGCACTAGAATAAAGAGGGGAGTACGGCCATGAGGAGGGACGCCTCTGTCACGTTTATCTTCTCCTCGACAAAACCGAAAACCCTAACTGATCTTTAGTGCGCTGGAAGGGAAACGAAGAGCGATTCCCGGGCAGTGTAGGTGGCGACCAGAGGGGCTGCGTCACCTCGCTTGCGCCACTGCTACCTCTACATCCTTGACGAACGCCGGTGAGGTTTGAGGATCTCCATCCTCTACATCCGCACCGGACATCGCCGAGGAGATCGAGAGCATCATCATGGCTTCAAATGCCAGTTAGTACTCTAATTCCATAATTAGGTGATCACGGATAGGCTAAGCTCTTAATCTTAGTAGATCAATTAATCTACAACTTTTAAATAGAAATTTTTTTGTAAAAAACACGTTGTTTAGCAGTTCGGGAAATATGCTTACGGTAGACGAGAAAAAAACTCCAGCCAAACTCACCATCGAACGCACCCTAAGATACCTATTATGTGCACATAAACTTTACGTGCATATATCATGTACACCAACTAAAAAATGTCACCGAAAATTTCAAAAAATTTACATGTACTTTCAATAGTATTATATTTATGTATAAAGTCTTATCTTTAAATTCATTATACATAGAGAGAAAAAAAGACAATTCTAACAAATCTATACTTTTCAAATTATTAGATTTTTTATTTTTTTAGGCTAAAATATAATGAATTTAAAGATAAGACTTCATAGATAGGTATAATGCTGTTGGAAGTACAAGTACAAATTTTTCTAGAATTTTTAGTGATATTTTTTAGTTGGTTTGTATGATATGTACACGTAAAACTTGTGTACGAGGGATACATTCCTCACAAAACCGCAATCAATTATTGCAATGGTTCCACGTCATTTTAGAAAAATAGATATACTACAAGCTTGATAATCATTAAAGATAAACACAAAATTTCAACTTATACATATAGTGTTGCTATATCTCTACCCATGGCCATTAAACACCTCTATCGTTGCCCGCTCTAATAAGTGACTATGCTGCGATAATAATTGATCCTGATTCCTCTTTTTAGTAAAGACCATAAGAGTACCTATAAAGAGCACATAAAAAATACTCACCTGTATAGGGTTAGAGATGCATTTTTATCTAATACAATATAATTTCTATTTGGTCAAGCAACCCAATATAAAGGAGCCACCCTAACAAAAATTTGCTTCCTCAACCCCACTCTAACCCCCTAAACCAATTCCCAAATATATGAAAAACTTTGTTTAGAGGATCTAATCCAAAGGCTATATAATCACTCGCTACACAAAACGAGCTCGAAGAAAAGATGTTGGATAATTTCGTTGCTGTTGAAAAACACGCTACCATTCCATTTTCTCATTTTAAAGGTACCCTTTTATCTTTTGATCGGTTAAAATCTATATGGAGTAGTAGTATTCGTAAAAATGGTGCACCTTTTTTTATTGCAAGAATACAGAAAGAAATTGAGATAGTAGTACTATGGGTTTTTGCCTGTATTCTGTGATGGTCGTAGACCAGATTTTTGACTTGTGCTGACACAGCCATCGTGCATCGCACCATCCGTTTTACTTGGACTAGAACCCGACACTCAAGTTGACCCCACGACGGACACCGGTGTGCATTCAAACCTCCCACGCTCACGCGCCGTGCAGCAGCCAGCGTGCCATCCAGTAGTGCCCAACCCACTCGCCATGTGACCTCTCATTACTGCTGGTGCTCCTTTCACCCGATCGCTTTCCCGTTGGCCCCCACGCCGTTTTTTCCTCTCCGCTTGCTCATCGGGTTTGGGCCTTGATGCTTCGCTGTTTTCCTTGACGCGCGTACGCTACGGAGAGTACTGGTTTGGAAACAAGGATGGGCTAGGCTCGTCCCTTTTTTCGGATGGGATAATTATAGCTATCTATTTAGCACGAGAAATAAAATGATCTTTTTTAAGATATGAGATGGTGCTACCTACATATTAACAAGAGAGAACTGAGTTAGATTGACCCATCAATTTTTAAGGTACAAGACTAACCCAGATCTCAGAAAAATATTCTCTTTCAAAAATTGAACCTGTTCCATCTATTTTAGGACTAAACATCCTTTAGTGAACGTTTAAAGGTAAAAAAAAAAAATCACGTAAAACGAGATGAGCTATTAATATATAATTAATTGAGTTTTAACTATTACAAACTTAAAAAATAGATTTATTTGATTTTTTAAGCAATTTTTATATAATTTTTTTTTAAAACAACATACTATTTAATAATTTAAGAAACATACCCAAAAAAAACGAAGTTTTCTCTCCTTCCCCAGCTTCAACGCTGCCTTAAAGTAGCTTGAGCCGTTTTATCCCACCTCGTTCCATCAACTAAACACACCCTAAAAAACAACAGATTTATTCTCCGCGGAATTGTTGGTACGGACGCCGGATCGGTGTCCCCGCCTTGGTAAACAAAACAAAATATCTGCGTTTCGGTTGCCGGATTGCCGGTTTACGTCTCAACCATACCCGACCCACTGGCAAGTCGGTACGAGTGTTAATAATGCTGTTAACCCGTCAAAGAAACCAAAACAAAAGTCGTCCCGTCTCTAGCTATAACAAAAACATGATCAAATAAGTGCTTGTAGTAGAAAACACCACGATATCAAACGGATCCTAAATTAGAGATTTGTGCTAAGCCTTTTTACTCTTCTGCGACGCGCGTTGGCTGAATGCCCGTTGGGTTTTGCCCCTTTCGCTAATCTACGAACCCGGAAGCTATACAGATCTATTCCGAAAGCGACGGCCTCCAAACACCAAAGCCTCAATTCCCCCTTTAAAAGCCCCGAATTTTCTAATCCTTTTCTTCGCTTTACTCTCTCTAAAATATATACGACGCGAAGTATTTTTCTGCTGCGCCGCGCGTACTGTTCGTCCGTCGTCGGTGGAGTGGAAGCCGAACTGTAAAGCTTTGCGGGTTGGGCGAATCCCCACTCCTCTCCTTCCCCACAGAAATCACCAAAACCCAACTCAAAAACCCCAGAATTTGTGGCCGGAAGCCTCACGCACTTCGCAGCAACTGAAGCAGCAGCGGCCGCGGAAGCTGGCGTCTGCGTAGGAGCAGCTGTCTCCTGGATCCAACCGGTGAGAACAATTTTCTCTCTCTCTCTTGCTTAGCCTCCTAGTTAAAAAGATGGCTTCTTGGTGCTCCTTGCCAAGATACGGTGAGGCGGCTGCTTGCTTCAGTGAGGCATTCGTGGTAGCATTTCTCGTCCGGGCATGGGTTGATCTGTCAGGGAGAGCTTTCTTCTGGTCTTTCTCAAATCCAAATATTTCTTTCTTTTGCTGCGTAGTAGAGTATATACTGGTAGCAGTTCATTTCTGAAAGCTTTCCCCATTCTCCACTTTGGGTCAGTCACTAGGTCTTAATTGCCTTGGATTTAGCTGAATTTTTTTTGGTATAGATTTGCATGGTAGTATTCACCTTGAGCGGCAGGATTAGTTTTTTTTTAAAAAGATGCTTTCTCGAATGTCTAGTTTTCCAGGATAAGCCATGGCTGTGAAGGGGAGTTCTGCAGATAACAGGACCAGAAGCACTGTGTCGCTATGCATAGTGATTGGCATGTGCTGCTTCTTCTACATCCTAGGGGCTTGGCAGAAGAGTGGATTTGGAAAAGGGGACAGCATTGCCCTGGAGATCACGAAGCGGACTGACTGCACCATCTTGCCTAACCTTAGTTTCGACACGCACCATTCTAAAAAAGCCAGCTCGAGTGATCTTGTTTCGTCGGTGAAGAAGTTTAAGCCGTGCCCAGATCGCTACACGGATTATACCCCTTGCCAAGATCAAAACAGAGCGATGAAATTTCCCCGGGAGAATATGAATTACAGGGAGCGGCATTGCCCACCGCAGAAAGAAAAGCTTCACTGCCTGATACCACCACCTAAGGGGTATGTAGCTCCATTCCCATGGCCGAAAAGTCGGGACTATGTTCCTTTTGCAAATTGTCCCTATAAGAGCTTGACGGTTGAGAAAGCGATCCAGAACTGGGTGCAGTATGAAGGCAATGTCTTCAGATTCCCTGGTGGAGGAACACAATTCCCTCAAGGAGCTGATAAGTACATTGATCAACTTGCATCGGTTATTCCAATCGCCAATGGAACTGTCAGGACTGCATTGGACACTGGCTGCGGGGTAAGGGCTTGTTGTTACTTTGAACCTTTTTTAAGTAGCAGGGTCTAGATCATGTCTGAAGGTGCTGAAACTATTTCAGGTGGCTAGCTGGGGAGCTTACTTATTAAAGAGAAATGTCTTGGCGATGTCATTTGCGCCAAGAGATTCACATGAGGCACAAGTGCAGTTTGCTCTGGAGAGGGGTGTCCCAGCTGTTATTGGTGTTCTTGGGACGATAAAACTCCCTTACCCATCAAGAGCCTTTGACATGGCCCATTGTTCGAGGTGTTTGATTCCATGGGGAGCAAATGGTGAGTCTATATAGCATTGTAAAGCTAAGATTTTTCTGGAGAAATCCATTTGTTATGATGCTTATGTAACATTCTCATGCAGTTCTTTTCAGAAGTCATAATTGTTTTATCATTTTGCAGGTGGAATATACATGATGGAAGTTGATAGGGTTCTAAGACCTGGTGGATACTGGGTGCTGTCAGGGCCTCCAATTAATTGGAAAGTGAACTACAAGGGTTGGCAGCGTACAAAAAAAGATCTTGAGGCAGAGCAGAATAAAATAGAGGAAATTGCTGACCTTCTATGTTGGGAAAAAGTGTCAGAGAAGGGTGAGATGGCAATATGGAGGAAAAGATTAAACACTGAGTCTTGTCCCTCTAGGCAAGATGAATCTAGTGTGCAGATGTGTGACTCAACAAACGCAGATGATGTGTGGTATGCTATTCTTGTGGTTTTGTTAAACAACCTTTAGAACAGAATTGCTAATATTTGCTGAAGATCCTTCAACTGGATATCGACCATGGTTTATGATAGTTTAGCATTTGTAGATTTACTGTTTAGGGGAACATGTTTTCTTACGGCATTGCATATTTAGGACTGCTGATGGATTGCAAACACACCGTTCTGGTTGAAAAATTATATATTCTCTTTCTCATCCTAAATTTTACTTACCACTGTAACAACAGGTACAAGAAGATGAAGCCTTGTGTGACACCTATTCCTGATGTAAATGATCCAAGTGAAGTTGCTGGAGGAGCAATCAAGCCCTTCCCAAGCAGACTCAATGCAGTTCCTCCTAGGATTGCTAATGGCCTGATTCCAGGTGTTTCATCTCAGGCCTACCAGAAAGACAACAAAATGTGGAAAAAGCATGTCAAGGCTTATAGCAGTGTGAACAAGTATCTGCTTACTGGAAGATACAGAAACATTATGGACATGAATGCAGGTTTTGGGGGATTTGCTGCCGCTATCGAGTCCCCAAAATCTTGGGTGATGAATATTGTGCCAACAATTTCAAAGATGTCAACTCTAGGGGCTATTTACGAGCGAGGATTAATTGGCATATACCATGATTGGTATGCCTTTTCTTGCTTGAATTGCACATTCATTCAGTTTGATCATGATTCATGAGCTTAACCGTTGTGAACACTATATGGCAGGTGTGAAGCTTTCTCTACTTACCCGAGGACGTATGATCTTATCCATGCTAGTGGCCTTTTCACCCTGTACAAAAATAGGTAAGATCCTCAAGCTTTGCGGTATCTGTTTCATGGCTTGAATTTCCTACAATGACTCATTTTCTCTGGTTAAAAATCGACATCAGGTGCAGCATGGAAGACATCCTACTGGAGATGGATCGCATCTTGAGACCAGAAGGCGCCGTCATAATGAGGGACGATGTCGATGTCCTGACGAAGGTGAACAGGCTCGCTCTGGGCATGAAATGGAACACGAGACTGGTCGATCACGAGGACGGTCCCCTGGTGCGTCAGAAGGTACTGTATGCTGTGAAGCAGTATTGGGTTGGGGGAAACCAGACTGCCGCAGCATGAAGTAGGCAAATTCTAACACAAGATGGAACTCTGCAATCCATCCTGAACTGACTTCCAGGAGGTAAGATAGGGAGTCATCTAGTGAGGCAAGGAAATCTTGTCAGAGCGGCGATGATGAAGCAGCCAGGGATTTCTTGCTTGCTCTGGTGATCGGCAGGCGTATATTGTTGTAACAATTTTGTTATTTCATTTGTCAATCTCAAGTGTGAACTGGTTACGCTGCTTAATTCAAGGTTGCTTGTCAGTTGTCACGGTAATTTCTTGATGTCGCGTCTTCTTCTGTAAGCCGCTATCTAATCAGTTACCTACAGAAGAGGACGTCCAGGTTAGAGTAGACTGCTTAGTGCTAGAAATAGTAGTCTGCTTATAGTAGGGACGAAAACGATAATTTTTCGGAAACGGATAGTGTCGGTCGGATAATTTTTGGATAGTTTCAAAAACAGAAACGAATTCGGATTTTTTTTCGAAAACGGAAATGAATACGGTAAGACTGTTATTTGGATAATTTTCAGATAGTTACCCGGATAGTTTTAGGAAACAAAATGCTAGTCTATACACCTCCAATTTTAGGTCCATATATTTAGCCCAACTTATTTATCAAATATTTTTATTTTAGAAACACAATATATAGCTATCCATAATGTGTTATATTTACTAGTTCTAAATCATACACTATATTTAGTACTGTTAATATTAAAAATATTAAAAATTTAATAATATATTAAATAAATTGATTCTTTTTTAATGTAATAGCTTATTCTTTTAAAACAAGAAAGCTCATGTCAATTACATTTGTTAATTATTAATTCTAAATTAAGATTCTAATATGGATACAACTTCATATTTATAACTATGTTTTTTAAAACTTTAAAAACTAAAGTCTAATTTACAATGGCATATTACATTTAACACGAACTTAGTATATTGTTTTGGATAAAAGAACTAGTTATATATCTTCGTTGATTTTTGAAGCACGGTATAAGAGATTTCCATGTACCGATAAATATTCGTGATCGTATTCGTTTCGATTCGTATTCACTCTATGTCTATATTCGATAATATCCGATTTCGTTTTCGTATCGGGTTTCCGTTTCCGATTCCGATTTTGAAAAAAAAATATGAAAACAAATATGACAGAGATAGTTTCTATCCATTTCCGAGCCATTTTCATGCCTAGCTTATAGTAGCATTGTTGCAAAAACACTAGGAGCAGCAAGACAGATGAAAGAATTTGCTTCAGAATTAATAAAACGTCTGAGATGAAATCACGCAGCCGATCTTGCAGGGCATTTTGCTGCACCCCTTCTCTCGAACAAAGGAATCTTTTCAGCGTTACGATGATCATGGGCAATGCAATACAATTTCACTGAACTTCCCCAAATCCACACAAAATTTGGTGCTGAAAATAAACTAATCGAGTTACTTGTCATCGTATTACATTATTTATTGATCGCCTTTGTGGTAACATGAGCTGTTACTAATCTCATGATTAACAAAATAATGTTAAATTAACTCCAGTTAAATAAGGGAAGTAAATGCCAAATACAGGTCAGTGGAAGTCCGGTTGGCCAGTGGACGTGAGGCAACGGTGCCACATCCTGCTGTTGGGGTTCACGCGCTTTGGTGTTGTGATGACTTCTGTGATAGGAAGGTAAGCGTAGTGTGTGTTGCAAATACCTGATGTGATGCCACTGAACCCGGCAAATGCTCCATGTACCTACAAAAAAAATATACAATTTTCAAACAACTAGATAAGATCAATAAATGATATTACACATCTGTGAAGGATAGACAAGCACAAACAGAAAAATGGAAACTCACAGCATTTTGTCCAAGTACAGTGCACAAGATAGCATCAGATGCATTCGCACGACACGCCCGAACCATATACGTCGGATCAATGTATTTTACATCAGCTGGAACACCGATGTCCTTGAAATGTTTCTTAATCTGGAATTTGATGCCATTATCATTGAATGATGAGATACTAAAAGTAAACTAAAAAACGAGCATCAGAAAGAAGATCAACAGCAATGTTGGAGCAGACTGCAGAGGAAACTTTGTACTCAGACAGTAGTAACGATTACTTATAAAACTCACAGCACTAGCATACACGAAATGAACGTAGATAAATCAACAAAAGAAATAATAGGGGGGGGGGGGGGGGGGGGGGGGGGGGCAATCTGCACATCTGTCTGCGGTTTAAAATAGGTATACTTTCGTTGTGTGCAATGAAACCAACAAAATTTTACAGTTAGTGCTAGGTCCAGCAAATATGAGAGGTTACCAGATTATTTCGAGCACCTATGTTCATTACATAAGATGCTAGATGCAAAATCTGTTCGCCCAAGGGATAAAGATGAACAGATACCTTTTGTTGCATGTGGACACCGAAGTCACTAAGTATTACATTTCCTGATGCATCAGTTGCATTTGATTTTTGCAGTAAATCCTGCAAGAGCAAATCCAAGAATCACATTAAATTTCCATCCATTTAATTTAATGAGTTGTACGAGTATTTCAAGCAGTCAACTGTGGAAAACCCTTAAGACGCCATAAACTGCATCTTACCTGCCCAGCACCTTCAGCAACACAAACCACACAAAATCCTTTTTTTCCCAATAAATGCTCAAGGTGTCGCATGACACCATGTTCTCCATCAAGTGTAAAAGATACCTTCATTCAGATAGTATGCTTCTGTCAGTAGATGTGAAGCATAAAAAAATTTGAAGCTCTGTCAACATAGCATTTACAGACCTCAGGTATTAGGCAGACATCAATTTGTCCACTAGAAAGAGAAGCTTGCATGGCAATGAACCCGCTGCTTCTTCCCATTAATTTGACCAACCCAATTCCATGATATGCACTACGTGCCTGAAAACAGAAGGAATCAACCATACAGAAAATCCTCCATTGAAATTTCCATGCTAAAACATGCTAAGTGAGAAATACTACCGTACCTCTATGTAGGCAGAATCGATGGCACGTTGAGCTTCTTCTACAGCTGTGTCAAAACCAAAAGTCTTATCCATGAATAGTATATCATTGTCAATTGTCTTTGGAACTGCTACAACTGAAACTTTTAGTTTTCTCTTACGACACTGCAAACCAGGAAAAGCACATGAGCATTCACAATCATGATTCATGAACAATCATATTGCATGAAACATAAAGCTGTTTTGAGTCTAGAAGGTAGTTTGAACGATATATATTTGAAATGACCTTCTTAGACAAAATACTGCACATGATGCAAGATTTCTAGTTCTGGGAGAAGTAATCGTAAGTAATCACATTTCCTGTATGCCCTATCCGCCTATCCAGGTGTACGGTCAGGTTAAATATGGGCCTAACCGCTATTTACTAGGTTGTACGCAAAGTGAGCGATTGAACTAATTGGGCCTCATCTAAAGAGGGCCAAAGTGCTCTATTACTGTAAGTGAACAGACATAAATACAAAGAAGGAATAAGATGCAATATAGAAATATCAACCTCCTCATGGATAGCATTAGCTCCCGCATGGCTACCATTTCCACCAATTACAAAAAGCATATCAATTCTTCTGGCCTACAAACATAAGATGATAAGGTTAAACAATACCAAAGCAGCAAGCCAGCAAGACGTACATAAGTCTTTCATTTCAGATTACTTACTTGTATACTTACTTGTATACTATCTACGATTTCACTAGTTTTAGCTCCTCCACGAGAGACACCTAGGAAACTTCCACCAGAAAGATTTATGTTTTCCACCACTTTACGTGAAAGCTGAAGGTTGTCATCAAGTTGTAATTCCACAACAGCATTAAGCCCCCTTGGGCATCTGAGAGGATATGGAAAAACATACTTACCGGCATTTCTTTTAATCCTTTCTCAAAAAATCCACGATAACCAAACTGAATTCCGACAATGTTCTTAACCCCATAGATCTCCAATGTAAATACTATCTGGAAATACATGAAAGCTTGGTTATGTAACAGGTAAAACGCTGGGCATGATGATGTGGGCGATGTCGTCTTAATACCGCAAAACATTAATTTATTGAACACCTGTCGACATTAACTAAAAGCATATAGTGAACTCCACCTGCAAGGTCTTCAGTGCAGGGATTTCTGGTTCAGTAAGGGAACATCCTAAATTATAGCTTCGAATTTATAATGTTATATAAGGTTTATTCAGAAATTAGCTATCCACCAGCACCAACCAAAGAATATCCACAAGATTGATACCTAAGCATTACACATAAAATTCAATAAACTATAATCGGCCTCCCCCTTTTGTGATATCTGATTAAATATTCATTAAATAACCCATAAACATGATTCCCTACTTCTAACATGGTCAATGAAAATGAAAATTTCACCAAAGTAACATGAATGTCATGATATTTTTAGAGAAATTCAACACAGCAGCACTTTTGAGGACACAAAATGGATTGAACAGCATATTACCTGTCTAATGACATCATTTAAACCAGGGCAGAGGCCTCCACAGGTAACAATAGCAGCTTTTACTTCCTCGGGTTCATAGTATATCTCCTTACGAGGTCCTGCACGATGAATCCTATTGAAAGCAATTATGACTGCCCCACCCATTTTCCATTCTTAAAAATAAAAATGTTTGAAAAATGAGAATGTAAACATTATCAAGTGTTCATTTACTGGTCATATTCATATAAGCTAATGTTTCACCAAGCATCTTAGGGGAAACAACTTTCATAATAAAAAAAGGCAAAGGAATCAACTAATGTGTTACATCAGAACATACCAATGTTCAACCCAACTACAGTCAGGATCTACGCACTCAGCTCCAGCAGAAGTAGTGGAGGCATACTTTATTACCTGAAGAAACAAAATATGTTCAAAATATAGCTACCAAGAAAAGATTATTTACTTGAATATTCACAGTTCTATTGAAGCATCTACTCATATGGCTTATATTGTTTGTGGTATCTAAAGTAATGTTCTGCACTATGAAGCCAGATATTCAACAGGAACAATTAGTCCGCCATAAAGCCGGCATAATGAATTCCAATATGTTTTCGTCAATGTTATCTGATTATGCCTGCCAAGAAGTGACCAGGTGACTAAATCAATAACTAAAAGTTGGAGCGATGGTAGTATGGTACAATGTACTACTACCTACCCTCCGAATAGGAAATTTTATACAATATTCAGAAAGGTCTTGAGAGTAGCTTTTTGCATTTACAAATACTGAAAAATACTTTACATTATATGTGCTCAGCATTGACCTTCAGAAGTGCACGGCCATCCTTATTTACATAGCCATTCCACATATCCTTTGATAAATTACCACCATCAGTCCTGTCATAGTAACAGATATTCTAAATGAGGAACCTATAACACTTTTATCTCTTCAGAATAAGAACTTGTAAGTTCATGAAGTACAGCGAGCAAAAACAAACCTGTTTTTCTTCAGAGAAAATGTAGTTAGCCTTGGCTTCAAATCATACACATCTGTAATATGCGGCAAACTGAAACACCTATTCCAGTCTTCTTGGAACTTTTGCTTCCAAGAAGGATCACTGAAATCTAAGTCTGATTTCCTGGAAACAGCTCTTACACACAGTA
Source organism: Oryza meyeriana var. granulata (assembly GCA_003991445.1). Classification (NCBI taxonomy): domain Eukaryota; kingdom Viridiplantae; phylum Streptophyta; class Magnoliopsida; order Poales; family Poaceae; genus Oryza; species Oryza meyeriana. Next base: position 42,566 of record RYFJ01000421.1, on the reverse strand, counting down.
CCATAGGACTTCTTCTGCTCTTTCTTTCATTCAAGTGAGCGAAACCATATTGACAATGGTACTTGGTTGAATGCAGCCAGTATTGCTGGGAAGTAGAAGAGTTTATGCTTGCTTTAAAAGCAACGCCCATCCCAGTTAAGGTCATATAAAAATTAATGGACCCACTAATCTGCATAGAATTCAAGCTGAATGATTCATCGCTATTTAAGCAAAGAAATGATCCTAAGAACTTGAAGAGAGGAAAGAAAAAAAGAGCTTGAAGAATCGACTATAAACAAATCATGAGTTGGTGCCACAGAAAATATGAGATAATTCTAGTCATTATGGTTGATCAGGTTGATCACTAGCCGGCTAGCCCAGCAACTGCAAGTGCTGATAACTTCAGATGCGGTAGCTGATGAAACAACATAAATGTACTGAATGAACAATGCAGACATGATCATTAAGTTGTTACTGCCTATAACAGAGAACATTAATCAACCATTGCAAGAGCTAAACACATCTATCTGACTGCCTCAATATACTACCAGTCCCTAAAACTTGAAGAGTCCCTAGACCCTAGACCAACAGAACAACTGATCAAATGCCATGGATGTGGCAACGAGATCCAGCTGCAATTCCAGGCATCAGAACATGCAAGCTCATAGAGGGCATGAAAGCAAATCTGATGCAGGAAGTCGCACTCGAGCACTTACGATCATCTAAGTAGCTAACGCAGCAGCAGGACACACCACATACACAGAAACCACGTCCTATACTGGCAGCAGTGGAGGCAAACACACTTCCTCAAATCACCTCGATCCTCCATCAACACCATTTCCACCCTGAACCAAGGCACCAACAAAACAAAACCCCAAACTGAACTCCAAACCAACACCCCTCATCCCCATCCCCCGATCAACCCGGTGCAGCAGGAAGCTGCTGAACCAAACCGCTCCCCAGTCCCGGACCAAACCGCTCGCACGGGGATCACCCTAGTCGGCGCCGGAGCAGGAGATGGCGCTCCGCCCACCGGTTCCGAGAGACGACGACCGAGGAGCCGACGAGGCAATGCGCGCTAGAATGCTAGATCTTCGCGCGAGCCGAGCTGGGGATCCGGCGGCCCGGCCGCATGCCAGGGGGACGATGGAATCGTGTATACCTGGGGCTTGAGCCGGCGAGACGGAGCGCCGGATCGCGGCGGGTGTGCTCCGCTCAGGGCTTGAAGAGAGAGAGAGAGAGAGAGAGAGAGAGACGCAAGTCGCAACGGCGCTTCGCTTCGTTGACGAGACGACGAGTTGATTGGGGTTTGGCCGTTTGGGCGGCGGAGAAACAGAGGAATGCGGCGGCGGAGTTGGGGCCCAGCCTTCCAGGTGGCGTTGGGTGGGACCCTAGCCGGAGCGGCGGGCCCACCAGCCAGAGAGAAAGTAAGGCCGTTTTGTCATTGGTTAAATGGGACTGTTTATGTGACACACAGCTGAAAAATTTTGTTGTTTTCAGCCCGATTTTTATGACCACACGATGTAAACACGTCGCGATCCGGATGTCTCCCTCGCGCGCTTGTCTATTGACACAAATAAAAGCCTATCAAAGCCACAAATATTTTCCAGTTCAGTTCAGAATGTGGGCTTTGCCTGTTGACGTTTATAAAGCCCATCAAAGCTAACGGTTATGCATCAAAATAAATAAAAAACAGAGCAAGCCTAGCAAACGTTTTCTATGCAGGCCAGATTTACCCAGCCACCCACGTTTAATATGCTCCAGTCCCCACCACTCCATCACCAGCCAAAAAACGCATGGGCAGGTGACGTTGGCAGCACACAGATCTATGATCAGCAAGAAGAAGAAATCCATGGATGAAGAAATAAAGATGAACCAAGAGGAAGGAGGGGATGAATCAACAATGATATTTGATGCACACATAGGTATAAATAAACAGATGTTACAAATTGCTTGCCTCCCATCCTCTTTGCTTTTGTTCAATTATAGAAAATTTCTGGTTTTTCTTTGATTGTAAGATCTGAGCTTTGGATTCACACCCAAAAACCCCACCACCCAAAAACCCCACCATCCTGAGTTTTTTATGTTAGATTTGTGCAATCTCTTATGTGCTGCATATAGTCTGTTTGATTCATGAAGCCTGCATATAGTAACTAGTTTAGTCTAATTCATAAAGGAATCACCACACACATAAAAAGCATAGACTAACATACTACTTGCTGAGTCCAGAAGATAAACCTGACTTCAGAGTCATTCATGTCCTCTCTGTCCCATGGAGAAACAGTGGCAGTGGAGTCTTTCTGAACCAATGAGAAAAAAACCTCAACCTAGAAAAAAAAAACCTAGAAATCTAGTTAAGAATAGACTTGAACAAAAAGAAAAAACCAAGAAGAATTAGGAAGTTGAGTACTACCTACAGCACAAAGGATATCACCATAAAAAGCTTGAAGGAAATGTTATTTTTGCTTAGACATCACCTGCTTCCTGAAAAAAGGTACAGTAGCTTTTATCTGCTATGTCCTACCCAATTGGTGAATTTTAGATGTAAGGTTGATTTAGTACCTCAACCTAAAAAAATAACTAGCCATAGCAAAACTATCTTCAGGTTCAGAACTAGGTTTAGAACTGATATGTTTAGAACTGCTATGAATTTTTGAATACACAAGTGATCAAACTCAATGATAACAAAAATATTGATGTACTAACCAAGGCACAAGCTAACTAAAATTATCGATCTGTTCTGATGTAAGACCTAGCTTCACCTTCTGCTCAGCCTCAGCCCTGCCACAAGTACAGTTCTTGCATACCTTCCTTGTGGCTCCCACCTCACAAAATCTAAAAACTAGTAAACACACGTAAACGTTTAGGATATCCACATTAAGTAAATCATCTTTATAGATGTTAAAAACTTTAAAGATCCCAGCTTATTTCAGTTTTGAACCTAAGTAGCCCCCCCTAATTTGTGAGCCCAGGCCCTAGACCTTTTTTATCCATTGTTATAGAAGAGAAAAAACACTGGCCTAAACAATGAATCATCAAGCCGCATCCTCCCCCCAAAAAAAATTATCTAAACCTGAATATGCAAGCATTCAGCTAGTTATGTATGTTTTGAGTCTAGAAAAACATAGAGTACTAAAAAAAATATAAATTAGTTTTGTTGAGTCCAATAGACAAACCTGAATTTAGAGACATTCATGTCATCTGAGTCTCTCCTAGGATGTGAACCATGGAGAATCAGTGATGCAGCATGTGACCAGTGATGCAGCTACCTAAAAAAAATGGAAGACAAAAGGTTTGGTCATCTGACCTCCCAACAGACTGAATAAATTGGTTTCTAATTGCAGTTATACATCGTGCATAGTTTATATTCTTGGGCCTCCCAAAAAAGGCCAGGCTCTGTGGAGCAGCAACAGCACAGATAATCTCCAGCGATCAAATAATCCCTCCTAGAAAAATACTAAGGACTCTAAAATAAACAAAGCATCCTGAAGCGAGCATGCATTATCTAAGCATAAAAAGGCTCATATGTGCAAGTGTTCTATAGATTCAGGCACTTCCTGAACTAAACTTGCATCATCTAATCATCAAAAAAGTTCTCAAAAAGCTCATCTATAAAATAGATCCAGGCACACACAATGATAAGTTCAGACAGTATAACACCCCATTACCCCTGATTTGCTTATGTAATGAAGAAATTTGCTACCAAAACTGACAAATCACAACCCCCATGTATATCTATTAGAGGACATAACTCTGGTTTTCTCGCTAAACTTCTGGGCATTTATGAACTTGTAAATCCCTCCTAAAAATTCCTCCTAGTTGCAATCTCTAGCAATCAATAATCCCTCCTAGAAAACTACTAAGGTCTCTAAAAAAAAGACCATGTAGTAGTTTAGTAGCTGCTTTTTCTCAGACAAAACAGACCTAAAACTTACATATAGCACAATTTTAGGCTATCGCTTTTCTGGTAGGGGTAAAACTAGGTATTATTTTAGAGAAGACAAAACTAACTTAGATAGCTATTTATCAGGAAAATAATGTACTCAATCACTATTTTGAAAGCAAGAAATCACAAAGATAGTACTCAAAAATCACTTGAAACTTAATTCCCAGTAAATAATAGAAAATTCACCAGCTACATAATTCCACTTATTTTTGTCAGTTAATAATATCTCACTTTAAATCTGCTGAATTTTAATAAAAAAATTGGTGTGCTCAAAACTAACATATACAGGCTGATATTTGATAACAAAACTAGGCTGCATTTCTATAACAAAGCTTAGGCACTTTGAAAATTTAATACTGCTAGCTAAAATTTTGACAAAACTAGATATACAAGTAAATTAAAAATTAGAAGTACCTAGCCAAAATACTGCTAGTTAAAATTTTAACAGAACTGAGTATGTGACCCAACTAAGAAATTGACTTCTAGTACCTTATCTAGTACCTGAAATTTCTAATAGAAGACATAACTTTGGTTTTCTCTAAACTTTCTGCGTATTATGAACTTGTGAACTACTTTTGTGACAAAAATAAGTGAAATTATGTAGCTAACAAAACTTATTGAAATAAGTAGACGTGTCTGAACCATTAAGAGAAGTCTATAGTTATATAGGTTAAGATATATCTAGATCTACTTACTTCCAAGAAGATATTGAAAGAGAAAGACCCTTATTGCGAAATGAAATTTTGCTAATAAAACTAAGCTCCCTCCTAGATTATAATAAATCTAATTAGTTACTTGTATATCTAGATATCATTAGCCTCATTTTTTCTAAATAATTCTTACCTAAGTAGACCAGAACCATGCTGACCTACTTAGGTAAAAATCACCAAAAAAAAGTTCAAGCTAATAATACTATATGTAGTTATATAGTTGGAAAAACTAACAAAACTACAATGTTTAAATTTAATCTAACGGCTTGGGAAGCTGAGTAGTTAGCTACCATCATTAGCTAGCTAACTGGGGTGAGAAAAAAAATTTCTCACAGAACTATTAATTTAGCTAGCTACCTGAATAGTGAACATGCATGCTTTCTACAGCTAGCTATCAGACCAGCGATGCAGCATAAAGTGACCTTGAAAATGCTCATTTATTTCTTAAATGAACTAGATAACATCATTAGTACCTGCTCAATGACAAAATCTACAAATACTCACAGTACATAAGAGAACTAGTACTTCTTTTTCATTACTTCCATGATCGTGTTGCATGGCAAGGCAGCACCCATACTATTGAAATGGTTCATCAGTAGAGGTTTAATTCTAATTCATAGTTTTTTAAGTAGTCTTATAGTTCAACGTTTAATTCGGACAATTTCTAACAAAACAGACAAAAATACAAACTGAACATAAATGGTTCATCAGTAGAGGTTTAATTCTAATTCATAGTTTCTTAGTAGTCTTATAGTTCAACGTTTAATTCAGACAATTTCTGACAAAACAGACAAAAATGAAATGTTTTATTGAACTTACAAAACTATTGCATATTTCAGAGAATACAAAATGTGACCAGTCAAACAATTTACAAGATATTAATGGTCATGTGGGGAATTTGTATGATGAGTTCTCATTAATGAGAAATGACCCAATCGTAAGCATGTTTTCTCCAATAATAAACTGTACTTCATTTCTTATAGTGTACAGAAATATCAAATTTAATTAACATGTCCTGTCAAGTTCATAATTACTATGCTCAAGCTCCTGAAATGTCAACTCTAACACAGAATGAAGATTCAATTGTAAGCAAACAGAAAAAAGCAAAAATTGATTAATGTATTATTTGAAAAGTGCAAATATTTAGAAAAATGAAAGATTGCATTACAATTTCTACATGCAGGTGTTGCCTGGTGTTTTTACTACACTCATTCACCATGCTATAGCTGGAAGAAGCGAAGCAAATGTTGCTGGACCAAGAGATATGTTCCAATTTCAGGTGTTATGTATAATAAAAATCATCTCTATTGATATGTATAATCATCTGTAGTGAAAGTAAATTTTTTTTCAAAACAAACAACTACAAATTCACACAGTGTGCATTGTTTTTTTTGCAGAATTCAATGGTCATGACAACTAATAGAACAGAAGATGTCTTTCAACAGGACACTATGGAACAAGAGTTGCAAAATGACAAATATGGACATGTAAAAAAAGATATGGCTAACTATATATAAATAAAAAAATTAGTAGCTAAAACCATAATATGATACAAATGCAAAAATATATATATAGACAAAAAATATCTGATTTTCAAAATATACAAATGCAGGAGCATGATGTTGATTGGTTTGTACAATGGAGGGGACAATTTCAAATTCATGCTGATGGTGTACAGGTATAGGGAAAACGAAAAAAAAGGGACATTGTAGAAAAAAAATGTTTGCTGAATTTTGACTATATGAATATTTTCTTGATCAAAAATCAGGACAAAAATCTAAGATCATTTGATGAAAACTATATCCAGAACGCAGATGATGGCAACTCACTAGAAGGTTATAACCAAATAGAGGTAAGCATTGCCTTAATGTATATATACTAATTTAAAAAAAAATTGATTTGCATGGATGAGGTAACCCAAAAATGACATGTTATTATTTAACATGAATTATATACTATTAGTTGATAACAAAAAAAATGTGTAGGCCACAGAAGTAGAGCCAAGACATATGAATGAAACACAAAAATCACATGCTAGTAGTAAGTCCGCTATTGATGAAGAGCAGGCTGAAGCGAGTGTTATTGATAGTGATGAGCTTCTAACAGAACAGGACATTGAGATATTCCTAGAACAAGAGTTTACTGCTGCTGACGGAGGTACTAAAACAGATGCTCAAAGTGCTGACAGAGAAATTGAAGCCAAATACATACTGTATGCAAGCATGGAGTTTGACAGTGAGGAAGATGCTCGTCACTTCTACAACTTCTATGCATATTTAGCGGGCTTCTCAGCAGATATTGCAGATATACGTCATACAGTAAGCAAGAAAAAGAACAATGAGAAGATAGGGGTTACACTGAAATGCAATAAGCAAAGGAAGCCAGTTCAGAAAAAGCAAGGGGTCGAGTCTGATACGGAACCAGCAGTATTTGAAAGGCAAAGGAATGTTACAATACAAACAGGCTGCCTTGCACAGATGGTGCTCAAGCTAAGGAGTGGAAAATGGTGTGTGAAAACATTGACATTGGAACATAATCATGAAATGAGCAAATCAAACGAGACAAGGTTTTTTCGATCACACAAATATATGTCAAATGAGGAAAAAATGCTAATTAGAACATCGAATAGCTGTAGCATACCTACAAGGAAGATGATAGCTATACTTAGCTTCCTTAGAGGTGGTCTAAGCCCTGCCATTTACCAAAAAAGATGTCAGCGATTTAAGAACTGCAATAAGAAGAGAAACATCTACAAATGACATGATGCAAGTTCTGAAGTATTTTGAGAAAAAACAAAATGAAGATTCTGGGTTCTTCTATTATTTTGATTTGGCAGAAGATGGAAAAGTTAGAAGCATGTTCTAGGCTGATTCAAAGTGCAGAGAGTATTATAAAGACTTTGGAGATTGTATGTCATTTGCACAACATACATGACAAACAAGTATAACCTCCCGTTTGCTCCATTTGTGGATATTACTGGTCATGGCAACAGCTACTACTTTGGTTTTGCTTTCCTGTGCAATGAGACTACAGAAACCTTCATTTGGGTCTTTGAAACTTTCCTAAAGGCTATGAATAACAAAACACCGGTGACTGTGATAATAGACCAAGATGGAGCTATGAGGGCAGTTATAGCAAAAGTATTCCAAGGGGTTGTGCATAGGAATTGTTTTTATCACATTGAGAGTAAAGCTCTGACCAAAGCAGCAAGAGCTTTTGCTAAAAAAAAAGATTTGTTTCCAGATTTTCAGGATATATTGAAAAACTCACTAACAATTGGTGAATTTGAGTAGCTATGGCAAGAAATGATTCAGCGACATGAAGTGCAGCATGTGAAGTATTTTCAGACCATGTGGGAGATGAGACATATTTGTGCCAGTGTACTATAAAAATGATGTGCCCATTCATATGTAGCACATCAAGAAGCGAGGGGGCAAACTCGGTGTTCAAAGACAATGTGACAATGCAATATAGTGTTAAAAGCTTTCTCCTTAAGCGTGAAAAGATACTTGAAACAGTAAATAACATGGACGATAATGATGACTTAATAACAAGGACTACAAAGCCTAAGAAGCTATGGGGTAGACATTACATTGAATTACAGGCAGCTGAGCTATATAACAGAAAAATATTCAACAGATTTCAAAAACAATTGCAAGAAACAACAAAATTCATGAAGGAGATAGAAAAATACAAGTCATATGAAGTGTACCTATTGCAACTGCATGCAGAGAAGAAGATTAGATCTAGGAAGTACATAGTATTGATTGATGTTCCGTCTGAAACATATACTTGCATATGCTCGATGTTTTCAAAAGATGGAATCCTTTGTTGTCACATCCTAAAAGTTGTCACAGAACTAGATGTCAGGGTCCCTAAGAAGTATTTCATAGACAGGAGGAGGATGAAAAATAAGAAAAGTTTCAGTGGCAGCCTCCCCCTAGCTAGTGTTGTGAACTCTTCGCTAAGGTTTAACATCCTATCTCGTAGGCTTACCAACACAGCACCTCAAGGATCAAAAACCCTAGAAACGTATCAATATATGATGGGAGAGCTTGATAGGATAAACAACCACCTAAAACAAATGTTGGTGCAGCAACAGGCCACAGGAAATTCACAAGCCGAAAGCAGTGCATCAAGACAAGTTGAGCAAAATGTTCAAATAGATGTAGATGGAGGGAGAAATGCAATTCAACTAAAGGACCCGGACAAGGCAGAAGTGAAAGGAAGGCCAAGGATGAAAAGTATTGTAGACAAAGCAAAAAATACTACAATTTACAAATGCTCCCATTGTGGATGTACAGATCATACATACCTGAGATGCCCAAACAAACACTTGACGTTTGGTAAAGCACCAACAAAGAAAACGGCACATAAGAGGAAGACAAATAGTAAAGGTGAGTGTTCATTTTCTGACAAAAAAAATAAAAAATATGATATGCATGTTAACTCACACAAATTATCTTTTGAAAATTTTCAGAAACAGGACATGTGGAGCTAACAAATGGTGATCTCACATATAGTGCTTTGGATTTGAAGGAAAAACATAGCAAAACACCAAGGAACGAGGCAGGACTTGTGAAGCAAACAAATGGTGATCTGACGACATATATTGCTTCAGTTTTGAAAAAAAACAAAGCAAAACAACAAGGAATGATGCATGGTCTAATGTAAAACAGATGATGAGTGAGAAAAAATGATGAGGAAAACAGGGATGGAGGAATGATTCATGGTCTGATGTAAAACAGATGATGAGTGAGAAAAAATGATAAGGAAAACGGAGATGGAGAGTGTTGCATAAATTATGTGTATTTCATATTGGACCTCCATATTGTTTTAAATGAAGATTGTTTATTTTGACTTATAGTGTTTGGACAATAGCTCAACATATACTTATGATAAGTTATGATAAGTTCCTGTCGATGCTTTGCACCGGCAATAATGTTATGGGGCTACTCGGTGACCTGGAATTCGGTGGATTGCAGAGGAACACGAGAGAATTATACTGGTTCAGGCCCTCGATGTGAGGTAATACCCTACGTCCAGTTGAGGTGTTATTCCTCTGAGGTGGTTTTGTTGATCAATGATCTGGTCTGCCCTCATGGAGCGCCCTGCCTCCCTTTATATACTAGGGGACAGGAGTACATGGTAAGGATCCCAGTCGGATACGACCAAGGGATTTCCTTATTAGAGATAGAATCCTATCCGACTAAGGCTATGTTTCCTTATTGTACAAGGCACAGCCTGCCGGGTGCTATCTTATCTCTAATTACAGGATCTGGCCCATCCTCTATCCGAGTGGCCCATGTGCTTGTAGTGAGGTACCCGGGGCCCATGGCTCCCACAGTAGCCCCTGAGACCTTCATAGTTGAGTCACAGCTGATGCCGAGTGCTCATCCTCCACGGTGAAGGTTACCCGAGTGCGATGCTCCCGAGTACTCTTTGTCCGAGTAAGTCTTCCCGAGTCCTGCTTCATGTCAGCTGGCAGCGAGGCTATGAAGGGCTTCATGTAAATATATGAATAGTGTGCGCCGAATAGGCGCACCTATTAGGTGTAGCCCCCGACTTTGTGCTTAATTGTGAAGACAATTAAACATAAAGTCAAAGATCTTTAACCTGGAAGTCTTTCCCGAGTAGATTACTACTGGTATATGAGACTCTTCGGTATCATGTCAACCGGAATATAATTTATAGTCTTGCCGAGTAGGAGACTACTCGTATATAGGACTCTTCGACTTTATGTCAGTCGGAATATGAGTTTATAGTCTCTTCCGAGTGGCGTCCCACTCAAAAGCTAGACTCTTCCGCATCATGTCAGCGGGAATAGATATTTATAGTCTCCCCCGAGTAGTGCACTACTCGAAAGTTAGACTCTTCAGCGTCATGTCGGCTGGAATAATGTTGCTCATGGCAACTGATGGCCATGCATGTAGGCCGAGTACCACTTTATGAAAATAAATCCATTATGTGGTCAGGTGTTCCCGAGAAAGATACCTGCATCCCCAATTTTAATGAAGACCAGCTTGTGATCCTTGTAAGGATATATCATCGAGACCTGGTGGATAAAACAGATACCCAAACATATATGTTTAGCAGTGAGGCTTTCATGAAGCATATCTGTTTACCTCATCGATTCCTGTGGGTAGCACCAGCGCTATAATTTCAACTCAGCCTGCGGGCGGCCCACATGGAGCGTGCTACTGTAGGAACTCATGTCTTGTCGGCCCAATACCAACTGTGCAGGCCTGGGCCCATCTAGTCGGTTCAGGCTATAAAAGGATGGGGAGAGAGAAAAAGATTCCATCGTCTTCCCCAAAGCAGCCAATCTCTTCGTCTTCCACCTTCGCGCCTAGCTTTTCGCCTCCCGCCTGGCTAGGGTTAGCAGCAGCCGTTCCCCACCCGGACTCGGGCGATTTCAATCCTCTTCGTCTATTCCAAGCCCCCGATTTGCTTTCCCCCAAATCTCAACACCTCCAGTCATGCCGAAGGCGACGAATCCTGCGGGTGCGCCAGGGAGTTCTTGGCCGATCTCGGATTGCGGCTCGGTGAAGCTGAGACGGCTGGAGAGCGAGCTGAAGTTGCCCAGCCAAGAAGTGATCCGTTGGCGGTCGGCGAGGGATGAGTCGAGCCCCAACCCCCGGCCTGGTGAAACGGTAGTTTTCGCCTCTTTCTTTGATCGGGGCTTGTGTCTTCCGTCGTCTGATTTCTTCCGCCGCATCCTTGATTTCTACGGGCTGGAGTTGGTGCATTTAAATCCCAACTCGATCCTTCAGATCTCCATATTCGTTACCCTTTGCGAGTGCTTTCTGGGTGTTGAGCCCCATTTCATCCTCTTCCGACACTTGTTCCATGTCAAGCCCCAGCCTTCCAAGAGTAACATCAGTGTGATTGGGGGGGCTGGTCTTCAACTAAGGAGTGATGGGAAGAAAACATATATCGATTTGCCCTTGAAATCTTCTCTGAAGGGCTGGCACAAGGAGTGGTTTTACTGCGCCGATCTAGCTCCTTCCTTGCGCCCGTTTACTGGTATGCCGCCAGCGGTGTTGCCAAGCTGGTCTTCGGAGCCAACCTTTGAGGAACTGGGCCAGGCACATATATTGCTGACAAAGATAGATGACCTCAAGAGGGCCGGCTTGACAGGACCCTGGGTGGCTCGTCGTTTCCTGACGAGGCGCATCCAGCCGCTGAAGTTGAGAAGCGCTTTCGGCTGGGCCTTCAAAGGTAAACACGATCCCGACCGGGTGAGCAGCGAGACGGCGGACAAGGGGGCAGTGACCGATACCTTGTTTGGCTACTTCTCGGAAGGGGTCGTTGCCACCGAAGATGATAACCGCCGAGTTGCCGCCTATAGCTTCATCCGGCCGCGGACCAAGGTAAGCTTCTACCTTCTTCTGTGGTGAACGCCTGTGGAACGGTGATTGTTCAACCTTGCGTGATGGTACCTCGTCGACTTGCTTGTAGTGGCATGAGGAATTTGATGAAGACTCTCGTCCATTGTCTGCGGTCGCGTCGAAGAAGAGGGCGAGGAGTCCCTCTGATGCCCAACCCGACTCCAAGAGAGCGGGGAAGAAGCCGATTTTATATCGGGGCGAGGGGGCCATGACAGCGCGTGCCGTGAGTGGCAGCTTGAAGATAAAGGACACCGCTGCCACAACGCCCATGCGGTCGAGTCCCAGGCTGAGATCAGCAGGCTTGGGCTCGACGTTGTCGTACTCAGCAACAGCGCCGCCAAGGGGCCAACCAGAGCAGAGGCCGATTGGGGCGAAGGAACCCAAACCAACCATACCGGAGTCGAGGCCGACTCAGGCTGATATGCCTCTGCCATCGATGACACCAACCGGGGCGAGTGCCGATGCTAGCGCTTCGCCGGGGAGCGGGCAGGCTGGCAGGAAGCTGAAGTTCTCCAAGAGGTGCGCTACTCCGGGCCTTCTGTAGTCGTTGTATGTTAAGATACAGTTCTGATGTCTTGCTTCGTTGTGCAGGAAGCGGGCCGATATCGACCTCAAAAAGGTTGACCCATCTGCTCCACTTGATGAGTCTGCCCCAGCCGAGCCAGCGGCAGCGAACACACCTGCTGAGCCGGCGGCCAGCCCGGTTGCTGAGACCGAGGTGGCTCCGACTACAGGGCCACTACCGCCACTCGACCAAGAGGTGGCTGTTGAAACTGAGGCTCCAGCCTCCGAGGCACCGTACGTCGCGGAAGCGGGGGACGGAACCCCCGAGCCGGTCCCCGATGTTGTAGGGGAAGGCGGTGCCGAGGCCAGGACCCCGTCGCCATCATGGTTATCGTCATCGCCATCGTCGCCGTTGCCGCCGCTGCCGGAGATCCCACATTTGCCTCGGATCGAAGCTCCCCCACGTGTGATGCCCCGGACCTTCACGTGGACCACTCGCGACGGCACTATGAAAAGCTTCAGGCTCGATGAAGTCGTCGCAAGGAGAGAGCGCGAGAGCCTGCTTCGTGCCGCCATCAACGGGTCCCAAGGGGTCGCGGTATGATTCTTGTAGTGAAGCTCCAGCAATCTTCTTGTCTTGATGTTTGACTCTGTCGTCGGTTTGTTCCTTGTCCCGAACAGAAGCTTGTCGACCGCAACGAGGCGATGACAGAGATCCTGGTCGAGATGGCTCCCCACCTCATGGAATTGCAGCAACTCCGGGCATTGAAGGCCGAGATGGAGGCGCGTCACACAAGGAGGGAGGTCTGGCTGAAGAGCGGCGCTGATCAGCTCAGGGCAGAGACATGGGCCCTAGCCGAGAAGATCAGAGGTAAAATCCTCGAGCATATCCTCCCGACTGGACCGTTGACGTATTCATCCAGCTACGTCGATCTCGATCGCTCGGTGGTGTCATGACCGCACGATTGAGCTCTTGGCTAATCTGTGGTGCAGACCTCGAAGCGGAGTTAAAGACCCGAGCGGAGAGGGAGTCGCAGCTGAAGGAGGCCGAAGAAGCCAAGGCCGAGCTTGAAAGGGTCAAGGCCGACCTGACAAAGGCCAACACCGAGCTTGACCGGGAGAAGTCCGAGTTGGAGAAGGCCGTCGTCAAGCTCGGTAAGGAGAAGGCCGAACTGGAGAAGACCGTGGCCGGGTGGGAGGCCGACTACGAAAGTAAGTCCTCAACCCGATTGTGATCTTCAGCCAATACATTAGTCACCCTGTGTGTAGCCGAATCTGACAAGCTTACTTGCCGGTCGATCTGGGCAGGCATGAGAGCCAACGTCCAGGCCCAGTACCGGTTCTACACGGAGGAGATAAGGTCAATCAGGGAGTCACGGGAGGCCCTCGTCGGGTCCGTGAAAGGGCTCCTTGACCTTGTAGATCCCCGCCCAGTGGGGACCAGCTGTAGCAGAATTCCTCAAATAATGGGGCGTCTCGAGGACGCGCCGAGTGCCCTGAAAAGGTACTCAGACGAGCGGGTTGCCGCCGGCGTGGCTCAGACCCTAGCAATGACCAAGTCCATCTACCCGAGGGCGGACATTGAGGCCATCGGGGAGGGATTTTCCGAGGAGACGACGCCCGAGGAAGCGCTGGAGCTGATCTCACAGGCGAAGCCGACTGCTGAAGCGATTACCCGAGACCTGGGTCTGTAAAGGCAATACATTTTGTAGTCAGTGTATATATATGATTTCATATACGATCATGCGTAAATATATGTGTCGTGCCGCCAAACTGATCATTCGGTTGTCATTAGCTTTGCCCGACCATGTAGCATGCACCGAGTTAATTCGATAGAACTTGGTAAAAATCGTTCGGAGTAAGATGCTATACTCGGGGGAACGCATCAGTCGTGGCAAGGCTTCATAACCGGGGTGAAATAAGCTTGTATGTTATTGACAGAACACATATATACATGCAGCCCCCGACTCACTACTCGATTGGAACAAGCGGCGTAGTGAGTGAAGAGAAACTGTACACATGGAAAATGTAAAACTCAGGTATAGAAAGGACGTAGCTGTTCTATATTCCATGAGTTGGTGATGAGGACGCCGTCTTTGGTCTTCAGTCGGTAGGCACCTGGCCGCGTGACCTCGGCTATAATGAACGGCCCTTCCCAGATGGGGGATAGTTTGTGCCTGTCCTTGGTGGTTTGTATCTTCCTTAGAACGAGATCCCCGACCAAAAAGGCGCGGCCATGGACATTGCGATTGTGGTAGCGACGCAGGCCTTGAAGATACCTTGCCGACTGGATTGTTGCGGCGTCTCTTGCTTCTTCCAGCTGATCTAATTCGATCAGTCGGGTGCCGTTGGAGTCGTCCTCGGAGTAAGCCCGGACTCGCAGAGAGCCGAACTGTATCTCTGTCGGTAGCATGGCCTCGGTGCCGTAGACCAGGAAGAAAGGGGATTGCCCTGTTGCCCGACTAACCGTGGTTCTGAGAGACCAGAGAACGGATGGTAGTTCTTATACCCACCGACCCGCATATGGTTGTAGTCGGTCGTATATCCTGGCCTTGATGCCTTGGAGGACCATGCCGTTGGCTCGCTCAACCTGCCCGTTGCTCCGTGGGTGTGCCACAGATGCATAGCAGATCTTGATGCCGAAGTCGTCGCAGAAATCTTGGAATAGGCCCGCCGCGAACTGAGTGCCGTTGTCGGTTATGATGTGGTTAGGGACCCCAAACCGGTAGAGTATACTCAGGATGAAGTCCTTTGCTCGTGCCGCAGTGATTGTTGCGACGGGTTTAGCCTCAATCCACTTGGTGAATTTATGCACTGCGACGAATAAATGCGTGAACCCTCCTGGCGCTTTCTTGAATGGCCCGACCATGTCGAGCCCCCATACTGCGAATAGCCAGGAGATGGGGATAGTCTGGAGTTCCTGGGCGGGGAGATTTGTCTGTCTTGCGAAGAACTGGCAACCCTCGCACTTGCGAACGATGTCTTTGGCGTTTGTGACTGCGGTGGGCCAGAAGAATCCCTGCCGGTAAGCCTTTCCGACTAACGTCCTGGATGCAGCGTGGTTGCCACATATGCCCGAGTGGATTGAATGCAGGATCTGCTTGCCTTCCTCGGTGGTGACACAGCGCATGAGGACACCGGATGCGCTCCTTCGGTACAGGTCTTCTCCGACTAGCAGGAAGCTTTTACTTCGACGCTTGATCTGCTCGGCTTGACTGCGATCTTCTGGGAGTTCATCGTCCAGGAGGAATTTGAGAACAGGACCCCTCCAGTCTTGACATATGTGCAGCACTTCGTCGGTGGTCGGGGTAGGCTCGCCTCCCGACTGCTCTTGTGCCGGTTTCTTCTTGACTGATGGCTCCATAAGTTGCTCGACAAAGATTCCAGTCGGCACCGCTTCTCGCTTGGATCCCATGTTTGCCAGCTCATCTGCCGCGTTGTTGTATTGACGCAGGACGTGTGTGATTTCCAGCCCGTCGAACTTGTTTTCCAACTTGCGGACCTCCTGACAGTATGCCGTCATTGTGTCGTCGAGACAGGTCCAGTCTTTCATGACTTGGTTGACCACGAGTTGGGAGTCTCCGCGCACAACCAGTCGACGTATGCCGAGTGATATGGCGATGCGGAGCCCGTGAACAAGAGCCTCGTACTCGGCGACGTTGTGGGAAGCCGGGAAGTGGATTTGTAGTACGTACTTCAACTTTTCGCCAGTGGGGGATGTCAGTATGACTCCAGCCCCGGCACCGCCGATCCGTAGGGAACCGTCGAAGTACATTGTCCAGTACTCTAGCTTTGTTGTTGGTGTTGGGAGTTGAACTTCTGTCCACTCGGCCACGAAGTCGGCTAGAGCTTGAGATTTGATAGCTGTCCGTGGCTGAAAGGTGATATCAAACGCCATCAGCTCGAGTGCCCATTTAGCGATCCGGCCGGTGGCCTCGCGATTATGAAGGACATCCCCGAGTGGAAACGCTGTGACCACCGTGACTTGATGTGCTTGAAAGTAGTGCACCAGCTTTCGGACTGTGATGAGTAGGCCGTATAGCAGCTTCTGGACCTGCGGGTATCTTGTTTTGGAGTCGGCAAGGACCTCGCTGACAAAATAGATTGGCCGTTGTATTTTCTGAAGATGACCCTATTCGGATCGCTCCACTACCAGCACCGTGCTGACTACCTGTGTTGTTGCCGCCAGATAAAGCATTAGTGGTTCCTGGGGCAGGGGTGACGCCAGCACGGGGGGTGATGTGAGGAATTCTTTGAAGTCTTCGAAGGCTCGCTGGGCTTCCGGGGTCCATTGAAAGGTGTCCGCTTTTTTGAGGAGCTTGAAGAAAGGCATGCCCCGTTCGCCCAGTCGGGAGATAAACCGACTGAGTGCCGCCATGCAGCCTGTCAGCTTCTGGACGTCTTTAAGGTTGGTCGGGGGCGCCATGTTCTTGATGGCGTTGACTTTCTCCGGGTTAGCCTCGATGCCGCGGTGCGAGACGATGAAGCCGAGTAACTTCCCAGACGGCACCCCGAAGGCGCACTTGTCCGGGTTCAACTTCATCTTGAATCTTCGAAGGTTTTGGAAGGTTTCTTCCAAGTCGGCAATGAGGTCTTTTCTGGACTTGGACTTGATCACCACATCATCGACGTAGGCTTCCACGTTGCGCCCGATCTGAGTGTGCAGACACCGCTGAATAGCCCTTTGGTAGGTTGCGCCTGCGTTTTTCAGACCGAACGGCATTGTGATATAGCAATACGCTCCAAACGGCGTGATGAAAGATGTTTTTAAACAGTCTTGTTCCCTCAAGCTAATTTGATGATATCCCGAGTAACAGTCGAGAAAACTGAGTAGGTCACACCCCGCCGTGGAGTCAACCACCTGATCTATCCTGGGAAGACCAAATGGGTCTTTGGGGCACGCTTTGTTGAGGTCGGTGTAGTCGACGCACATGCGCCATTTACCGTTTTTCTTCCGGACCAGGACTGGGTTGGCTAGCCAGTCCGGGTGGTAGACTTCCTTGATGAAGCCGGCTGCGAGGAGCTTGGTGATTTCCTCCCGGATAGCATCCTTGCGGTCTTGAGCGAAGCACCGCAGCCGTTGCTTGACCGGCTTGGCGTCTGGCTTTACGTGTAGGGCGTGCTCGATCACCTCCCTTGGTACGCCCGGCATGTCGGACGGTTTCCACGCGAAGATATCTTTGTTGGCTTGGAGGAAGGTGACGAGCGCGTCTTCCTATTTGGGGTCGAGTCCGGTCCCGACTAAGGTAGTCTTGGAGGGGTCGGAAGGGTCCAGGGGGATCTTCTTCGTGTCAGAGTCCGCTAAAATTCCCGACTTCGCTGCTTTTTTCGCCGGAACTGGATCTTGATCGACTTCAGATGTAGCGGCTTGCCGGATGCTGTCGCGCCCGACTGCCGCTTCTTGTGTTTGAGCCAGCTCGCAGCTCTCCTTGTCGCAGGTGAAGGCTTGCTTAGCGTCGCTGCGGAGGGAGAGGACTCCTGCTGGCCCGGGCATCTTCAGCACCATGTACGTGTAGTGCGGTATCGCCATGAATTTGGCGAGGGCCGGTCGTCCGAGTATCGCGTGATACACGGTCTCGAAGTCGGCGACCTCGAAGGAGATGTTTTCTGTACGGAAGTTGTCCCGCGTGCCGAAGGTCACCGGCAAGGTTATTTGCCCGAGTGGGGTTGATGACAAGCCGGGGATTATCCCATGGAAGGGCGCGGTGCTCGGCCGTAGTTCTGAACGAGGAATTCTCATCTCGTCCAAAGTCTTGGCGAACAGGATGTTGAGCGCGCTGCCCCCGTCGATGAGGGTTTTCTTCAGCCTAATATTTCTGACGACCGGATCCAGGACGAGTGGGTATCGTCCCGGGTGAGAGAACCGATCTGGGTGATCTGCGCGGTTGAAGGTGATAGCCATCTCTGACCAGCGCAAGTATTGGGGGGTATCCGTTGTGGAGACCGCGTTAATGTCCCGCGCTGATAGCTTCTGCTTGCGCTTGGATTCGTACGCTAGTGGCCCCCCGAAGATGTGGTTGAGTTCGGCTTGGGGGTCCTGGAAATCATCAGCCGGACCCGAGTCTGGCTTGTCCTTGTCCTTGTCGGCGCCAGACGATGAAGCTTGCTCGGAGGCAAACTTCTTGAGCATGTGACAGTCCTTGGCCGCGTGCCGGCCCTTGGGGTGAAAGGGGCAAGGCCCGCTCATGACTTTCTGATAGTCGTTGTTCCGCTGGGGCCACGATCGACTGCGCTCCATGTTAGCCACCTCGTTGTCCGACTTCCGCTTGCGGCTGCCAGGCTTGTTCTGAGGCGGCTCGTTGTCGGCTTTCGCCCTGTTGTCTTTTTGTCGGGGCTCCTTCTTCTCGTCGAAGGCCTCTGCGACGGCTTCAGCCGAGTCGGCGTATTTGTTGGCCATGTCGAAGAGAGTCCGGACAGTGGATGGTGGCTTCCAAGTGAACTTCGCGATGAGCGGGGCGTCTTTTACTCCCTTGCGGAAGGCGGCGATGACGACCTCGTCTTTGATGCTTGGGATTTGATTGCGCTTCTCGGAAAACCTTTTGATGAATTCACGCAGAGACTCGTTCTTTTTCTGATGCAGCTGGTAAAGATCGTGCTCGGAAGCAGGTCTCTCGTAGGTCCCCTGGAAGTTAGCGATGAACCGCTCCCTGAGTTGTCCCCAGGAACCGATCGACCGCCTTGGGAGGCCTGTCAGCCATGTCCTCGCCGAGTCGGATAACGCGACCGGGAGGTAGTTAGCCATGGCTCTGCTGTCGCCCCCAGCAGCTTGAACTGCTAGGACGTAAACGGTGACCCAGGACTCTGGGTTGGTCTTGCCGTCGTACTTTTCGATTCCGGTAGGCTTAAAGCCGACTGGCCAGCGGACGTCCTGTAGCTCCCGAGTAAAGGCTGGAATGCCTTCATTATCGTGAGGACTTGGGCTTCGGTTTTGGCAGTGTAGCCGCTCGTAGTGGAGACCGAAGCGCTCGCGTTCATCCTCCAGTCGGCGGCGTTCATCCTCTTCGCGTTCTTCGCGCCGGGCCCTTAGGGTGTGGCGAAGATCGCGTTGTAATCGCAATCGGAGGTCTTGATTGGGTCGGCGGTCGTATTGGTGACGCCGCCGGTTGTCGTAGTTGGTATTGCCGAGCGTTGTTTGGCGGGACTCTTCGTGCTGCCGGGTGGAGCCGGCCGCCCGTCGTCGTGCTGACGCAGATGACTCCGCCGCAGGAGAGCCTGCTCGATGGGTCGGTATGTGAGTGTTGCCTGATTGTTCTTGCTGCTGGCAGGCGGCAGCAGTAATCATCGCCTTGATCTTGGCGATAGTTGGTGTGGCCTGATGATCCGGCCCAAGCTGGAGCGTGTCCAGCAGAGTTGCGGCGGCCACGACGTTCTGTTGTGGCGTGACGAAGACATCGTGGTCGCCGACTTTGGTTTGGAGGATTTGCTGCTGGGCGGCTCGCCCAGCCTGTCGAAGCCCGTCATTGCGAGCTTGTCGGTTGGCCTCCTCTTGTTGTTGTAGTCGGCGCGCCTCCTCTTGCTGCTCCTCTTGCAGTCGGCGCACCTCGGAAGGTGGCGTTGAAGCCATGAAGATCTCGCGGGGGAGGAGGAAGCTTGCCAAGGTGGAGTCCGAGTTGATGCTCGAACCACCATCCAACTTAGTGTCAGACTCCGAGTAGTTTATCGGAGTTAGGACGACTCCGACCTCCCTAGATCCAATCTGAAACGGTGCATGACCGTGTCCAGACTGAATCGCTGGAGGTCGGGTCTGCTGCGCGGGTTGTAGATGCACAGCGTCGCCGAATCCGTACGGGAGATTGACGATCTCTCCCCCTCTCGGCCTAACCCGCGTTGGCTCAAGGCCTAGCGCGAGTCGGATGCCGAAGGAGAGAGTTGTCCCGATGTCCGGCGATGTGAGGGACTGTCGTAGTAGATCGTCGAAGGAGATGGCGACGTCCCTGGGGCCGATTGGCGCAACACCGGCTAGCTCCTCAGCTGGCAAGATCGGATCTGCCTCAGCCAAGGAAAGGTTGCCGAGTTGATCGGCGACGAAATCAAGGCTTCCGAAGGTGATGGTATCTCCATTGGAGAACTTGTCGCCCTTGACTCCGTTGATGGGATCCATCGAATCTGTTGATGAAGAATTCGCCGGCCCCCTACCTGGCGCGCCAACTGTCGATGCTTTGCACCGGCAATAATGTTATGGGGCTACTTGGCGACCTGGAATTCGGTGGATTGCAGAGGAACACGAGAGAATTATACTGGTTCAGGCCCTCGATGTGAGGTAATACCCTACGTCCAGTTGAGATGTTATTCCTCTGAGGTGGTTTTGTTGATCAATGATCTGGTCTGCCCTCATGGGGCGCCCTGCCTCCCTTTATATACTAGGGGACAGGAGTACATGGTAAGGATCCCAGTCGGATATGACCAAGGGATTTTCTTATTAGAGATAGAATCCTATCCGACTAAGGCTATGTTTCCTTATTGTACAAGGCACAGCCTCGATGCTTTGCACCGGCAATAATGTTATGGGGCTACTCGGCGACCTGGAATTCGGTGGATTGCAGAGGAACACGAGAGAATTATACTGGTTCAGGCCCTCGATGTGAGGTAATACCCTACGTCCAGTTGAGGTGTTATTCCTCTGAGGTGGTTTTGTTGATCAATGATCTGGTCTGCCCTCATGGGGCGCCCTGCCTCCCTTTATATACTAGGGGACAGGAGTACATGGTAAGGATCCCAGTCGGATACGACCAAGGGATTTCCTTATTAGAGATAGAATTCTATCCGACTAAGGCTATGTTTCCTTATTGTACAAGGCACAGCCTGCCGGGTGCTATCTTATCTCTAATTACAGGATCTGGCCCATCCTCTATCCGAGTGGCCCATGTGATTGTAGTGAGGTACCCGGGGCCCATGGCTCCCACAGTTCCAATGCTAGGATCCTGAGAAACGGTGAAAATTTAAAAAAGCAGCTAGTCCCCTCTGTGCTAGAATCATCCTTAAGGTAGGACAAATGAAACATATGTGTTGTGGATCTTCCAAAGCATTCCTTTGACAAAAAAAACTGCAAAGCATTCCTCAAAAAAGATCCATGGCAGAAAGAAAAATTATTATTAGTAAATGAACAATAGTACAAATCCTAACAGTGGACTTATTTTACTTACTCATGCTTTCAGGCTGTACTTGCACCAGCCACAGGTATCTTCCCACACTTGTGGATGTTGTCCCATAGTGCTGCAGGTTAAACACACAAAAAAAGGGAAAAAAAGGTTTAAAAAATGTCAAACACAATCACCAAGAAACAGAAATAAAACAAGTATGAATTTTAGACACAAGTCACCCCTACCTATGTATCATATGAATGCCCCCCGAACCATTTATACACTAGATATCCTTGAAAAAGAAAACTTACAAGAATATCCCTCCAAAATGAGTCCAAAAAAAATTAAAAATTCAATCAACAGATAACAAAAATTTAATCACAGAAAAATGCTTCGTGTCCAACAACTTGGAAACATGATTAAATGTTGAAATAAAAATGTGTTTCTACAACCAACTTGAGAACATGAGAAGCATGGGAGAGAAAAGTAGTTTGTAGTTGCATAAAGGGTGTAAGAGAACATATACAGCATACTAATTTTCCCCAAAAAAAAACTATATATCCTAGATTCCTAGATGTATTCTAAAAAGCCTCCAACTTTATATAACGAGACATGTCGATTCATGTGAAGAAAAAGAAGAGCATGGACAATCCTACACAAAAAATAAAGAAAAAGAGAGGGTTAATTTATGAAAAAGGGATTGAGAGAAGATATAAAGAAGAAAAATACACTAATCATTGGGGGAACATTTGTGATGTAGAAAAATTAAAGTGTAGCGGTTTGTAACTGTTTTTGAGCCTGGTGGATACAATAAACAAAAAATGAAAAAAATAGAGAATATGCAATAATTGAGTACAGCATGTGTGGTATATAAAAACAAGGAACAAATGAAATCGTTAGGAGCTGACCTTTGCAACAATCGAATGTAGCATAGACAAATCCTCTAAGTTATGCTTGCTAAGCAACATTTGGTTTAGTATGTGCATTCTTATATTTGGAATGTCATCAACATTGAAAACTGATTCCAGAGCAACCCTAGGACCCCAATTTTGCATGTACATAATGACATATATGCCTGAATCCTTGCTGTCAAGCAAAAGAGGTTCAATAAAAAAGAGCAAATGAAAAAAATATATGCATGCCAATGTAGTAGACAAAGAGAGCAGAGAGAGTAACAAAAGGTGAGAAAAACTTGTAGGCTACACTAGTCACCATGTGTTGTGCCTCCTACTGCTACATATGTAGGTGTGCATATGATTAATTGTATGGCCATGCCTCTGTTCTTTCTATGTACATGTGTGTGTTGCATACTACTGCAAAAATATTGCATACAGAAAAACACATGCATATGAGGATCTCCCGGTGGGGATCAGTGATGTGACCACTCTCTCATCATCTCTTAAATCATATTTCTGTCTCGTTCCTCTCTTCTCCTCTCCTCTCCCTCACACCACTGGCCATTTGCAAAAAATTGCACTGCAATGGAGAGAAAATACAGAGAGAAGCATGCATGGTGGATGGAAGCTTCACAGGGAAGTGGAAAAAGAGACTGAGAATGGCTGTCATGCATGACAAGTAGCTAAATGAAAAATGCCAAAACCTACTATATCTCTCTATATCTCTACATGCATGGATGCAACCTGAGACTGGTGGTGAGACATACAAACACAGAGAGGACAGTGTGATATGTGCACCACTGCGACTATATATAGATGTTTTTACGGTTTACATTGCCTGTAGTGTATCATATTTGATAAAAAAAAAAGAAAAACCATGTGTTACTACAGAAAAAAGAATACTTACTCACAAATTTGTTCTTGTGGCCTTTGATATTTGATATCAAATTCATGAAATTTTATCGCTGATCGTTTGGCATAATCTGAGAATACAGTGATACAATTTCTAATCTACAAAGCAAAGGATATTTAGAAATAAAAGTTAAAATTCAGACTACGGAGCAGATATGGGAGAAGGACAAAAAAGAAACTAACAGTTCTGTTCTTGATTGACTTATGATATGTATGTTCTTCAGTGTGCAATGAGTCCAAGAAGACAAAGTTTCTGTCCTTTATGTCCACGATAAATAAAAACCAATGATCTTCATGAAAAATAGGGAAATGAATCTGCGACAAAATAAAATGATATATATTACCACAGTACTTATACTGCTTGTAGTTTATAAAACTACATTGTTTACAAGTGAAAAACATACCATTTCAGATGATTGTAAGGACCTGACTCTATGGGCTCGCTGGAATTCATACTTCACGTCAGACGATTTTAACTCTTTTTCACTCTTCAAGAAATGACTCTAAGAAAAATACATAGGTAAAGAATCCCCTATTTTAGTAATTGAATCACCAAAATGCAAACATGTATAGAAATGTATAGAATAGAAATAACACACAAGATAGGAAAAATGGAAGAAAAAAGTTAGAGATGCTAGCTTACTCCGACAATGTTGAAGAAGTAATGTTTATTTGAAATAGACAGATGATGATCTAAGAAGAGTAGGCGACAAAAGCAGTTGATTACAAAGTTGTCAATTTTTCCATCTGGCTTAAAAGAATGTCCTAAACATGAGAATGTGACATGTGGAAACCCGTCCCGATGCAATCTGATTACCTTTGAACTAGTCAAAAAAAATGAGAAAAACACAAAAGAGGAGGCAAAAAAATGAATTACTACATATAAGAATGTTTTTGGTCATGAGTCTAAAGGGAAAAAAAAGGAATTACCTACTGTGTTGACCCCTAGACATAGAAATCACAACGTCATAATAGGCCTTGTCAATTCTAGAAACAAAGAACTTGTTGCTGCCGCTGACATATGGATGTGTGGTGAACTTGCTGCCCATGATTTGCCTCCTTTTCCCATGGGGAGGCATCTTACAAGTCGAAGACCCACCTGCACCTTCGCTGTTAACTTGATGCATGACATTGACGTCAAGAGGTTGGAGGGCATCTGTAGGCGTCATGTAGAATGGACCAACTTCACTGCTTATAGGGTTTCTGACAAAGTTGACATTGTCTCCTGTGGATCTTTTCTTGTTGTAAATATTTTCAGCTTGAATGCATGCATCAATGCATTTCCAATCATAGCTCTCACCAGATAAAACTGATACATCAGGGGAGACCTGTAGAAAAACAAATAAAAGACATGTGTATAAAAAAATTGAACCTAATACGTATATACAATCTGGAACTATGAGAAATTATTTAGATGTTTTGCTTCCTTGGCAAAAAAAAGTGATATATGTATATAAGACAAATGAATGGACTACCCCTATCGCACATAATGAGACCAACTATTTTGTCTTCCAAATCCACCAAAACATAAAAGAACCCAATAAAAAGAGGGTAGTACTATGGAAACCATGTAAATAAACATGGGTTTTGAAACCCCTGTTACGGGCAGCCCCCATATACCCCTCCCCCCTGTACAAATTCCAATGAAAAATCAGAAATAGAAAAAAAGAAGTAGAGAGGAGTTACCAGATCAATGATTTCCTTAATGGCAGAGATGGCAGTGGTAGGAGTTTTCATTATGGTGTCAATTGGGAATGAATTGCTGGTACCATGTGCTCCTACGTTAGAAAATTAGAATTGAACATATTTGATAAACATTTACAAAAGCAAAAGTTTTTAAAAAGATGTATCCATTTCAAACAAAAAAATTGAAATGAAAAAGAAGTAACAGATTTCCATAGTTGTACCTAAACAAGCACATGTGGCAAGAGAGCCACTTGGCAGTGATCATTCTTCTCAATGTTAACTGCAATCTTCGAGGTGCGTTCAGCAGAATTCATATTGGCAAGGCGAAGAGTGTGTTCTTTGCATATAGATTTCACTTTCTGTGAGACACCTTGTGGGGCTAGTTTGCTAGTGTGTATGTGTTTAGAGGATGATTCAACATGGCACTTTGGGATATCTATGTCATCAATACCAAGGGAGAAAGATAGGGCTTCTAGGGTTAACAAATTGGTTGGTATGTAATGGTGTGGGTAGTATCCATGTGCAATATCATCAGGTTCGATTTGAAGTGAAGTTCCTAAAAAACAATCATACAGAAAAATAATAAAACACACATAGTTTGAATGAATTATTTACTGAACGAAAATAAAAAGCGCATGAAAATTTTCAGACTTCACAAAAATTTAGGATTCAAAAAATTCAAAGCAAGTAACTAAAATAGACAGCTTAGTAGAGGTCAAAAACTAGTTTCCTTTATAAATTATAGCTATAAAATATTATTTGAAATTTTGAGTACAAACATTAGTAATTAGATGCTCGATAAAAAACACATACCTCTTGTTGGTGGACCTATACCAAAATCCTCGGTACGTAGGTTTCTCTGCATGCAATTCACTGGAAGATCTGAAAAAAGGGATTAAAAAAGACAAAAATGAAAAAAAGCTAATATGTACACAAATTTAAAAAGTTTGAAACAATATGTCAAACCTTGTAAGTCAGTTGTGGGTTCTGAATTGTTGTCTTTAGCTTCTTCTTCTTGATTAAGGCCTTCACAAGGAGTTGATGCAACTAAATCATGTTTCCCGTTTTCAAGTGTCGGACCTTGATGACCAATAGGTAATGAGGATCCCCCTAATGCAGTTGGTGACTCATCATACACAGGTGTGCGATCCCACCTGATTTGAGAGCTTGCAGACCCTGTGGTGTTTGGTTGATTATCAAATGATTTTCTCCTCTTTGAAAATAGTAAATTTTCTAGAACAGCATGCCAAAAAAAAACTAAAATAGATTTTAGGGGATGACAGTGATAGACACAAAAAAAGATTCTCTCTGGTTATAGATTCAATGCTATTTGAAAAAAATCGCACAAAAGGTGAAATTATAAGGGGAAAAGGATAGAATAACAAACTTGTTGATGATGGAATCTTTTGGGTACTGTTGTCATCGATAGAAGGTGAAGCACTTGGTGAACTAGGCAATTTTTGAGTTCCTTCTTCAGATGGTGTCTGTTTGTTCAATTGAGACAAATTTAGGGGCGTGATTCCTTCATTAACTTGGTCTTTGGAAACAACTGAGTGGGGTTCCAACTTCCTTTTTGTGGGGATAGGCCAACTATAGCACAAGCCAAATCCTAAAGGCCCAGTGTAAGTCTCTTGGAATAATCTTCATTAAATCAACTTCCTTTTTGTGGGGATAGGTCAACTATAGCACAAGCCAAATCCTAAAGGCCCAGTGTAAGTCTCTTGGAATAATCTTCATTAAATTGTTCAAAAGCAGAGACTATGCCATCCTTTACCTAATAACAGAGTCAATTCTGGTCATCAAATGCCATATTGTGAAATAAAAACTACAAAAGAATGTAAAATTTAAAATTTACCGTATTGAGTGAGGGCGAAGAAATATGCTGATCGAGCAAATATTTGAGCTTTGAAACATTAGAACTTGCATGATTAACTACCCTGATTCTCTTGTTCTCTTCATGGCTAGGTCCTAATAAAAACAAGAACAAATATAGGCACAAAGCATGTAAAAATACCAAAAATTAGCTAGTGTACCAAAAAAGAGATCAATCAGCATGAAAATTTTTAAAAATAAAAATATAAGAACAACATACCTTTATACTGACAATAAATTCAGCATACTCCCTTTTTAAACATTTGTACTTCTGCTTAGAAATTAGTATATGAAACACAAAAGAAAAGTCAGAAAAAAAATTAGGTGAGAGCAGAAGAGAGTGTTCACAGGTACACATACCTTCTTAAGTGCAATAATGTCATCAGTATCTTATCCACCGGATATAGATTCGCTTGTTTCACCTCCATTATGATTTAAGCAAAGTTTCTGTTTAAGAAAAGAGAGCAAAAGAAGGAAAAAAAAATATAAATATAGATGAATATATCAATTCAACCTGCAAAAAAATGATGGTTTAAAATTTCTGACTTGTAGCAGTTCACAAAAATGATTTTTTATGTGTATTGCTACTATTAGGATTCTTAATTTTTGATTAAAATATACTAAAATGTTGCAGAGCACTATATATATATATATATATATATTAAAATATGAAAACATGTATGTCCAGTGCGCTCATAGAACCAAACCCACCCCTACCCTATTGTTACTACTACACAGAGCAATCAAACCATATTCTTACTAGGCAAAACATGTGCTCATATATGGTAAAAAACCCCTGGCAGTAACAATTCACCATCACTGCTTTATAACAAATGCTATAGTTGATAACATCACAATTCTCAGGAAATAACAAAACAATAGTTACTATTATAAGCTGAATTTGCAGAGAGAGAGAGATTTAAAATATGGGCTAACTAGTTGCAATTGACTCCTAGAGTACATACTACTGTATGAAATACATGAAAGCAACAACCCCTGACCAAAAGTAGGAATAGTTGTTAGACTTGATATGTAACCAAAAAAAACAACTGATACTTGAATAGTGTCTACTAAAGAGTTAAGGTAGTCTAATCGTAAGAAAGAAAGGAACCAAGGAAATAGTTAAACATGATGGACTTGAGGTTTAATTAATCAACACAGGATCATGGCTAGCTGCTAGTGTGTAAAATGGAACTCAATTAGTTTGTAGCTGATGACAGAACTGAACATCAAACAAAGCCTTAAATGCTGAAAGCACAACAAATTGTAATCTTTTCATAAACCTGAAAACTAAAGGATGCTACTAATTCAGAAACAAACAAGGTTATCTTGCTCCTTCCAAAAAGATTGCATGACATTCAAAATCTTCTCATGCAAAATTCATAACTAAAGCAGCAAACAAAAAAAAGTCTCTCTCTCTCTCTCTGGGCAGCTAGGGCAGAGCGATCTACAAAATGACCTTGCCCATACATGCAATGCAAATGCAAATTGCAGGGGGCAGTGTTGGTACCTCCCTACCCCAACACAAAAATATATATATATAAATAGATATTAAAATATGAAAACATCTATGTCCCAGTGCGCTCATAGAACCAAACCCACCCCCACCCTATTATTACTACTACACAAAGCAATCAAACCCTATTCTTACTAGGCAAAACATGTCCTCATATATGGTAAAAAAACTCCTGGCAGTAACAATCCACCACCGATGCTTTATAACAAATGCTCTAGCTATGGCAAAAGGTTGAGAACTTGAGATGGAACTTGTTATCAGACTACCGACTGGAAAACAAATTTAACATGTGTCCATGATGTTATAGATCATTCTTGTACTCATGTGACTACAGCACAAAACCCAAACTAAAGAGTGTATTCAGACATTAACTTCTTCTCTGAATCATAAGCAAGCGGGCAAAAGCATTCACATTTTGACAGAGGTTTCCAATCTTAAAATGGATGCTATTTTTCAGGGTATTGAATCGGCACTACTGCACTCGCATATAGTCCAAGATTTAAAATATTCAAAAACAGACATCCTTTATGACAAAGTAACTGAAACCAATAGAAGACACACTAGAAAACAAAATAAATTAATGGATGATATTCTTAGCTGTTGGTGAAAACTAAGAGGAAAAGGATCATTTTTCATGTACAGATTCCATACTTGGTCTTCAGACAGTTGGTCAAATAAAAAATAATTCTATGTAACAGCTTGTAGGAAAATGCCGGTATTTTTTTTCAACTACGAGTGAGAAGGCTAATTTTGAAAAACTAAAGGTGTACCTACGGATTTATCTCTTTTCAAAAGACAAATATTCACCTCTCCAACTCATTTGCATGTTGCACAAAATGTTCTCCTATAAATAAATTGAAAAGCTACAATATTCTCATCAGAAGTGTAAAGCTACTGTACACATATGGAGCGACCACATGAACAAATCAAAGTTTGAGAGGGCTAAGAAAATGTGTATAGTGTGTAGAGCATGAATAGGTAGACAGATCTAGAACAAGTGGCTAGCCACAAGTCAGAAAAAGTTAGCAACCACACTGTTTACTGGAAGACTGAAACCTGAACTACAGATCCTCTCATTCAAACACACTACAAAGTTTCCATCCAAAAATAAATAAAATCTGCACAAACAACAAATCTGCACAAAAAATGGAACAAAATCCATGTTAATTTCATAACAAACCAGGAAGCACATACGTAGATGGTGTTTCATATGGCATTTGATTGACTCACCGTATGAATCGTTGCGCCCCCCTTGTTCCTTGCTGGATCTAGTGTCGCGGGCTTCAAGCCAAGAAGCAGATGTGTATTAGCCGTGTCGATGCTTTGCACCGGCAATAATATTATGGGGCTACTCGGCGACCTGGAATTCTGTGGATTGCAGAGGAACACAAGAGAATTATACTGGTTCAGGCCCTCAATGTGAGGTAATACCCTACGTCCAGTTGAGGTGTTATTCCTCTGAGGTGGTCTTGTGATCAATGATCTTGCGTGCCCTCATGGGGCGCCTTGTCTCCCTTTATATACTAGGGGACAGGGGTACATGACAAGGATCCCAGTCGGATACGACCAAGGGATTTCCTTCTTAGAGATAGAAACCTATCCGACTAAGACTATGTTTCCTTATTATACAAGGCAAGGCTTGCCAGGCGCTGTCTTATCTCTAATTACATGGTCCGGCCCATCCTCTATCCGAGTGGCCCATGTACTGGTAATGAGGTACCCGGGGCCCATGGCCTCCACAGTAGCCCCTGAGACCTTCATAGTTGAGTCACAGCTGATGCCGAGTGCTCATCCTTCACGGTGAAGGTTACCCGAGTGCGATGCTCCCGAGTACTCTTTGTCCGAGTAAGTCTTCCCGAGTCCTGCTTCATGTCAGCTGGCAGCGAGGCTATGAAGGGCTTCATGTAGATATATGAATAGTGTGCGCCGAATAGGTGCACCTATTAGGTGTAGCCCCCGACTTTGTGCTTAATTGTGAAGACAATTAAACATAAAGTCAAAGATTTTTAACCTGGAAGTCCTTCCCGTGTAGATAACTACTGGTACATAAGACTCTTCGGTATCATGTCAACCGGAATAAATTTTATAGTCTGGCCGAGTAAGATACTACTCATGTATGCGACTCTTCGACTTCGTGTCAGTTGGAATATGTGTTTATAGTCTTACCGAGTAAGATGCTACTCGTATGTGGGACTCTTCAGCTTCATGTCAGCTGGAAAAAGGGGGTTTATAGTCTTTTCCGAGTGGCGTCCTACCTAGAAGTTAGACTCCTTCGCGTCATGTCAGCGGGAATAGATATTTATAGTCTCTCCCGAGTAGTGCACTACTCGAAAGTTAGACTCTTCCGCATCATGTCAGCGGGTAAAATGTTGCTCATGGCAACCGTTAGCCACGCATGTAGGCCGAGTACCACTTTTATGAAAATAATCCATAACGTGGTCAGGTGTACTCGAGAAAGATACCTGCATCCTCAATTTTAGTGAAGACCAGCTTGTGATCCTTGTAAGGATATATCCTCGAGACCTGTGAGATAAACAGATACCCAAACATATACGTTTAGCAATAAGGCTCTCATGAAACGTATCCGTTTACCTCATCGGTTCCTGTTGGTAGCTCCAGCGCTATAATTTCAACTCAGCCTGCAGGCGGCCCACATGGAGCATGCTACTATAGGAACTCATATCTTGTCGGCCCAATACCGACTGTGCAGGCCTGGGCCCATCTAGTCGGTACAGGCTATAAAAAGACGGGGAGAGAGAAAAAGATTTCGTCGTCTTCCCCAAATCGGCCAATCTCTTCGTCTTCCACCTTCGCGCCTAACTTTTCGCCTCCCGCCCGGCTAGGGTTAGCAGCCGTTGTTCCCCACCCGGACTCGGGCGATTTCAATCCTCCTCGTTTATTCCAAGCCCCCGATTTGCTTTCCCCCAAATCTCACCACCTCCAGTCATGCCAAAGGCGACGAATCCTACGGGTGCGCTAGGGAGTTCTTGGCCGATCTCAGATTGTGGCTCGGTGAAGCTGAGACGGATGGAGAACGAGCTGAAGCTGCCCAGCCAGGAAGTGATCCGGTGGCGGTCGGCAAGGGATGAGTCGATCCCCAACCCCCGGCCTGGTGAAACGGTAGTTTTCGCCTCTTTCTTTGATCGGGGCTTGTGTCTTCCGTCTTCTGATTTCTTCCGCCGCATCCTTGATTTCTATGGGCTGGAGTTGGTGCATTTAAATCCCAACTCAATCCTTCAGATCTCCATATTTGTTACTCTTTGCGAGTGCTTTCTGGGTGTTGAACCCCATTTCATCCTCTTCCGACACCTGTTCCATATCAAGCCCTAACCTTCCAAGAGTAATATCAATGTGATTGGAGGGGCTGGTCTTCAACTGAGGAGCGATGGGAAGAAAACGTATATCGATTTGCCCTTGAAATCTTCTCTGAAGGGCTGGCACAAGGAGTGGTTTTATTGCGCTGATCTGGCTCCTTCCTTGCGCCCGTTTACTGGTATGCCACCAGCGGTATTGCCAAGCTGGTCCGCGGAACCGACTTTGAAGAACTAGGCCAGGCACATATATTGTTGACGAAGATAGATGACTCAAGAGGGCCGGCTTGACGGGGCCTTGGGTGGCTCGTCGGTTTCTGACGAGGCGCGTCCAGCCGCTGAGCTGAGAAGCGCATTTGGCTAGGCCTTCAAAGGCAAACACGATCCCGACGAGTGAGCAGCGAGACGGTGGACAAGGGGCAGTGACCGATACCTTGTTCGGCTACTTCTCCGAAGGGGTGGTTGCCACGAAGATGATAACCGTCGAGTTGCTGCTATAGCTTTCATCCGGCCGCGGACCAAGGTAACCTTCTACTTTCTTCTGTGGTGAATGCCTGTGGAACGGTGATTGTTCAGCCTTGCGTGATGGTATCTCTCGTCGACTTGCTTGTAGTGGCATGAAGAATTTGACGAAGACTCTCGCCGTTGTCTGCCACCGTGTCAAGGAAGAGGCCGAGGAGTCCTGCGCCGCCATTCCCGACTCCAAGAGAGCGGGGAAGAAGCCGATTTTGTATCGGGGTGAGGGGGCCATGACAGCACGCGTCGTGAGCGGTGGCCTGAAGATAAAAGACGCCGCCGCCGCGATGCCCAGGCGATCAAGTCCTAGGTTAAAACCTGCAGGTTTTAGCCCAACGATGTCGAGCCCGGCGGCAGTGCCACCAAGGGGCCGCCCAGAGTTGACACCTCCAGGGGTGAAGGGGCCCGCGCCGACTCCACCGGAATCGGAGCCAACCCAGGCTGATATGGTACCGCCGGGTACGATGCCGACCGGTCCGGTTGTTGGAGCTAGCGTCCCGCCTGCAGCCGGGTCGCTTGGCGCGAAACTGAAGTTCTCCAAGAGGTGCGTTGCTCGCCGGTCTTCTGGGGCCCAGCATGTCGAAGTTGTGT
The DNA here is from genome assembly GCA_003991445.1 of Oryza meyeriana var. granulata. Taxonomy (NCBI): domain Eukaryota; kingdom Viridiplantae; phylum Streptophyta; class Magnoliopsida; order Poales; family Poaceae; genus Oryza; species Oryza meyeriana. The sequence goes on along the minus strand of RYFJ01000421.1, from coordinate 9,656 downwards.
CTTGATGTATTATCCGTCGTGCAGGAAGCGGGCCGATGTCGATCTCAAGGAGATTAACCCGACGGCTCCCTGACGAGCCTGTCTAGCCGAGCCAACGGCCGTGGAGCGCCTGCAGGGCCTGTGGCGGCTCGGTTGCAGGAACCGAGGCGGTCCCTGCTGCAGTGTCGCACGCTGCCGACCAAGAGCACCCGCTGAGACCAGGGCTCAAGCCCTGAAGCGCCGTCTGTCAGAGGCCGGATCGGAGCTTCGAGCCCGTCCGAGGTCGCGGGGGAGGCGGTGCGAAGTGAGGTCCCATCGCGTTGTTGCCATCGCCTCCGCCGGAGATTCCGCACCTCCTCGGATTGAAGCTCCTCGCGCGTGATGCCCGGACCTTCACGTGGGCTGCCGCGAAGGACAGCGAAGAGCTTCAGGCTTGATGAAGGCGCTGCGAGGAGAGAGCGCGAGAGCTTGCTTCGCGCGCTATCAGCGGGTCCAGGGCGTTGCGGTATAATTCTTTGTAGCAGGGTCTTGGTGACTTCCTTGTTCTGACGTCTGATTCTGTTGTCGATTTGTTTCTTGTCCGAGCAGAAGCTGTCGACCGCAACGAGGCGATGTCGGAGATCTTGGTCGAAATGGCTCCACCTCGCGGAATTGCAGCAACTCCGGGCATTGAAGGCCGAGATGGAGGCGCGTCACGCGGGGAGGGAGGCTGGCTGAAGAGTGGCGCCGACCGCTCAGGGCAGAAATTGGGCTCTAGGTGGAAAGATCAGAGGTAAAACCCTGACTGTGTCTTCTGACCGAACCGCCGATGTACTCTTTCCAGCGTGCTATTCTCAACTGCCAGTTATGTCCCGACTGCAAAATTGAGCATTGGCTAATCTGTGGTGCAGCCTCGAAGCGGAGTTGAAGACCGAAAGAGAGGGAGTCGCAGCTGAAGGAAATTGAAGGAGCCAAGGCCGAGCTGAAAGGTCAAGGCCGACCTGACAAAAGCCAATACCGAGCTTGACCGGGAGAGGGCCGAGTTGAAAGAGGCGTGGCCAAGCTTGGTAAAGAGAAAGCTGAGCTGGAGAAGACCGTGGCCGGGTGGGAGGCCGACTACGAAAGTAAGTCTCGACCGACTGTGATCTTAGCCATTCCAGTAGTAATTTTCGTCCGCAACCGAGCCTGACAGTTTATTTGCCGGCGGACTGGGTAGACATGAAAATCAACGTCCAAGCCCAGTATCGGTTTTACACGGAGGAGATAAGGTTAATCAGGGAGTCACGGGAAGCCTCATGGGGTCCGTGAAGGGGCTCTTGACCTCTTAGATCCCGCCCTGTGGGGACCAGCTGCAGCAGAATCTCCCAGATAGTGGCGCGTCTCGAGGAAGCCGAGCGCTTGAGAAAGTACTCGATGAGCGTGTTGTCGCTGGCGTGGCCCAGACACTAGCGATGACCAAGTCCATCTACCGAGGGCGGACATTGAGGCATCGGGGAGGGATTTTCCGAAGAGACGATGCCGAGGAAGCGCTGGAGCTGATCGCCAGGCGAAGCCGACTGCTGAAGTAATTACCCGAGACCTGGGTCTGTAGAGGCATAATTATGTAGTCGGTATGTATAAGCTTTTATACATGGTCATGTGTAAATATGTGTGTCGTGCGCAAGCTTATCACTCAGTTGTCATTAGCTTTACCCGACGTGTAGCATGCACGAGTTAGTCCGATAGAACTTGATAAAACGTTCAGAGTAAGATATACTCAGGCAAACGCGTCGTCGTGGGCAAGGCTTCATAACCGGGGTGAAATAAGCTCGTATGTTATTGACAGAACAACATTATACATGCAGCCCCGACTCACTACTCGGATTGAAAAGCGGCGTAGTGATAAAAACTGTACACATGGAAAATGTAAAATTAGGTATAGAAGGACGTAGCTGTTCTATGTTCATGAGTTGGTGATGAGGACGCCGTCTTTTGGTCTTCAGTCGGTAGGCGTCTGGCCGCGTGACCTCGGCTATAATGAACGGCCCTTCCAGATGGGGATATTTGTGCTGTCCTTGGTGGTTTGTATCTTCCTTAGAACGAGACCGACCAAAAAGGCACGGCTTGGACATTGCGATTGTGGTAGCGACGAGGCCTTGAAGATACTTGCGATGGATTGTTGCGGCGTCTCTTGCTTCTTCCAGCTGATCTAATTCGATCAGTCGGGTGTTGTTGGAGTCGTCTTCGAGTAAGCGGACTCGGAGAGTCGAATGTATCTCTGTCGGTAGCATGGCCTCGGTACGTAGACCCAGGAAGAAAGGGGATTGCCTGTTGCCCGACTAACGTGGTTCTGAGAGACCAGAGAACGGATGGGAGTTCTTGTACCAGGCCGCGTATGGTTGTAGTCGGTGAATATCCTGGCTTGATGCCTTGTGACATTCCGTTGGGTCGTTCGACTGTCGTTGCTTCGTGGGTGTGCCACAGATGCGTAGCAGATCTTGATGCGAAGTCGTTGCAGAAGTTTTGGAATACGCTAGCCCGGAACTGAGTGCGTTGTCGGTTATGATGCGGTTAGGGCCCCGAACGGTATAGTATACTTGTGATGAAGTCTTTGCTCGTGCGCTGTGATTGTTGCAACGGGTTTAGCCTCAATCACTTGGTGAATTTGTCCACAGCGACGAATAGATGCGTGAACCTCTGGCGCTTTCTTGAATGGCGACATGTCGAGCCATACTGCGAATGGCAGGAGATAGGGATAGTTTGGAGTTCTGGGCTGGGAGATTTGTTTGCTTGCGAAGAACTGGGCAACCTTCGCACTTGTGAACGATGTCTTTGGCGTTGTGACTGCTGTGGCCAGAAGAATCCTGCCGGTAGGCTTTCGACTAACGTCTGGATGCGCATGGTTGCCACATATGCCCGAGTGGATTGAATGCAGGATCTGCTTGCCTTCCTCGTGGTGACGCAGCGCATGAGGAGCCGGATGCGCTCCTTCGGTACAGGTCTTCTCCGACTAGCAGGAAGCTTTTGCTCCGACGCTTGACTGCTTGGCTTGACTGCGATTTCTGGGAGTTCATCATCCAGGAGGATTTGACAACAGGATCCTCAGTCTTGACATATGTGCAGCGCTTCGTCGGTAGCGGGGTGGTTCGCCTCCCCGACTCCCCTTGTGCGGTTTCTTCTTGACTGACGGCTCATAAGTTGCTCGACAAGAATTCAGTCGGAACTGCTTCTCGCTTGGATCCATGTTTGCCAGCTCATCCGCCGTTGTTGTATTGGCGGAGGACGTGTGTGATTTCCAGCCGTCAAACTTATTTTCCAGCTTGCGGACCTCTGACAGTATGCGCCATTGTATCGTGAGAGGTCAGTCTTTCATGACTTGGTTTACCACGAGTTGGGATTCGCGCACAACCAATCAACGTATGCCGAGTGATATGGCGAATGCGGAGTCCGTGAACAAGTGCTCGTACTCGGCGACGTTGTGGGAAGCGGGAAGTGGATTTGTAGAACGTACTTCAATTTTTCGTCAGTGGGGATGTCAATATGACTCCAGCCCCGGCGATCCGCAGGGAATCGTCGAAGTACATTGTCCAGTACTCTAGCTTTGTTGTTGGTATTGGGAGTTGAACTTCTGTCCACTCGGCACGAAGTCGGCTAGAGCTTGAGATTTGATAGCTGTCCGTGGCTGGAAGGTGATGTCGAACGCCATCAGCTCGAGTGCCCATTTAGCGATCCGGCCAGTGGCCCGCGATTATGAAGGACATCCGAGTGGAAACTGTGACCACCGTGACTTGATGTGCTTGAAAGTAGTGCACCAGCTTTCGGACTGTGATGAGTAGGCCGTATAGCAGCTTCTGGACTGCGGGTATCTCGTTTTGGAGTCGGCAAGGACCTCGCTGACAAAATAGATTTGGCCGTTGTATTTTCTGAATATGACCCTATTCGGATCGCTCACTACCAGCACGTGCTGACTACGTAGTGGTTGGCAGATATAGCATTAGCGGTTCTGGGTAAGGGTGATGCCAACACGGGAGTGACGTGAGGAACTGTTTGAAGTCTTTGAAGGCTTGTTGGGCTTCCGGAGTCATTTGAAGGTGTCCGCCTTTTTGAGGAGCTTGAAGAAAGGCATGCCCGTTCGCCAGTCGGGAGATAAACCGGCTGAGTGCCCATGCAGGGCCTGTCACTTTGGACGTCTTTGAGGTTGGTCGGGGGGCCATGTTCCTGATGGCGTTGACTTTCTCGGTTAGCCTCGATGCGTGATGCGAGACGTGAAGCCGAGTAACTTTCCAGACGGCAACCACTCCGAAGGATTTTCAGCAATGAGATCTTCTCTGGACTTGGTCTTGATACCAAGTGTCGACGTAGGCTTCCACGTTGCGCCAATCTGGTGTGCAAACGCCTGAATAGCCGTTGGTAAGTTGCGCCCCGGTTTTTTAGACCGAACGGCATTGTGATATAGCAATACGCTCCAACGGCGTGATGAAAGATGTTTTAAACAGTCTTGTTCCCTCAGGTAATTTGATGATATCCGAGTAGCAGTCGAGAAAGCTAAGTAGGTCGCACGCCGTGGAGTCACCACCTGATCTATCTGGGAAGACAAATGGGTTCTTGGGCACGCTTTGTTGAGGTCGGTGTGTAGTCGACGCCATGCGCCATTTACCGTTTTTCTTCCGGACCAGAACTGGGTTTGCCAGCCAGTCCGGGTGGTAGACTTCTTAATGAACCGGCTGCGAGGAGCTTGGTGATTTCCTCCCGGATAGCATCCTTGCGGTTTGAGCGAAGCGCCGCAGCCGTTGCTTGACTGGCTTGGCGTCTGGCTTTACGTGTAGGGCGTGCTCGATCATCCCTTGGTACGCGGCATGTCGGACGGTTTCCACGCAAAGATATCTTTATTGGCTGGAGGAAAGGTGACGAGCGCGTCTTCCTATTGGGGTGAGTCCAGTCGACTAAGGCAGTCTTGGAGGGGTCGGAAGGGTCCAGGGGGATCTTCTTCGTGTCAGAGTCCGCTAAATTCCGACTTTCGCTGCTTTTTTCGCCGGAACTGGATCTTGATCGACTTCGGGTGTAGCGGCTTGCGGATGCTGTGCCCGACTGCGCTTCTTGTGTTTGAGCAGTTCGCACTCTCCTTGTCGAGGTGAAGGCTTGCTTAGCGTCGCTGCGGAGGGAGAGGACTCTGCTGGCCGGGCATCTTCAGCACATGTACGTATAGTGCGGTTCGCATGAATTTGGCGAGGGCCGGTCGTCTGAGTATCGCATGATACGCGAGTCTCGAAGTCGGCGACCTCGAAGCAGATGTTTTCTGTACGGAAGTTGTCGCGTGCCGAAGGTTACCGGCAAGGTTATCTGCCCGAGTGGGGATGACAAGCCGGGAATTATCCCATGGAGGGCGCAGTGTTGGCGTAGTTTTGAATGAGGAATTCTCATCTCGTCAAAGTCTTGGCGAACAGGATGTTGAGCGACTGCTCGTCGATGAGGGTTTTCTTCAGCCTGATATTTCTGACGACCGGGTCAGGACGGTGGATATCGTCCGGGTGGGAAATCGATCTGGGTGATCTGCGCGATTGAAGGTGATGGCCATTCTGAGCGAGGTATTGGGGGTGTCGGCTGTGGAGACGTGTTGATGTCGCGTATTGAGAGCTTTGCTTGCGTTTGGATTCGTACGCAAGTGGTCCGCCCGAAGATGTGGTTGAGTTCGGCTTGGGGATCCTGGAAATCATCAGCCGGGCGAGTCTGGCTTGTCTTTGTCCTTGTCGGCGCAGACGATGAAGTGGCTCGGAGGCAAACTTCTTGAGATGTGGCAGTCTTGGCGGTGCGGCTTTGGGGTGAATGGGCAAGGCCGCTCATGACTTTCTGATAGTCGTTGTTCGCCTGGGGCGCGACCGACTGGCTCATGTTGGCCACCCTCGTTGTCCGACTTCCGCTGCGGTGCAGACTTATTCTGAGACGGCTCGTTGTCGGCTTTCGCCTTGTTGTCTTTTTGTCGGGGCTCTTCTTCTCGTCGAGGGCCTCGGCGACGGCTTCAGGAGTCGGCATATTTGTTGGCCATGTCGAAAAGAGCCGGACAGTGGATGGTGGCTCGAGTGAACTTCGCGATGAGCGGGGGCGTCTTTTACTCCTTGCGGAAGCGGCGATGACGACTCGTCTTTGATACTTGGAATTTGATTGCGCTTCTCGGAAAACTTTTGATGAATTCACGCAGAGACTCGTTCTTCTTTTGATGCAGCTGGTAAAGGTCGTGCTCGGAAGCCGGTCTCTCGTAGGTCCTGGAAGTTAGCGATGAACCGCTCCTGGGTTGTCCAGGAACCGATGACGCTTGGGAGGCTGTCAGCCATGTCCTCGCCGAGTCGCGCTAATGCGACTGGGAGGTAGTTAGCATGGCTCTGCTGTCGCCCAGCAGCTTGTACTGCTAGGACGTAAGGTGAGCAGGATCTGGGTTGGTCTTGCGGTGTACTTTTCGATTCCGGTAGGCTTAAGCCGACTGGAGGGACGTCCTGTACTCGCGAGTAAGGATGGAATGCTTCGTCATCGTGAGATGGGCTTCGGTTTTTGGCGGGTAGCCGTTCGTGAGTGGAGACGAAGACGCTCGTGTTTCATCTCCAGTCGGCGGCGTTCATCTCTTCGCGCTCTTGCGGCGAGGCGTTTATGGTGTGGCGAAGGTCGTGTATTCGATCGAGGTCTTGATTGGGTCGGCGGTCGTACTGGCGACGCGCCGGTTGTCGTAGTTGGTATTGGCCGAGCGTTGTTTGGCGGGACTCTTCGCGCTGCCCCCGAGTGGAGGCGCCGACGTCGGCTGAATGCGATGACTCCGCGCTGGAGAGCCCGTCGATGGGTCGGTATGTGAGTGTTGCCTGACTGTTTTTGCTGCTTGGCAGGTGCAGCTGTAATCATGTTTGATTTGGCGATAGTTGGTGTGGCTGATGATGACCAAGTGGAGCGTGTCAGCGCAGAGTTGCGGCGGCCAACGTTGTTGTGGCGGTGACGAAGACGTCGTGGTCGCGCTTTGGTTTGGAGGATCTGCTGCTGGGCGCTCGCCAGCCTGTCGTAGCCCGTCATTGGCGGCTTGGCGGTCTGGTCCTCTTGTTGTTTGTAGTCGGCGCCTCTCTTGCTGCTCCCTTTGCAGTCGGCGCACTCGGAAGGTGGCGTTGAAAGCCATGAAGATCTCGGGGGGAGGAGGAAGCTTGCCAAGGTGGAGTCGAGTTGGTGCTGCCGCTATGTACGACTTGGTGTCGGACTCCGAGTAGTTTATCGGAGTAGGTATGACTCGACTTCTAGATCCAATCTGAACGGTTCATGACGTGTCCAAACTGAATCGCTGGAGGTCGGGTTGCTGCGCGCTTGTAGATGCACAGCGTCCGAATCCGTAAGGGAGATTGACGATCTCTCCCTCTTTGGCCTCCGCTGGCTCAAGGCCTAGTGCGAGTCGACCGCGAGGAGAGAGTTGTCCGATGTCGGGATGTGAGGGGACTGTCGTAGTAGATGTCGAAGGAGATGGGACGCTCCTGGGGCCGACTGGCGCAAGCGCGGCTCTTGGTCTCGACTGGCGAGATCGGATTGTTCTTCAGCAAGGAAGATGCGAGTTGATCGGCGACGACAATCAAGACTCGAAGGTGATTGGTGTTCCATTGCGAATTGCCCTTGATCCGTTGATGGGATCCATTCGAAATCTGTTTGATGAAGAATTCGCCGGTCCTCCTGGGCGCAACTGTCAGATGCTTTGCACCGCAATCAAATATTATGGGGCACTCGGCGACAATACTGGAATTCGTGGATTGCAGGACAGAGGCTGTAAGAATTATACTGGTTCAGGCCTCAATGTGAGGTAATTACGTCCAGTTGAGGGTGTTATTCCTCTGAGGTGGTCTTGTGATCAATGATCTTTGCGTGCCTCATGGGGACATGTCTCTCTTTATATACTAGGGGAAGGGGTAAATGACAAGGATCCAGTCGGGATACGACAAGGATTTCTTCTTAGAGATAGAACTATCGACTAAGACTATGTTTCTTATTATATCAAGGCAAGGCTTGCAGGGCGCTGTCTTATTTCTAATTACATGGTGCCCTCTCTATACCGAGTGGCCATGTACTGGTAATGTACCGGGGCATGGTCTCCACAAGCGTTGGCAACTTTCGTCACGAGATGCGTGGCTGATGCGTCCTCCAAATGCTCATAGGGGCTCGCGATGCCGACCTGCCGCCGTATGAGAAGAGACGGCTGACACGGTTTCAGGAATCTCCACTGGGAGACTCCGCGAAACATGCCTCGCTGCTCGTGCTGCAAGAAGAACATGGTGAACCGCCGTCCGCATGTCCGCAACGGGCTCAAACCTTCGCCGTCTTGAATAGAAACAGAAAGAACGGCCGCGAAGGGGTGGTTGAGACATGGCTGCATCAGGAGGAGAAGCGGAATGGGACTGGTCACGACACGGCGATGAGTTCTCTCTCACGTGAAGATGGGGGATTTTTGAACTATGTAGAGCACTTAAGGCTGTAAAAAGACACGTGTGGGTCGCGGCGTGGGATGGAACGGTTTAAAAAATTAGAAATTGTAGGGAGCGTTCTAGCGAATCTTAAAAGCCATCAATGGACAAAAATAGTCGAATAAAAAAAATGCAAGGCCATGTTAGCTATCCCTGATAAATATATCTTCTAGGTTTTCTTCTACTATAACATTCTATTCAACAATAAGTTATTTCATGGTTTTACAACAAAGGGATTAAATTTTCGCTATTAAAAAACGCTATGAGTTTTATCATATCGCGATTACTGGTTTGGTTATCTAGAAACCGGTGAAAATATCAAATAATTTTGCTAGTTTGATTTTTTTTTAATTGACATTTTATAGCGGTTTTCCAAATTGCCAGATCGTTAAGTCGTAACAACACAAAATAACCAGCAATTTACCTACATCGCGTTTAGTTGCCCTGCTACGGCATTGGAGAGGTTGAGACCCTCTCAGTTTCTCCGGTTACGCACAGTTTCTAGTGGTAGAGATTTTAGTGGTCGCATAGTCATGGTAAGCTTGCGATGATCGGATGCCAGGCTGCAGCGTGTCCGTATACCGGCCGTTTTAATCAGTACGCTGGAAAATTATTCAATGAGACTGCGCGGAGTGTACTTACTGTACTTGATGCATAAATTTCTCTGAGGCATGGTGGTTAACGGCGGAGCCAAACAACCCTCTCCGCGTAGCCACGGCGCGCACGGCGAATTTTTAATCATTTTTGTTTGGACCTTTTTATTTTAAATTTTTTAATGCTTAAATTATTTTTAAATCTAATTTTTTTTACGACACGTACTACCCTGACTATGCAGATTAAAATAACACAAAAAAAAACAAATGATAGTGTTTATTTGCCACGTAGTCTGGCTGGACGACTGTATGATGACAGAAGTGTATTTCGTTATCGACTGATTGGTAAAAGTTAGATTTAAAAATAATTTTAAGAATGATTAATTTTTAAAATAAAAATAAAAAATTAGCACGAGAGCAGAGAAGCGGCTGCTCTGACTTGCTTTCGCCCGGTTAGGCCGGGCGGCGACTTGCTACTAGGGGCTGACCGCGTGAGGGTTTGTTCAGCTTTGGGAACTAGCGAAGTTGGAGAGTGATGGAGAAAGCTGCGGGAACATACTCGGCTAATTGGCGTGATAGGACGTGCAAAAGGTCAGGTATTGGGTTGGCTCTGATTGGCCATAGATTCATCATGTGGGTTTTTTTCCCTGTT
>RYFJ01003120.1:0-111759 GCA_003991445.1 Oryza meyeriana var. granulata | reverse complement strand
CTTCGGATCCATCCATCGTACCGCGATACACCCTGACGCCGCTTCGCCTGAGAAACTACTCCCCTGGCCGAATCTCAAAAGGAGGGTCACCCGACTTCCGCCGTCGAGGTTTTCATCCTCCGACAGCATCGATCCCATCCACTCGTGCTTAGATCGTCCTCTTGATCAACTCTTGTGCTTGAAGGCGCGCTTGGGAAGGGGCTTGTTCGGTCCTCTTTGCTCTCCACTCTTCTAGCGGCATAACCTCTCTATTGACCTTTTTGTCGATTCGTGCCCAGACTCCTTCACCTAGATTTTCAAGCTCAAACTTGCTCCACTTGGATCCGTTAATTTCATTCAAATGTCACATCCTCGTGTTTCAACAATTTCGGAGACTTTGTTGAAAACGACGATAGGCGTATGCATTTGACTTCATATCGAGTAGAAATCCTTCATCCATTTTGAAGCAAACTTGGATGAACTGGGTCTCTTTATTCAAATAAAACATTTGCAACCAAAAACACTAAGTAGGAGATATTGAGTTTGTTACCGGTGAGGAGTTCGTAATGCCGTCTTTTTGAAGAAGTTTATGGAGGTAGAGGATTTAGCGCGGTGACATGAGGCGGTTCACGCGCCTGCGCCCAAAAGATTCCGGGGTCTTCTTGTATTCAGCTTGCATAGTCCTTGACACTCGACAAGAGACCGGGTTCTTCTCTCCACCACTCTCATTTTGAGGTGGATCATATGGAGTGGAGAACTCGTGCTTAATATCCCCTCATCATCAAGAAATTCCTTCACTTGAGTATTCTTAAACTCCCCCAATTATCGCTCCTAACTTTCTTAATCTTGAGCTCGAACTTGTTTTGGGCTCGCTTTGCGAATTTCTTGAAAATTCCTTAATTTTTACTTTTATCTTGCAAAAAGAACACCCAAGTGAAGGAGAAAAATCATCAACAATTACGAACCCATATTTATTACCTCCGATGCTTAGGTAGGCCACGGGACCGAAGAGAATCCATATAAAGTAGTTCCAATGGCCTTGAGGTAGTCATTATGTTTTTTACGGGATGTGGGTTCCCTACTTGCTTCCCGGCTTGACAAGCGCTACCACACACAGTCTTTCTCAAAAGTGACGTTAGATAGCCCGAGGATGTGTTCCCCCTTTAGAAAGATTCGGTAAGTCCTCATCCCTGCATGGGCTAGCCTTGATACCCAAAGCCACCCCATTGCGGCTTTTGCAATCAAGTAAGCCTCCGGGGTTCACTTTATCTAGGTCAAGTCCATAGATATAAAAAGATCTCCTTTAACCTCTCTTCGAATGCGACAGAATATATCATTCTCTTCTAAAGACGGTACATTCTCGTCGGTAACAAGCAATTTATGGCTCAATTTTGCACAATTGAGACACCGATAATAAATTGTAGCTTAGGCTTGACGGAAGAACATTAGAAAGAGATAGATTGTTAGAATGCAATTTTACTTAGACCCATTACCTACCTTGCCCTTACCATCATCTCCAAAGACAATATTGTCGTAATCTCCTCCATTCTCGTCAAGAGTTGCAAACATACTCTTCTCTCCTGTCATGTGGTTGGTGCATCCGCTGTCAACACCCAACTCGATCCACCGGAGGGAGTATGCCTACAAAAAAATCAAGCTTGGAATTTAAGTACCCAAACTTGTCTAAGTTTGGGTCCTTTAACATTAGTCACAAGCGCCTTGGGCACCCACACACAAGCCCTGTACTCCTCATAGTAATCACCAACGAAATGAGCAATCACTTTACCGCGTAATCCTTGGTGATCTCAATACGATTCATAATACAGTTTTTCTAGTCGAAGCCTCCTACCAGTCCCTCGGTCTGTCTGGGTTGGCTGGTCGAAACCTCCTACCATTTTGGTCGGAGCTTCCTACCAGACCTCTCGACCTGCTTGAGAGAGCAGGCCGGAACCTCCAACCAGCCTTCTCGGCATGGCTGAGAGGCTTGGTCGGAACCTCTGGCCTCTATAGTCGGAGCTTCCGGCCACCCGATTGACTGAGGAACTTTTTACTTCCTCGGCTTGCGACGAACATCCTTCTTTTACGAACTTTAGTCATTGCTTCCCATTGACCATGGTCCTTCTAGATGATCTACTTTCATGATGAGAGAAGCCAAGCCCATAGTCGTTCTTGTTAGAGTGGATAGTGAGGGTTTTGTAGAGGGCATCCTTGGATTGAAATGTTTTCAAACATTCAAACTTCACTAATGTACCCAACCGCTCATTCTCCTTTTTGAGTGCCTCCAAAACTTCAAGGTTAGTAGCATATGTATCCAAATCATAATTATAGTATTTTGCACAACTGTTGCTTGTGGAGGCATTGGAGATCTTGGTGGTCTCATTGGAAATAGAGGCGTTATTCCAAAGAGTGTCAAATTGCACTTCAAGAGCCTTGTGATTTTGGTCCACTTTCACAAGGTTCTCTTAAAGTGTTTCATTCATACTCTTTAGATTAGCCATTGAGTTATTGACCAAAGAGAGCTATTTGGTCAATTCCTCAACCCTTTTCTTCTCCTTAGCCAAGTCTCCTCTAGGACAAGGTTTCTCTCCTTAGCAAGTCATCTTGCCTTTCGCGGGACTTTTCTTTACTCTCCAATGCCTTCATAAGCTTTGCCAATTGTAACATGGCCGGCTTGCTAAAACCCTTGAGCATCTCATCCATATCATCCTCACTTTCATCATCACTAAGATCATCGTCATTAATTTGAGGAGATTTGGATTGGGGTTATCTTTCGCCCTCTGCCATGAGGCCAGTGGGCTCATAGTGGTCGTCGTCACTCAAGTGTCGAAAGAGACGCTTCTTAAACCCCTGACGATGATTTGATAGCAATTGTGGCACCTTTATCGCCTTCTTTAACTCCGATAGAATCAACTATTTTCTCGGTCGATATCCTCGGATCAACTCCAAGCGGTTAAGTCTCTTAGGAGTTTAGGCTCTGATACCAATTGAAATCCCATTGATGTCGCCTAGAGGGGAGGTGAATAGGCGTTCCTGAAAAATTCTCTAAATGCAGCGGTAAAATACTGGTAGGAACCTCCGACCGAAATGGTAGGAGACTCCGACCGGCTCTCTCGGGATGGCCGAGAGGGCTGGTCGGAGGTTCCGGCCAAGAACGCCGGAGGTTCCGACCCTAATGTTCTGACTCTACCAAGACACCTCAATAATGGATAATTTTACAGAGGTCAAGAGTGGAGCAAGTAATATGTTAACAGATAAATGCAGGCAAGTAAAGATACAAAACAAGGCAATAATGAGAAAGCACAACGAAGACACAAAGATTTTTTCCAAAGTTCGGATCATAAAGATCATACGTCTCCGTTGAGGAGCTCCAAAAAGCCATGTCTCGATCGACCTCTTGCCTCACCAAGCGACCACGAAGATCAACTTGGTATCCACTAGAATTACCTCATTTCCTGCGAAGGCGAGGTTAACCTTCACAAACTTTCCTGGGACAATCCACAATTCAAGGAAGCTCGCGGGAGACGCCTAACCGTCTAGGAGGTTTCCCTCCAAGAGAAATAAGCTCCAAGTAGCCAATCCACGTCCTCCTCAAGTGCACAAGATCCTCCTAGCCTTCTCTCAACAAAATTCACTCAATTTCCCACTAGATCTTCACAAGAATCATCAAGGATGCACTATAACTAGTTGGGAGAGCTCAAAGGAACTTTGGAGAAGCTAAGAGTCAGTGAAAAATAAAGTGGAATGGCCAACCAACGGCTAGAAACCAAGTTTAGGCTTTATAGGCATTGGCATACGTCACTTAGCCGTTACTCACAGATTTTGGCCAGGAGGTTCCGACCCCAGGGGTAGAAACCTCCCGACCCTGACACTGAAACTAGCCCACCAAGGATCTGTGTTGTGCCAAAATGATGGACTCTCAGCTATTTGGATCTTAAGCACTTGAGTGGTCTTGGAACACTGCTTGTAACCCATTTTGATAATACGGTTTTCTTACGACTCAAAAGAAAAATCAAAGGAATTTAAAATAAACTCCGAGTCGCTTCACCGTTTTACGTCATGTCTTTGCGGGGGTCTCCATGCACCACACCAAGCAACCTAGGACTAATCTCTGCACAATTCTCAATAAACTCATTAGTCCCTTAACCGCCTGTCATTAATCCACCAAAACCCACTTAGGGGTTAGATGCACTTTCACAAGCGTGACCAGTGAATGTTCAGTTGATTAGTGTCCCTTATACGATCCGTTGGCGCATTGTTGTTAAACTCTGCTGTGATATCTCGCCAAAATGTATCACCCTTCTTGTCATTCCTTTTTATCGAGTCATTAGAATTGTTCAGCCAAACACTCGCCTAGAAAAGGCAATATAGTCAACATATTGAAAGGGAACACAGCTTAAATAATTTTGAAGAAAAAGGTTATTACCAATCTAACTTCCTCTTCGTGTGTCCAATACCTTCTCTTTGTTGAACAAGTTGTCTCGACACCGTCATCGCCGTCAATGTCAATGGTGACTTTTCTTGTGCCTTGAGATGAGGTTTGTTTGTCCGATTGTCCTTACGCCGATGGTGCCGTTGACGGAGTTTGGTGCAAAGTTATGAGTACTTTCAACAAAATAGAAATTGTGTCCCGGTGCAGCAGACTGTGGTTATTGTAAGAAATTAACATAACCACCCCTAAAATGTACAAAAATAAAGTGGTCAGACCAGCTGCAAAACAGGATATATTTACAACATGCAAATTGTTCCTACTTGTGATTCAATGCAGCAAAACAGGCATAAATATTAGTGAACTACTTAATTATGTCAAGCACACTAGAAAGCACTCAGCAGTCCTACAAATTTACCACAAATTTAGTAGAGAGGAGTTCAGGTTTCAGCATAATTATATAGTGTATGGACATCAACAGATTTATGTTTCAGCTATATATGATATATGTGCTGTTTGAACAGAAGAGATGAGTTCAGGTTTCAGCATTTCTGCTAAGTTCCTGTGACCATTTTTCTAGTAGCTACTCAGGATGAGTTGGAAGCAGACATCAATGATTAGTTGAGCACCAGTGCATGAATATTTCTTGATCACTTGCCTTCCCAATTTGCATTTATGCACAATTACTACATAGTTCTACAGTTCAATGAAGTTCTCCTAAATCTGGACATCAACAGATCAATGAAGTTCTCCTAAATTGCAGTACTCATTTGTCACTTTTTAATGGACAAAGAAAATTGCAGTACTTATTTGACACTTTTTAAGTGATAAAACTGGCCACTGGACAAAGAAAATTGCAGTACTGGGTCTATGCAGTGCCTCCAATAACACTGAAAGAGAAATTTTTTCAAGGCAACCATTGCAATCTTTATTTCTTTATAACACTGCCTAAAATTTTAATGCACTGCCTAAAATTTATAGGTACTGGGAATAGGCACTTATTTTAGGATTGATATATACACTGCCTAAAATTTTCATGCCAAATGATAAGAAATTGTCCCTGATTATTTATTTCAGGTGGCTCTGAAGTGGCCATAGAGTGATTAGTGCAGGTCCTAAGCCACTAAAGCTGAAGCTGTCCCCTGATTACAATGATAAGAAATTGTCCCCTGATTACTATTCCAAACTAGGTCCCCTTGAAATATATGATGACTATTGTCTAAAGCTGATGGCCTAAGCCACTAGATAATCAAAGATAAATGTAGTTGTTCTCTATGGAGTTCATACTGAAAAAGGGTGAAAAGGAAGACTGTCTTTAACTCCTGTGGAAAATTCTGGAGCAGGAAAAAATAGAAAAGCAATTTCCATTCAAATGCTTATTCCCATGTTACATTTTTTTCTCTAATTGCTGAATACTTGAGGATACAACTCTTCACAGGTGAAAAAACTGAACTTTTCAACCAAAATGACAGCAATTTTGACAGTCTTATTTAGGACTTCTTTTGTGAAAGACCATTTAAAACATTTATATGATCAGGTTTCCCAATCCTAAACCAAAGTTGTTTTCTGCTTTTGAAAGTTGAGGTACTAGTGGTACTGCAATCTTAACCATTGAAATCTTAACCCGGTGCTGACAACATTTTGACAAATCGAACAACAGGGATTTTGCCTATCAACATCAACAACCTAAATCAAATCTTACTGCTGACAAATCGAAAAACAGAGGATACTTACCATGGATTTGGGTTTGGTTTGCTTGAGGGGAATGATTTGTGCCACTCCCACCACATGAGGTCCACCATCCAGCAGCAGCAGACGATGGCGGCGGCAGTGGCGCAGCATAACCCGGTGAAGGTGGCGGCGGCGATGCAATCGGCTGTGGTGGTGCCGGTGCCGGTGGCGCCTTCCGCGTGCTCGCTCTTCGGGCCGGCATATCCTCGGGCCGTTGGGAAGGCGTTGTCGGCGGTAGGGGGAAAAGGAAAGAAATCGCAAGCGAGAGAGCAGGGGCGGGGGCGGGAGAGGGGGGAGAGCACGGGCGTGCTGCAGGAGAGCGGGGGCGCGGGAGGGAAGCAGCTGCGTCGCACCGGATCTGACGACCTCCCAGTGCGGTTTCATCCGATTTCCTAGGACTAGGTGTCGGTGCCCAGCTCGTTTCATTTGGATGAAACCGTTGCCCTCTCTTTTCTCTTTAATTTTTGTCACCCAATCATTTCTGCTGATGTATCACCCTATTAAATACACATAAAACTCTGATAAAATCCCTACTGGGAATAGTCTAATAGTTTAAAAAATATGTTCATGAAGAACGAGTGAATAAGCTTAAGCTAAAGCTGATTTAAACGATGGCTTAGGCTCATATTATAAGTACGTTACAGAAGTCATCCATTCAACGAATTGCTCTCAGTCTGTACTGGGACAACACTGCAACACCGTATTAGTAATGACCAAATGGGCCGTGCCAAGGCGTGCCGGCCTAGGCACGACCATATTGTAGCTGGCCCGGGCATGGCTATACTATAACTAGCCCAGGCATAGCACGGCCCGCTGGCCTATGGGCCGACACCTCAACTCGTGGGCCGGTATGGCACGGCTGCCACAGGGCCAGTACAGCACGGCCCAAGCACGAGCACGATCGGATGGGCCTATCTATTTTTTGCCATATTTTTTCTATTTTCCCCAATTTTTCCTAATTTTCCCAATTTTTCCATATATTTTTCCTATTTTCTCCATTTTTTTCCCATTTTCCACAATCTTCTCATATATTTTTTCCATTTTATCCTATTTTTCCTAATTTTCCCTAATATTTTTCCTTTAGTTTTCTATTTTTCGTGTTTTTTTCTTTTTCTCGTCTCACATTTTCAAATTTTATGAGCCAAACGTGCTATTGGGCATCCGTCGACCCACATGCCAGATTCGGACCCGTGCCGACACGACACGGCCCATCGTCTTTATGGACCATGGCTAGGCCGAGGCATTGGTCCGTGGACCAACACAGCACAATCCACTACAAGTTTTATGTCTTAATAAGCCGTGCCAAAGTGAATCTCAGGCTGTGCTAGCCCGGCCAGCCCGTTTAACCATCTATACACTGTCTTCGGTGGATTGATTCCTGCGAAAAAGGGAAACAGAAGTGGATTGATGATGGCCAGTGGTGGTGCACAGTACAACTGCGCACTGTTTATGTGGACCAGTCAAGTGCCTATGCGTTGCAATGAGAATAAATTTTATGACTCTATTACATAGAGATAAAACATGATAAAATTTCAACTAATGAATAAGATCAAAATTACAGCTACTGACAAGTTTTTGCTGTTTTTTCTTTAAAGAAGTCGAATTTGTAGGTACTACTTGGCAGGCATGATAGGATTCAGAAGCAGCAGCAAAAGACAGACAGCTTAGGATCGAGAGATTTCCCGTGTGTGTCATTATACTCTTGACTGAAATTAAGGTGTCCCAACAAGTCAGCTTAGCATTCCACTAAAAATGCTTCCTTGATAAGTACCCATAAAGCATCAACAAGAGACGTATTCCAGATATTAAAGTAATCTCTAGCTAGAGATACAGCTGGTCACTGGGAACTGTACTAATCTGAGATTAACTAAGTTTTGCCTGCAAATATTTCTGTCAAAGTCATATTTGGTGTGTGATAAGTTCAGACTGTTGTGTCAAAGCCGATCTTATGCACTTGATTGAGCATCAGATCACTAATTAAACAAGCAGAGCAGAAACTGAAAAAAACACAGCTTACAATATTGGCATCACATAAACAAATCTGTAACAGCATCAACAGTACATTCTAGGTGACATAGCTATCCAGCAGAAAAAATAGAAATAATATTGCCCATCAGAGTAAGTTTCGGCCTGCCTCAGATTGGTCAAGGAATCAAATGGATTCCAGTATTTTACACCTGAAAGGGCATCAAAAGAAATTGTTTTCCCCTTTTCTTTTTTCATGGTAGAACCTGCACTCTGTCTGTCAGATTGCCAGCTGAAGAAGTAGAAGAAGAGCATATGTACTTTTAAATTCAAATCATTTCCCTGTGTACGCAGGAGAAGAAGGCCACCAAGAGTGACAAGTTGACCTAGCTTTTCTGCTGTAATTTTCTATGACTAATTAACTTCGGACTGTCAAAATACAGAACAAATTAGTCAGGTGAGTCATCTGATAAGAACTGAACTTTGGCTCTATTTGTGAATAAATTATCTGAAGCCCAAGCAAAGGTTCTCCCAGTTCATCCATGGTTTCAGCTCTAATCTGTCAACCGGAACAGAATGTGAGTAGAGTATGGAGTACTCCCGTTTCCGATCAGGCAAATAAGCAAGCTGCAATTAAAGACAGAATTCAGAACAGGTACTCCAATTCGTTGGTTACAAACATAAGACAAATTATGCAGGTACTCCAGTCCCGCACTTTTGTCATTTGTAGGATTACAATAGCGATAACTATATGAACAATTGAGAAGAAAAATGTCTCCATAGAGAAACTGTCATGTGGCACGGCGATGTGCAGGCGCAGGGCCAAGCCAGCCACCGGTGGCTAGAAGGAAAGATAGGATTAGTTACCTATTTCTATTCCCTAATAGGAAAGATAGGATTAGTTACCTAATTTTAGGAGCATGTTGCTCTAGTCGGTTTGGGCCAGGCACGAGTGGCTAGATAGGAAAGTTAGAATTGTTATCTATTTATAGTTCCTAGAATTAAGGAGGAATTGCCTCCAGTCGGTTTAGGCCTTAGGCTATATATCCCTGTAGTCAGACTCGTGGAGAATTAAGCAAAGTATTATCAATCTGATCTTTCTCTCTCTCTAAAACAACCAAGCCTGCGGCGGAGGGGAAAACCTCGCCGGAGAAGACGGATCGCGGCTACGAACTACGTAACCGAGGTCCAGCTACCCTAAACCACGAGGATCGTGACATCTGGTATCAGGTTGCTTTGGTTTTGATCCACTACCATGGCTTCTGCTACCGACGACGCCTTACACGCCCTTGCCGAGGGGCATCGTCTCATGTCTGAGCAGCTCCGTCATGTGGCCACAACGTTGGATCATCTGAGGGCACTACTCGAGGCGCAGGCCCATGAGCGCCGGGCGGCAGTACGCCTACAGGCAGCAGCGCGGGGACTCCTGGCACGACGGCGGGCGCAGGCTCTCCGTGGGGAGAAATCATCGGAGGAGCAGGCAGCAATGCGCATGCAAGCAGCAGTGCGAGGCTTTCTTGTCCGGCGCATGGTGCGGACGTGGCGCATGGCACTCACGACGGCGCGATGGCAAATCACAGCCTGCAGGTTTGACCACTCACGCTCGCCTGTACTTCCTGCAGAGTTCCAGGTATGGTGTCTCCCGGCAACAACCATAGCAACGCAGCAGCAGGCACCAACGGCGGGTCAATATGAGACAAGAACTGGAGTGGCCGTCTCATCTGTTCAGGCGCCCAGCAGACTCGTTGGCTGCTACATCCTCCGATTTTCAGGCCTCGTGAAGCTAGCTGTTGGGACATTCCCATGGGATCCAGGACGAGATGGTTATAGTCCAACTTTATTTCATATTTTCGTTCTCAATAAGAAAGGTAAGCCGAGATGTAAAAGGCTTAACCCTAGGTCGCGTCGAGTAGGTCTGCGGCAGCTCGTGGGCGAGCTGCTCCGAAGGGAGGGAGAGATGTCATGTGGCACGGCGATGCGCAGGCGCAGGGCCAAGCCAGCCACCGGTGGCTAGAAGGAAAGATAGGATTAGTTACCTATTTCTATTCCCTAATAGGAAAGATAGGATTAGTTACCTAATTTTAGGAGCATGTTGCTCTAGTCGGTTTGGGCCAGGCACGAGTGGCTAGATAGGAAAGTTAGAATTGTTATCTATTTATAGTTCCTAGAATTAAGGAGGAATTGCCTCCAGTCGGTTTAGGCCTTAGGCTATATATCCCTGTACTCAGACTCGTGGAGAATTAAGCAAAGTATTATCAATCTAATCTCTCTCTCTCTCTAAAACAACCAAGCCTGCGGCGGAGGGGAAAACCTCGCCGGAGAAGACGGATCTCGGCTACGAACTACGTAGCCGAGGTCCAGCTACCCTAAACCACGAGGATCATGACAGAAACAATTTCCATTTTTATGTGCACACTGACATTTAAAATAGCCCACCTAGATACAGACTCAAGTACTTGGTTTTAAGCAAGGGTGGACACAGTAGTCCCTCTGATGTTAGTCTGCTTCAGCAGCAACAAGTATATGGACTGCATAAATAATATATAGAAGTGGCCTATATAGCCAAGTATGAGCAGCAATCAGATGCATATATAACTCTTTAGGATCAAGATATATTAGCAGTATATGAATGTATCAGCTGTGCTAATTCAGTTAATTTACATTAGCATGAATCGTAATATGTCTTAGTGTGATTGAGTCAGCGGCAAACAAATTAGCAAACGAAGTGAAACATGGTCTGTTTTGACCTGGCCTTGCAGCCAGTTCTGATGTCTTCCTGCGTTTGCCCGTTGAAGAGGGCGAGGCGAGGAGACGAGTGTGCATTACTGAAGCAAGCAAGATCATGCAAATTTGGCCATTTTGTCAAATAGTATATAAGATGAATTATATTGTGATTCCAAATTCCGAATTGACGCCAGAACTTTTGCAAGTGAAAAAAAAATCTTCCACCTCCCAGCATGCATATGACAACATGCTAAATTTTTGTTCAAAATCTATGAGTTATGACCGAAAAGAATAAGCTTGACAGTAACAAGCAAAATTTTACACTTGAAGAGGGAAAAAAGAAAAAAAGAAACAATAAGTCACCTTCTAGTCACCGCCACCGCTGGCGAAGCAGATGCCACCCGGTTGGATGTCAACATTCTTACGCTGACCTTGAAGCTGAATGACCTACAACCATTTAATTATGTTATCAGCATATTGGTGAAGCAGAAAATTAAGAACCAGTTAAGCATTGCCAAGTGCATCACACCTGGCCAAGCTCTGGATCTTGGACTATAGTACCATTGCAGCAGAATTCCTTTTTCAGACCATTGAGAATCTTGTTGTAACTGAACTCCTTCAAGCCCTGAACAGTAGTTAGACTCTTGCTATTGCACTGCTGGATGCACACATGCACATAATCCTTTGCTCCAGGGCCAGTGCTGAAGTTCTTAGCATCTGACTCAGCAAAAGATCTGAGGACAATATACCAAATCACTTAAATACATATGACATATTTAAGGATAATATATGTCCACACATGGCGGAAAAAAAATATGAAGACACATTGCAGGACTAAATCAAGACACTCCTTTCAAAAACATTACAAGACCAAGTACACAAGCGCAGGGCCACAAGATAAATAACTGCATAGGATTTGGTACTGACGCTAAACATATAGATTGAAGCACATTATCAAATTGAATACAAGAACCTCATTTTGAAATTTCTGTAAACTTGACACCCCACAGCATATGAAAAAATGGGTAATAGTGAAGAAATTGGTTGTACCTTTAGGGAAGGAGGCAATGACGATGGGGAGCAGCTCTTCGCAATGATCTGGGCACGGGGGATCGGCGGCGCCAGTGGTGGAGACCTGGCGACAGAGGAACAATGGCCTTTCCCTATAACATTTGGCAGTAAACAAGTAACCTTTTAACCTTTCAGTGAACCAATTGAAATATTCGTCGAGGCGGCAGATCAGGAATTCGGAATAATGAAAAAACATTGATTTGGAAAATGAAAACTGAGAGGCACACCAAGATGTGTTATCTTCTCTACACGATTGCTTCAGAATTTGTATTAGCAGTATAAAAGAAAATCAATTCTATTAGCATTATATATAAATCTGTATTAGCACTACAAAAGAAAATTCAAGATTCCCTGCCAAAAAAAGATGCAGCCAGGGGCGAATCTGCAGTAGTATTATGATGCCAGACGCTTCAACTCGTAGATTGGTATAAACCTTAAAAATGAAAGATGAAGTAGAAACAGTAACAGGTTACTTGGACATTCCACCATATGTCACCATTGTGCCGCCTTGCCTAAAGAGAAAGTTTATAA
Source organism: Oryza meyeriana var. granulata (assembly GCA_003991445.1). Classification (NCBI taxonomy): domain Eukaryota; kingdom Viridiplantae; phylum Streptophyta; class Magnoliopsida; order Poales; family Poaceae; genus Oryza; species Oryza meyeriana. Next base: position 99,332 of record RYFJ01003120.1, on the reverse strand, counting down.
CTATACATGGGAGGCAAAGATGGTTCTAATTGGAATTGGGTCACGTTTAGATTGATAGTGTTACCTTAAAAATTTCAGTATGACAGAAGCGGCATTTCCTCCAATGCAGTTCAATCCTAATGCAAATTCTGGCAAAGCACCCTAATACCACATTAAACGAAATAGAGCAGTATAAGGAAACAGTTGAAATCATCCTGTTTCTTACAGTTAAATTATTAGATAATTGTCAAGTGCAAGACACTCTTTTACTCTTATAGTTAAATGAAGTAGCACTATAACATTCATAACCGAAAAAAAAATCAAGCAAAACTCATAACTGAGTTTAATTGGGAGCCTAAGCATGCCCAATTCAATATAAGGGACTGATCTAAACTAATGTTAACTGCATCAGATTTGAGTAAATACATTTTTACCACACTATCTCATACACTTATTATGAAAAGGGTGGGCAAGTAAAAGGAAATAGATGGTTTGAGGATGACTGAAGAATTGGAAATGCAGGCCTGTAGAGAGAAGTACCAACAAGCTCTTGATATTATTTATGTCTAGCTGGCTTTCTGTGAACACTTGATCTGCTCCAAGCTGTTTAAGTTTGTTCTTCGCCTCTTCTGACCCAGGCCTAGAGCAATTTGGAGATGACAGAGTCATTGTCAAGTAATTGAGATGCAGAAGACCGAGACAGAGTAAGAAATGTAGGTTACCTGTCCCTTATGATGTTGATGGTGTAAAGGCCATGTAATTTGGCGAGCTGAATGACGCACTGGCCATCAATGCTGGTAGCTCCATTCTGGACAAGAGTGTCACCTGAAAATGGCATGGGATCAGGGGGTGAGAGAACATGCACCAAAGCTGATCGATCAGATTTAACAAGGAAATGTGGAAAGTAATTAATTAAGGTAAGGGAAGAACCCATCAGGGGTGAGGTTTACAAAGTCACGGAGCATCCTGAGGACGGTGAGTGGGTTGACGGTGGCAGTGACAGCGTAGTGGGGAGGCACGTTGGCGCAGACCCTATGTCAAACAGAACCTAAACTGAGTTGGTATACTTGAGGCTTGAAATAAATTCAGTTCAAGTTCCAAAAAAAATCCCTCAAATTCCAGTTCAAGTTTAACACCACAAATAAATTTAAATAGTAATTGCAGGATGGCACACATTGCAAGTGATAGACACTGAATTCAAAAACATTTTATGGCCAATTACACATTGCAAGTTCTTCTCTTCTGCTTGCCACTGAACCATTTTCGTAATCTCTATATGACCATTTTTGTAATGGTTCGTATTAGAAGTCGAGAAAAATTACTTCAAGTAAGAGAGGAGTCATGAGTTGCATCAGAAATAGCAGACAGATACTTCAGAACTTCTGTTGCATCAAACTCCACGAGAAGATAAACAAATGAAATCAAACTTGCTAATTTTGCATATGAGAAAATAACCATAAATATTGCAAATCTCTAAATTATCACAGAAAAATGAAAAGTACAACTTAATTCTTTTAAGGAAAAAATAATTCAATTCTGTCTTCAAGAAAAAATGATCACAGTCTTCAGGAACAACACAATTTTTAAGTCACATATAATGCAGAAAAGCTATCCCACCAATACTCTGACCTATCTTCCAAAACTGAAGTATCGATACCTCGTCCTGCATTGTGATCCATTTTTAACAGGAATGGTAGTAGGTCTTTCTAAACAAAGGAATCTCACTAAAAACCTGCCATATCCTATAAAGAACTTTAATGTACTGGGATTGAGAAAAATTGTGTTGTAATTACACCCAGACCATCAATCTATATAAAAGAAATGCAGCCAAATGTAGAAACGTCCATCCTAATACACTTTAACAAGAGTGATAAAAAAAAACCCAAAAAGGCCAAAATCTATGCAAACCCACCCCCCATGTCTATGTGCCTTTCAAGAACCCTTCGTAGCAACACCTGTCTACCTGATAAAGAGCTCCAATCCTTGCCCAAGTTACGAACATTCACAAACCTGAACAGCCATACAGCACAATTGAGAATCACCGCCTTCGTGCCGTCCTCAAAGCACCTCCGTTGGAGCCAGGGATCCTGAGAATCACCACCGCCAACCTACCTGCATGTTCTCCCGTGCGGCGCAATCAGGGCAGAACACGCCATCCATCTCAAAACCGGGAAGAGTCAGATCAGCGGTGGACATGCGTGAATAAGGAATGCTAAACTGATATCCATTTATTGTTACCGTTAATTACGGTGATCAATTTTTCTGGATTATATTTGTTGAAAATTTTGACAAAGATGATTCTTTCAATTGCTACATGAAACAGCGTGCATTGCCATTCATTGGATAACTGACCTAGAGAGACGACGGTGTCATTCCTAGCCTGCGGGTGCCCATCCGACACTGAGTTGCGTCGTGTAGAGGACCGCCGCATGCCGGTGGCAGTGGTTGCTGACGACGTCAACACTGGTTGCAGGGGCATGTATGATCCACACTGAAGCAGACCCAATAAACCATGTAAATGTATGTGATTTCAAAAATATAACAAAAGTACATGCAGTAATGTATGGTTTTCTATAAAAGCAAACAAAGAAGGCAGTGAGGTTAGAGAGCTCAAAGAACAGGTGTTCACTTGCTCCTGATTGCTTATTTCTATAAATTAGTCTCCCTTGCAACAAGAAGTTAGAACACATTGCTAGTGAACAAAACAATTCGATTCAAAAGTTTTCGAAATCCCGGTGCCATCTGTCAACAGCAATCACTGTTTTTGTTCAATTTAATTAACCAATAGCTCATCTTGTATGTTTGCTTCTTGCTAATCTACTTTAACACTCACAGTGCAGGGCGGCAGCGGCGGCGGCATCGGTGTCGGCGGCGGCGGCGTCAGCGGCGGCGTCGGCGGCGGTGTCGGATGCGGCGTCGGCGGCGGCGGTGTCGGATGCGGCGTCGGCGGCGGATGCAGGGCGGCAGCGTCGGCGTCGGCGGTAGATGGAGGGCGTCGGCGAGGAGGAGGGTGCGGCGGCGGCGTAGAAGGCTAGGGTTTGGTGGGGGCAGGGCAGGGAGAGGGGGAGAGCAGGAGTGGGGATTGGGGCGCACGGGGGCAGGGCGCGGACGTGGGTTGGAACGGGCCGGGGGGGTGTGCGTGGAGCGGGAGGAGCGTGGGATCATGAGCCGCTTGATCTGAAGGGGTGCAGAAGCGTGGGATTAATCTAAATCCTTAGAGAAGAATCATCACTATTATAAGACTTTTTTAAGTAGTATAAATAAGTACATGTGATCCGCGGTCAGCGGCCATCACCATTAAACATTGAGCATCTGATGCCACAGCCACACCGTACTCGAAAAGTAGTGATCTGTGGTGATACCTTATTTTTATTTTCCTTCAAAATTCCTTAAAATAGCATATTTCAGAGGATTTTAAAAGAAATTGGTAGGAACAACCCTTTATTTCGAAGGGCTCCATAGAACTATTTTCCATAGGACACAAACCCACTAGAATTTTTATGTTTTTCCTTTGTTTCAAACAGGCTCTTAAAGTTTAACTTAAAAATAAATTTTGATTGGTTTTTGTACTTCTTCACTGAGCAGTCAAAAAGTGATAGCCAGGGCAATGAAAGTGATGAGAAAACCCCTAAAGTTAATCGTAAAATCAATTTCTAAATTTCAAAATTAAGCTTTGGATTATAGTAGTGCACTCTCTAGTTTTAATTAGATGACACCATTAACATTTGGACATACGTCTAAACATTCGTCTCATTCAAAAGATTACATAGTTACGCCGTGCTAAACAACGCACAGCGCTCTGCGTTACTTATTTTATAGCGCGCCTCACATCGTCCCTTTCTCGTTTTCCGTTGCCTCACACAGTCCCCACTTCCCTTTCCTCGTTTCTCCATTGTCTCACACCACCCCACTCTCCCTTTTCGCGTTTTTCCATTCTCAGTCTCCAACTTCCCGTCTCTCTTGCTCTTTCCACGTAGATAAAAAAATCACATCTCATTGAGTGATAGATTATGACTCTTCATAATTTCTCTTCTGTTTGTAAGTTAAATTTACTTCTCATAGTCAAAAAATAAATTAGTACCCCTCCTCTATTACTTAACCTGGGGCCGAATCAGTATAAAAATCCAGTGCAAAGTAAAACTATATACTAAACACAATATAAAATAAAACAACATACACTCTATTACTCATCTCAGGGACCGAACCAGTATTAAAATCCGTCTCCTTATATTTTCGTTTGCATCTTCATATCAAAAATCAACCTACGTATTAGTCAAATATATGATTTCCTTTTATATCTGTCTGTAGACTACGATTGCGTTGAAAGTGGTTGGTTATTACCCCGGTTGGATTATACCGGTTCGTTCACTTAAAAGACCGTCTGTGCAATCAAACACCGGACGACGTTTTTTAATTTTTATTATTTCCACTAAATTTTTTTAAAAAATAAGTAGTTAGGCAGTTAGGCGAAAGGAGCGATCAACGGCAGTTTGCAAAGGCGCACCAAGTGGCGCTACTAGTCAGAGGTTAGCTGGATAGTAAAGCTAATATTAATCAACTTCAGTCGCATGTTTTGCTATTCCTACAGAAAATGAACAAATTTGCGAAAATCGTAGCTTAAATACATAGATATTTCCATAAATTGATTGTATATGTATATATATGCTCCGGTTCAATATTTCATACCGGTCCAATTCATCCGGTCTAAAACTATCGAACCAGCGGTTCAACCGGTTCTTAACGGTTCGACCAGTGAACCAGTGAACCGATGACCTCGCCGGTTCAATGTCCGGTCCGGTCCTAATAACTATGGTGGATTGTGCCATTTGTTGCGACAGATGAGCGTTGACGCATGCATCGATGATTAAATTTACCACAGGAAACGACGTGCATCATATAGCACGAAGAACCGAGCACCGAATGAAGCTTGCTACGAGTATTAATATAGACTACTGCTATCTCTATTTTCTTTTAAATCATCTATAATTAATTTAAGAGACAATTTCTACAGTAGATATGCTCTACTAACATGTCATCTCTTTTATAACAAAATAATTTAATCAACGTAGGGTGTACCTCCCTAACTTTCTTTTTCTCAGCATACATTCTGAGTGCGCAGCTGCACTGCATGTCTCTTGGAGCCCGCAACGAGCCAGCCGTAAAATACTCCCTTTATCTCAAAATAATAAAGTTTAGGATTATATATGTCACACCCTGATCTAGCACCGTCATACAATGGTACCAAATAGAACGTGCCACAGGAAAACAGCGCGAACTGCATTTCCGTGGAACCACGATACCGATACCAGTCTCAGAACGCAGCGTTGGTATCCACAGAATTCAGATATGTATCATCGCAAACCCTAAATAAATAAATAATTACATAGACTTATACCTTAACTTACGTTGCAGATTCAAAGCAAGCCAGAGACAGCAATGAACAGCATAAAGGCAGCGGCAGTAACGGAGCAGCGGATTAAGTCCCAACACACAGGCAATGGCTGGAAACCAGGACGAAACCCTAGCCTTCACTTTACTGCAACTCCGGCTCGAGCTCCCAATGATGAACTATATATATATATAGTAAGGGTGAATACTTACGTACTCAGCAAGCTAGGGGAAATTAGGTGGTTGTTGTAGGCTTTAAAGAGTGACTGGATATTTTGTAAATCCGTTTTATTTATATTCTTTTAGAATTTGAGTGTGTGCTTCTCAACAATCAAGACGAGATGGGTCTCGTCCGATTGGAGTGAAAATGTATCAATCTTTATTTCTCCAGTTTTCACAATCTCAAAAATTCACATCAAACCAACTCCTAGAGCCAAAATATAATCTCCGGACTTCCCGAATTCTGCTGCCCACGATAGCCAAGCCGATATCATCGGACAACGCGCGTCCTCGACGGCACATCCTTCTCACCGTTCCCAAAACCACACACACATTTGCAAATATGGTAAAACAAAACTACACTAAGAAATCAACTCACATCTACCCATGACCGTGGGCACAGCTATTCAAATAGTTTTGACCTCTACAGAGGGGGTACGCTTTACCCACACAACACAACTTACTCTAGTCACCAGCTCACACAGATTGGGTACGATTTGGTGACGTAGAGATTTTCACGATAAGGCATTTTTCAAGCCATCTCAGGTTACCCCATGCCAACTGGAGGGGTCCTCGAGACCAATAACAGAGTAGGTCCAAGACCATGCTGTGCCAGGAACCCAGGATGCATCCCTGACGCCCTCCCACACGATCCACAATCCAATGACATGCAAGACGTTCCTGGGTGACTAGTTACTCAGCCAGGGGCTTCCCATTTCACCCATATGGTTGTATTGTCGTATGTTCGGATGAAATTCTAAAGGAATAGGTTCTTAGGGCGACCACACAGGCATCACACATCGGACCGGTCTTGTGTCTCGAATCTCTATTTTTGAAACTCATTTTTCTTTTACAAGGCACCGACCCAGGTGTCGGGTTTTCCAAACGTTTCATAAAACCAAGTTTTACCCAAAAAGTTTTTCAAATTTTAGGTTTAAAGGGAGACCGTCAGCACACGCACAAAAGTGCATGCATACCGAGGCGCAGCAGTGGTGGTTACAAGGGAACAGGGTATTGCAATCATCAAGGAAGTATTTAAATGCAGCAAGGTCGGGTAGGTCCACTGGTCTGACTCGTAGACGGACCGAACAGATCAGTGCATGCTTATCGATGCAATTTCGCAAACAAAATAATTGAAGTTCACATATGGGCTTCATAGATCAAAGGTGATTTGCCTTGCTATAGGTCTTCACGAATCTTCGAGAAATCGTCATGAAATCTGTTCCAAAACGATATTCTGATGGTCAATTACTATGCGCAAACACTCAAAATATACACAAAGACCAAGAAATAGATCCTATTTAGTGCTACTAATAGTGCCATCAGATAGATCTCAATTTTAGAAAATTACTAAAGTTGGAACGGAGTCAATCGGAGTCATGGATCAAAAGTTATGAATTTTTGAAAGTAAAAAGGATTTTTGGATTGAAGGAAAAGATTTAAATGAATTTACAGGGAGAATATTCTCTGGAATATTCCCATGGGGTCAATGTCAGTCGGGGCCTACTAGCCAATCGGGCCCACATGTTAGTGAGGGAGTAGTGTGGGTGTGAGTGGGCTGTGGGCCAAGAGGCAAGGTGGTGGCCCACAGATCGGTGACTCAAGGAGGGGTATCACTGGTTAATGGGCCCAGCTGTCATTCACATAGGGGCGCACTTTGTAGGGCTAGTGTGGACCGAGGAAGGAGGTTGGCCCATTAGGTAGCGGCTCCAGGTACATGGACCGGGTCCAACGGAGTATGAAGAGAAAGGGGAAGTGGGAGGGGTGCACAGGGGCGGTCTGTGGTGGACCGAGGGGACATGGGCCCATAGGTCAGCGACACGGGTCACGGGGGTCGGGTGCATGCATGGAACGTGGGGCGACTGACTCAATACGTGCGGGGCCAAGCCGAGCCGAGCTGGCGCCCATGTGGCTACCTCGCTGGCAGGGTGAAGGGGAGAGGAGGGCATAGCTGCCGATCCGATGGCTCACAGCGGCGAGACCTCGCCAGTGAACGGCGGCGTTTCACAGCGAGCTATTGCACCAGTAGGGGGAGGAGGAGAAGGCGAGCTATTCCACCGGCTCGGATCGGGGAGATAGGATGCGATGGTGGCTGACGACGGGAGTCCGAGGGCGAGAAGAGAGATAGGAGCATCGTCCATGATGGCTCTCGGGTTCTTGCCACGGCGGAGAGGAAAATGGATGGGAGAAGGGATAAATTGGTCACGGCAGTCCGCAGAGACATCCGTGGCCTAGAAGGTGGCCGGCGACGGAAACAAAAGTGGCAGTGCGAGGATTGGCTAACTGAGCATTCACGGGGGGTAGAGCTCAGAGTGCGTTTAGGGCTCACCGTGCATGGTGCCGACAACGGGAAATTGAGGGAGTTCGAGCTGGGAAGGGAGGGCAGCAGCTTTTCTCGTGAGGCGACGTCCCGAGGTCTGCACAGTGCCCGGAAGGCATCAGGCGGCGTCGTAGCGGCAGGGAGCAGCCATGCTTCGGGGAGGCGTGCGCCGCTCAGGGCATCCGAAGCAAGGAGGACGGAATGGCCCTGGAGGGGATACTTATAGGGGTGGAGCTCGGCTAGGTCGGTTTAGGGTGGTCTCCAATCATGGAGGAGAAGGAGGCGGGAGATGCCAAGGCGGTGGAATTTCGAGCGGGCAAGGAAAAATTCGATCGACGGTGGCGATTTGCGGGGCGGCGGAAGTCGGCGTATCCAAGGGCAGAGCTTGAAAGGGGGCGCAGTAATGCGTAGCGGAAGTCGCTTAGGGCCTCAGATGTGAGCGCGGGCTCGAGGTCATGGTGGGTTCGGGGATGAGGCACGCGGCTTGCAGCCTTTTTGACCGATCATGGTCCGGGCAAGAGAGAGGTGAAAGGAGGGGGAAAGAGGTGGGGAACGGGGTGGCAAAGAGCGGTCGTGGATGTCCTCTGCTTGGCGGCTAGCGGCGCGTCAGGGCGGGGCCGCGATGGCGTCGGTGTATGGGCTCGGCATTTGACCGAGCACCACGGAGGCGAGAATGGGACGGAGCAAGGAGGAAGAAGGCAGTGTGCTGGGAAGATCGACGGCTGTGCGCAGGCGGGGCAACATGCGGCAGGCATTGGCGGGGCGCAGCGGGATGCACGGCGCAGCGTGGGCGAGCACGCGGGGAATCGGTTGGCTGAGCGGGGCGCTCGGGCCACGTGGCGGCCATCTACGGCGTGCAGCATGCGGCGGTCTGCGCACTGAGCGAGGGCGAGCGAGAAGATTGGGCGGCGGGCGCGCGGGATTCAAGACATGTGGCATCCATCCGGTGCCTGCGTCATGCTGTGCGGGTTTCAGGGTCGAAAAGAAGGAGTGTGGCCCAGGGACAATAGTAGTATTTTTCTTTTTCTCCAGAGGGTTATTTAGAGGAAAATTTGGGGTATTTTATGTGGAGGTTTGAATTCAAATTTTATTTGAATTCTGGAATGGCCAAGATATCAAGGGAAGGGTCCAAAGGGGAAATTTGGTACTTGGAAAGGCTTGTACTTGGCCTTTTAATGAATATTTGAGAGTAACTAAGGCATGGTGGGGTTCAAAGGAGAGGAGTTTCAAATTCAATTTAATTTGTAAATTAGAATTTAGAGGAAGCTTGCTGGGATTTGCATTCAAAATTTGTAATTGAACCTAGGTAATTTCAGGGAGTCAAGGACAGGAATTTCAAGGGGATAAAGATGGAAAGATGTCATATATACACATGTATATAGGTATATATACATATATATGCATATATGTATTGGTGGGAAGGTTTGTCGAGCAGAGAGGCGATTCTCAGGTTAACTCAGGGTTCTGTTAGAGTTCAAGGGAGAGGGAAACAAGGGGATTTACGGAGGGGGAACAAAGAGGATATTTTTAGGGTTCCGGTTCAGATCAATGGGACGGATATCGAGGTGGGGGTTTTTGGGAAAAGATTTAGAGGGGTTTTTGCCGTTAGGGTTTTAGGAGCAAATTCGAACACGACAATTTAAACTCAGAGATAATTTTGGAACGGAGGTTTTTGAGAGGTCGAAATTTTGAGATCAAGGGCGAGAGGACAAATTGAGATCCAGACACGACTTACGACACAGCACATAAAGATCAAAATTTTCACAGGTAGATTTTAGTAAAATATAGTTTAACGTCTCACTTTCAGCGGAACGTTACAGGATATGACACATCCTAGTACTATGAATCTGGATAGCCCTTTGTCCAGATTTGTGGTACTAGAATATATCACATCCAGTATTAGGTTTTTGTATTTTGAGATAGAGAGAGTAAGTGTCTACTCTATGCTCCCTCTTATTCTCTCTCTTCCACGTTTGATGTTGCTGACATGGCCTAGCTAATGGCCTACATATGTGTACTTATTGTATCTGCTATTATACTCCCTTCGTTTGCAAAATGTAAGGCGTATTAGGTTTGTACACGATCTCCAATATTATACTTTGACTATTAGTTTTTTTTATAATATATCATCAACAACACAAAATCAACATCATATGAAAACATTATCAAATACGAATACAGTGATACTACATATTTCCTCCGTCCCAAAAAACCCACTCCTAGCATCCCAATGCACATTTAATAGAGAGAAAGTGACTAAAATGCCCCTTATAAATAGGAAAATAATATTGGTTTGTTGGTAGATAAGGGATATTGATGGAATAGAATTTCTCGATTTTTGGACTAAAGGTAGGTAAGAAGGTAGAAATTGATTTATTTTAGGATAAAGTTTGAACTCTAGAAATTGACTTATTTTAGGACGGAGGGAGTATATGATATTAAATACATATATTTTAGTTTAGTTATTAGTCAAAATTTTTAAATATTAACTTTGCGTAAAACAAGAACGTCTTGTATTTTCAATGAAAATATAAAAAAATGTCGTGCTAATACACTTCTCCTTGCTGGCTGGACCAAATCTTTCTAAGACTATCCTTCCCAAATGATCCAAAATTCTGACCAATTTGATGTCTTAATCTCCACGTTCTTGAGCATTCTTGTTTTTCCCTATAAATAAAGGGTGTGTTTGGTTCGTGGTCAAGGTTTGATAGAATATAATCATCCATATTTTTAGGGATATGGTGGTCCATGTTAGCCGTTTGGTTGGGTGGATGGGACGACTCAGTTTTTTTGGTTGGATGGACGAGAGTAGATGAGATAAGAATAGTAAAATATTAATTAATAACAAAATATGTTAATTATCATTAAAACAGATTAAATATCACTTATTAACACTAATCTTGACATAGTAATTACTAATTAACATTAAAACAAACTAATTATCACTAGTCAATTGCTAATGAGCAAGATTAGTGAGTGTGGATGGCTGTATCTGACCGATTTTGTCCGATGCACTCTTCCAACATCTTGAGAGAATATTTTTTGTAGTGGCAGTCCTATACGTGTTTGTCCGTGAACCAAACACTAAAAAAAAAACCTGGCGGTCCTCTTCCATCCACTAGAAAACAAAAACATCTTATATTTTCAAAGAAAGTATAAAAAAATACCATGCTAATACACTTCTCCTTACTGGCTGGACCGAATCTTTCCGAGACTATCCTTCCCAAATGATCCAAAATTCCAACCAATTTCATGTCTCCATCTCCACGTTCCTGAGCATTCTTGTTTTTCCCTGTGAATGAAGTTTGGCATCATCGACTCAGACGACAAATTGGACAATTGAACCTGAGGGAGAAAATATGCGTATGGACTTCAGAATAGTCAAATGGATGGTGATCATGATGAGCTCACGCTTACAGGAGGATCTGGATGTAAAAGAGGGGGGTTGGTCTCACATGGCTGCACGTCACAAGAAAGTACAGGAGGAGCATATTAATTACGATAAACCAGATCATGCAACGAAAGCCATTCATCACCTTTTCTTCCGATGCTCCAGGCAGTGTTTTTACAGTTTAATACGCTCGGCTATTTTCTTATTTTTTATTAACATGTTTTCTAAATTACTAAACGATATATTTTGTATAAAAATTTTCTATATAAAAGGCTCTTTTTCTTTGAAATATCTTGGTTTACCTATTAGCCCTAAGAGCATATCCAAGACAAGTCCAAAAATCAGCTCCCAAAAAACTTAGATTATGATCATTCTAAAAAAATTTGGACTTAAAAAGCTTCACTATCTCCAAAAGAGATTAAAAAATTGGATCCCAAAAATTAGTTTGTTGGCTATGTAGAATAGATGGGCCCAGCGTTTGCTTGCGATCGCTTTCTTTTGACGATACCGTGCCATCGTGTGAACAGCGATCAAGAGGATCTTCGTTAATGTCATCACTCCTTGGCCTCAGAGAACACGTCGGCGGCTATAGTGTCCTCGGCAGAAGACTTTGCTGTCAGCCTGTGGAGAAACGGAAGGCCCTACAATCTCCTAGCTAAACGTGTCATTAATCGTGGTCGGTAGAGAGACAAATCAACAACGGCTTACGGTGGTGTGTGAATCAAGCGACTGTGACAGGCGCCATAAAAAATCAGCGTGAGCGGAAGGCGTCAGGAGGAAGAAAAGATACGAGCGGAGAATTCCTTGCATGTGAGCCGTGAAATTTTCTCGCGGGAGCAGTGATTGGGAACACCAATAAATTCTCTAAATCTGGCTTACTTTTAGGATAGGATTGATCATATGGAATTTTTAGGATAGGTTTGAGTATCAGTTGGAGGACAGTTTTTTAATTTAAATCCCAAAATTTAACTTTTAGGAACCTCTTTGACCCTCTCTTGAAGATACTCTAACAAGTTATTGAATTCTGATTTTGAGTTTATTCCACAGAAATTAGAGAAGAGATTGGGTACTTGAGAGGTTAAAAACATCTCTTATGGTGGCAGAGCTATTAGATTAGAGTCATGCTTATCTTCTATTTCTACTTATGCTAAAGGTTTTTATTTATTGCCAGAAGAGATTCATTAAAAAATAGATAATATTAGAGCTAGATATTATTGGAAGAGTATAGAAAGCAAGAAGAGGTATCATATGGTGGGATAGGATAATTTGGCTTTTCCAAAAGATTATGGAGGGCTAGGGTTTAGTGTAACTAGAATCATGAACATTGCTTTACTTTCTAATTGGTTTTTTAAATTAGAAAATGCATTCAACAATAGCCTTTGTATTGACCTGTTAAGAAGAAAATATTTGCAGGAGAAAGGTGTCTTTCAAATTGTTGAGATGAAGGGTTCTTAATTCTGGAAGAATTTGCTATATATCAGAACCTGGTGCAGGTTGGGAAGTGAATGTGATGAGGACATCACTAGCTCAGATATGACCCTAACAATTTTATGTATTCATCAACCAAAGGTGCATGCTTTCTACATAAGATTTATACGTTATATATTTGAACAGCCGTTACTGCACCATGAGTTTTGTGTGTTCTCGTTTGCAGAGATACTTGCTTGGGTGAAGGGAAAGAGGCCGAGCGCAAGGAACGCATGGATAATCAAAGAAGTTGATTGGGGACCAAACCAAGATCTTACCCAAGTCTACTCCTACATCACCACGTTACTTTTGGTCCATAGAAGGCAAGAGATGAAGTTCTGCATGTTTTGGATTCGGATTCGGGCCTCCTGACAGCATCAACTTCAAACAGACCTAGCCGCTGATCTATAAGGACTTTCGGGGCCCATGAGTACTTGTTGGAAAGCTTATGGAGTCTACTTTTAGATGGTTTTGGTCCATATCAAAATTCCTCCTGAGCTGTCCAGAATCATCGAAATAAGGCACGTACATCTTCCAGTCCGAGTTTGTTTTGGGCCTTGGGCCTTGTAATTGTGTCGTGGGCTAAGCCCAAGGGGTGTGCGCCCTAGGGATAACCCTAGGACGTTCCAACTCCTATATATACAGTAGCCATCATTGTTTAAAGGTGGGTTTTGCTTAGATTATTTTGCCATTGCAGTTTCGCCGTCTAGATCGGTTTGTAGAATCTCAACTTCGTGTGCTAAACATTCATCTGCAATTCAGATTGCGTTCTTCCTTGTTCTTGTGAGTTTCTTCGATTGCTTGCAGGGATAAAACCTTCGTGGTGAGGTCGACTACGTGAGAGCGTGGTTGATAACAACTAGACGTGTGGGTGTAGCGGTTGTGAGGTGACGATCGCTGATCGGAAGCCTCAAAACGTGAATGTCTTCACGTCGCCAAATCGAACATATCGGAAGATCAGGCACCCAGGCGCATCAAGTGGTATCAGAGCACAGGTTGCCCGATAGGTATTATCTGCTCCCATTTATCCATCTTTGTTTCTTTTACCTAGAGTCTAAAAAAACCAAAAATTTATTACCACCGTGTTCTTCATAGTTTAGGTTTATTCCCTGTCCAAACCCCTTTGTGCCTTTGCAAAATTTATTTCAATTTCGCTTTGTTGAATCTGTGTCCTAGGTTAAGTTAGTGGTCGCTGGTTTAGAGTCGTGTTCGTGGTTCTAGTTCTAACTTTTGCATTGCACAAGAGCCTGCCTTGAGAGATCGAGTTCTACTCGGTTTCGGACTGCAAGCCGCCTTGAGCTTTTAACCCGCTTTCGCAAGCCTTTTTAGATAGGTCGCAAGCCGCCTTGTGTCAATCGCCCTGCACCGCTAGCCTCCTTGTCAGCCCGCTTGACCTATTGGCACTTATACTCTAGCCAAAGCAACAGGGTTGAGCCGCGAAGCCCCTAGTTTGCGCTACCTGTCTTAAAACAGCCGTAACTTTTGCATACGGACTCAGAATTAGACAAACTTTATATGTGCGGACATCTACAGAAAATTTTACATCTGGTTGTCCTCGACTATGTTGGATGCGGTCGACCTAAAATTGTGAAATTTGGCCTGCAAGACTGAGTTTTCAAGCTCCGAAGTTCCTGCACGCTTTTAAGAGCGCCTCTACGTGTTTTTCTAGGGTCTGTCCGTGCATTATATCGAGTGGCCAATTTTTGTGGTTACTTCTTGTGTACTAGGTGTATTCCTAGAAGAGAAAAAAAGAAAAAAAGGAGAAGAGAAAAAAAAAAGAAAAAAAGAAAGAAAAAGAAAAGGATAGAGAGCTGTTTTTAGTGAGCAGTCTTGCTGAGCTGATCTTTTAAGATATTCGAGATACTTGGTGAGAGAGAGTTGTCCTAAGTCCTTTGTTTCTTACTCTTGCTTGTTAGGCTGGTTCTAGGAATGTGTCTCGGCCAGCGACTGCTACAAGTATTTGGAACACTTATTCAGCTTTGCTATTCTGTTATTAATTTTTGCTAATCCTTACTACCATACTTTTGAGCCTCCCGAGATCCACAAACTTCTTATCAGTACAGATTTGATCCAAGTAATCGCAACACTCACCGCTGTCAATGTCCCACCTCTCCGGTCGTACCACCTGCTTCAATCGGTAAGAATATCATAAGAGTTCGGTAAGACGCTTTTGGTTGCTTGAGAGTGTGTGATTCCACCGTTCACTACCTAGTAGTTGATAGGGATAAAACTTTTATGTTGTTTTCTATTTTCTACTAACAGTGGCAGGATTGTGATGACATAGCATGGACTCTATACAACAAGACCTTCAAGCGATAGCTGAGAGCATGAAAGGTCTCCTTAGTAAATATGCACAATTGAGATGACATCAGCAGCCAGTTACTGTTTCTTCTTGTCTTCTACTAACTATGACAGTTCATACCAAGGACAAAAAGGAGACGAAGAATTTGGATGAGAGCCCTACCATAGTTGCCACATCATCTTCGACAAGTGAAGGTAAAACTGTGTCATCTCCCCCTTCGTATAATGGATTTGGTGCTGAAGCATACATGAGTTGGGAAGTTGCGATTGATAAAATTTTTTCTCATCGTCATCTGTGTGATAAACGAAAAATTAAGAATGCTGCTAGTGTCTTGACTTCTCATGCTTTAATATGGTGGCAAGATTTAATAACGTCTTCACATGATAGATTGCCTCAAACTTGGAACGATATAAAAATGCTTATGCGAGAGAAATTTATTTCTCCATCTCAGAATTTTGCTTATAAAAATAAAGTGTGGCATTTAGAGAAGCGACCCCTTGTTGTCCCTTCTTCTGTGACTAACCTTTTGCAGGATAATGAGAGTACTTTGGTACAACGAGTGCTAAGTTCTCAAATGAAGAAAGCGGAGCAAAATCAATGCCACAATTTGTTTCAATCAAGGTTTTTGGTTATGAATCGAGCATGCCGTGTTATTATTGATAGCGAGAGCTGTAGCAACTTGGCAAGTTTAGATATGGTCGAGAGGCTTGGATTGCCGATGCAACCGCATCCTCAGCCTTATTACATCCAGTGGTTTAATTCTTGAGGTAAGTTGAAGGTAAGTAAAATTATGAAAGTGGAGTTTTCAGCAAGCAATTATCATGATAGTGCCATATTCGATGTTGTTCCAATGCAAGCATGTTCTCTACTTTTGGGTAGACCTTGGAAATATGATAAAGATGTTGTGCATCATGGTAGAACAAACACATACACTTTTACATATAATGGCAAGAAATTTAAGTTGCTACCTATGTCCCCTGCTGAAATTTTAAAAGATGATCTTGAGAGGGAAAAGATTAAAAACCATGAGGTTTTGAGAAATAAATGTAATAATAATAATGTTTTGATGTCTTCACCTAAACCTGAGTTATTGTAAAACGAACATATTGCTTTGGGCACTGACATTTTGCAGGTATCTGAAAAGAGCCAAGGTAATGAGGAAAAGAAGAAAGACATAGAGAAAAAAGATCCACCTATTGTTCCATGCATGTTTCAAGATGGTTTAATTAAGAGTGCACCTACAGTTTTTGAAAATGAGAACAAAGGTAACAGAAATGGTGCTACATTCACTCAAGGTATGGATAATTTTGATGTGCTATATATGTCCACTAATCATGTTAGTTTAGAGCAATCTCCAGTGGAATCATATGTTAACTTACCTTTGTCACACGATGATTTAGTTCCTATTTCTTGTGATAAAGAAGAGTTGTGCAATGTTTCACTTATATCCATGCCACAACTAGTGAATGAACATGTTAGTAATGTTGTTGAACCATCATGTGCTGATTTTAAACATGTTGTTCACATTGCTAGCGAGAATAAAGAGCTTAGATTGCTATCTTCTTTAAATACTTGGGGCTATATTCAGTTTGATGATCTTTGTCCATTCAATTATTTAGAGAATAAATTATTTGCTAAATCTGATTTGCAATGTTTTTCTCATGTAATTTTTCATGTTATTGGTAATTATGATAATAAAGGAGAATATAATGTGCATAGAGTATACATTTGTTCAAATTTTAATATACCTCCTTTTCATAATAATATATCTTGTCTAGAGGACCGCATGAGTATAAATAATTCTCTATCTAGTTCTTCTAGTTGTTTAAATAAGTTGTAGGTTGGTTTGCAAGAAGGAGAGTGTTGTGAGCTGCACAACAATACAAAGTGTTCTCCGTGTTTAAAAATTTCAGAATCCAACCATATGCGCAACATTACCTTCCCCTATGTGGTCAAAGATAAAGATATGTTCATCAGGCTTAATGACAAGGTAAAACCGCGGACGGTTCCCAATCAAGAAGGGGAGGATGATGAGGACATCACTAGCTCGGATATGACCCTAACAATTTTATGTATTCATCAACCAAAGGTGCATACTTTCTACATAAGATTTATACGTTATATATTTGAACAGCCGTTACTGCACCATGAGTTTTGTGTGTTCTCGTTTGCAGAGATACTTGCTTGGGTGAACGGAAAGAGGCCGAGTGCAAGGAACGCATGGATGATCAAAGAAGTTGATTGGGGACCAAACCAATACCTTACCCAAGTCTACTCCTACATCACCACGTCACTTTTGGTCCATAGAAGACAAGAGATGAAGTTCTGCACGTTTTGGATTCGGATTCGGGCCTCCTGACAGCATCAACTTCAAATAGACCTAGCCGCTGATCTAGAAGGACTTTCGGGGCCCATGAGTACTTGTTGGAAAGCTTATGGAGTCTACTTTCAGATGGTTTTGGTACCATATCAAAATTCCTCCTAAGCTGTCCGAAATCATCGAAATAAGACACGTATCTCTTCCAGTCCGAGTCTGTTTTGGGCCTTGTAATTGTGTCGTGGGCTAAGCCCAAGGGGTGTGCGCCCTAGGGATAACCCTAGGACGTCCCAACTCTTATATATACAGTAGTCGTCATTGTTTAAAGGTGGGTTTTGCTTAGATTATTCTGCCATTGCAGTTTCGCCGTCTAGATCGGTTTGTAGAACCCCAACTTCGTGTGCTAAACATTCATCTGCAATTCAAATTGTGTTCTTTCTTATTCTTGTGAGTTTCTTCGATTGCTTGCAGGGATAAAACCTTCGTGGTGAGGTCGACTACGTGAGAGCGTGGTTGATAACAACTAGACATGTGGGTGTAGCGGTTGCGAGGTGACGATCGCTGATCGGAAGGCTCAAAACGTGAATGTTTTCACGTCGCCAAATCGAACCTATCGGAAGATCGGGCACCCAGGCGCATCAGAATGGGTGTTAAGAAAATGGGTCTCATATTTTCGTTTGGGATAATATTTGGTTAGGAAGCTATCCTCTAATGATCTTGTTCAGCTCTCTTTATAATATTTGCAATCAACAAAAAAATCCTAGTCTCAGAAGTGCTAAATAGGGGGTTAAATTGCCTATCCTTCAGGAGAGCTTTTGCTAGGAATGAAGTTAATGATTGGAAAGAGTTGAAGGATGTTATAAATAATATTAACATCTCAGATAGAGGTGATTCCCTTATTTGGGGGCTAGAGAAAAAACTCAATTTTACTTCTAAATCTTTATACAAAGCTAATTTTTAGAGGGATGATGGATAATAGAGTGTCTGATATCTGGAAAGCCCCTATGCCCTTGAAAATTAAACATTTCCTCTGGTTAGCATACAGAGATAAGATTCAATCTGTTGCTTAACTGAAAAAAATAAATTGGGAGGGGTCTAAGTTCTATCGGTTGTGTGGCGTTGTTGAAACTTTTCACCATTTATTTTTCAGATGTTTTATTTCTGTTTTTATATGGCGTGTTTATAGAGATGTTTTAGGATGGCATAGGAGACCTATAGATATGGGGGATTTTTTTGAGATATGTTTTTATAGCGTTAGAAACGAAGATTCTAGAATTGTTCTCATGTTGATAGGAGTTGTGTTGGAATTTATGGCTTCTGAGAAATGATTTGGTTTTCAATAGTGGAGTTGTTTCTTCCTCCCTAATGTTAATCTATCTGTCATTGTTTCTCTTTTACGGTAGAAATCACAGGTGAAGCCATCTGATGCTGCACTTCTTGAGGCCTTGGTGGCTGAGGTCAGAAATTACATTCCCTAGTTGAGACAAACAAGGAGTGGGAATCGGTTGATGTTGCTGTTAGGTGCAGTAGAGTTTGTTGATAGAGCTAGGTTGATCTTTTGATGCCGGTTGCAGAAGTTGTTTACATTAGAACTTTGGCTTTGTCTGATACTGGTCCTTTGGTTGTAAGCTGGAGTTTCCAGCAAAATCCTCTGGGTCTGTTATGCTTTCTTAAAAGCAAGGTCTTTGTGTCTTTTTCTCTAAAAATATAGAAATTTTTTAAAAAAATCAAATTAATTTATTTTCTAAGTTTATAATAGTTAATGCTTAAATAATCTTATATTAATTATTTGTCTTGGTTCACGTGCACGTAATCAGCTTAGCCTGCCAATTGTTGCTTTGCAGTCACCGTTTGAATCAGCTTATCTCATGCTTATTCTCTTGTTTTTCGTGAATATGTTTTCCGAATTGCTAAACGATATATGTTTTAAATACTTTATATATAAGTTTTTTAAAATAGATAAATTATTTTTTAATTTTATAGTAATTAATA
Organism: Oryza meyeriana var. granulata; assembly: GCA_003991445.1. Classification (NCBI taxonomy): domain Eukaryota; kingdom Viridiplantae; phylum Streptophyta; class Magnoliopsida; order Poales; family Poaceae; genus Oryza; species Oryza meyeriana. The sequence continues at coordinate 79,957 of RYFJ01003120.1, read as the reverse complement.
TTTAATTAATCATGTACTAATGACTCGTCTCGTTTTACATGTTACTGATAAACTTAACCTACAAACTCAGTCAGTATGTCTACTCTAAACAGGTCTTTATTTATTTTTTAAAGTCAGACAAAAAAACTCTGTAATAAGACTCCAACTCGAGTCCCTATAAACTTTATAGAGATCTCAAAATCTTTCTTTTCTCCTCAGTTTCATCTCGCACGGATAGGTAAGAGCTCCCTACTCTACGGCTAATAATTTTTTTCTCTCCCGTCAAACAATTTTTCCTCCGCCTCTCGCCCGTCCGACTCCCTCCGCCACCGCCGGCGACGACCTTGACCAGATCGGACGCCTCCCGGACTGCCTCCTCACCACCATTCTCTCCCTCCTCCCTCTCGACACCGCCGCGCGGACCGCTGCTCTCTCCCGCCGCTGGCGTAGCCTCTGGCTCTCCGCTGAGTCGACCCTCCCCCGCTGAGTACCAGCCGCGACTCTGCGGAGGAGCCAGAGGGCAGCTGCTTGGAAGATCTCTGCTCTGGTGGAGGAGGAGGTCACGACAACAAAGAGAACAACTAGGAGGTCTGCGAGATCGAAGGTGATGATTGATTTGGACCAGGAGGTGGAGGACATGGCGGTGGCACTGCAGGAGGTGAAGGTTCAGGAAGAGGATCCGAAAGGTGAGGGAGACTGATATGTTTTCTCTGATCAGATTATTTGTTTCGTTCGATTGCTTGGAGGTGATTTTTTATGCGAGTTTCATCATCATGCAGATGTTGCTTCTGATGAGAAATGTGATGAAACTGACGAAGAGGAAGTTACGAAGCTTCTGGAAGAAGGAAACAGTAAAGAAGAGGAATCCGAGGAGGATGAGGAAGGTGAGATTAATCATGGATTCCCATTACCTTTCAAAAAAAATTACTGAATTTGAATTCTACGTGTGATACATAATTTTAATTTGGTTGAATTTGGTGTTATTCGTGTGCAATTGATGATGAAAATTCCTGTCTATGCAGTTGTTTCTTCTGCTGAGCCAACTGAACTTGCAGTAGTTTCAGCTATGAGCTGTGATGATCCCAAGGAGGAGGAAATGGTTGCAACTGGGGAAGAATCAGCTAAAACCCAAGAAGGTGAGAAGCTCCACTCTGCTCTTACGCATTTCATAATCCATCCATCTGATCTACCGATGTAGACTGAATTGTGCTGTTCAAAAAACAAAGCATGTGCTTTTGCTTTACATGTAGTGATTATGAGTTTTATGAATATGAATTGTGGTGTTCCAAATCCATGCATCTACTCTTTGCTTCATATGTAGAGACTAAAGATACTGAATTTGTTTTATTGCAAAATTAATCCGTTTCTGAATCGTGTGCTCTTGTCTGTTATATCGTTTTGCTAATTTTGAATCTTGGTGCATCAGTGGAAGGAGTTGGGAAAGAACAGGAGCCCTTGAGTGTTGTGAATTCTGCTCCCATGCCAATCATAGAGGATTCACCAATCCTAGGAGTCCTGTCCAAGCCGGAACCTGTGGAACCCCTCAACGAGATGGTGGAAGATGCCTCCGTTGGCGATGGTCCAGGTTTTGGAGAATTGCCAGCAGTGAAGGAGATAACTTGTGAGATGGACGGCAAGGAAGTGGATGCCGATGAAGTGCCAGAAGAAAAGCTTCCAGCTGATGTACAGGTGACCAGACCAGCGAGAAAGATGTGACAGCCTATATGATTTTTATGTTTAAAAAAAATTAAATTTAAATTTAAATTGTCTTATTTGAAATCATGAATTTGAATATGGTTTATTGGTATGATTTATAAATATTTGAGTTTGAATTTTAGTGATGTAATATGAAGAATATACATATAGATTATATTGAAATATAAGAAAGAAAGAAATATGGGCTTAGATTTAGAGACCTTTGTTGAATTTAGGTGTCAAAAACAGAGCCCAAAATATAGAATGAGTCACTACTCGAAAAATAAGGACTCTGTTTTTGGGGCTATTATTAGAGATGCTCTTAGTTTTCTTTCGGAACGCAAGATTTTCTTATAAACTCAGTGGTGATAAAATTTAACTTATTAAAAAATTTATAAAATTTTTGTGTTTTAAAGAAGCCCTAAAACAAGATGGTAAATAATTTCTTTCCTCTATCACACATCACATGTCCTGTTCGTTCCTTAGAAGATCAGGAGAGGAAAATACTCCTACGTGTATATAATGAGAAAAGATGGAATTTTATCAATGAGGCAAAATTGGTTCTACAGTCTGATCTATCTGGTCTGACTCAGAATACACTCCCCAGTCCCCACACACACATATATCAGCAGCCGACTCGTCTCTGCGAGCAGCGCGCCTACGACTACGAGGCTGCGATGTGCCGCCTTCCGGCCTGAATCCAACATTTCTTCGATGTGATTTAGTTTGCGATTTCTTCTACTTCCCCACAGCGCGCCGTCTCTTGCCACGCGAGGCCGCGACGCAGCCGCCCTGCACCGGGCGCTCCCATCCACGCATCGTGGGTAACGCCCCGAGAGCGGCGGCGCGCGGATGACCGACCGGCAAGCCGCGGCCACGGGCGTCGACGCGCTGTACGCGCGGTGCCTGGTCACGCTGTACCTGCTCAGCCCGGTCACCGTGTTCCTGCTCCGGTTCGTGTCGGCACCGTACGGGAAGCTCTCCCGTCCGGGGTGGGGTCCCTCCGTGCCGGCGGCGCTCGCCTGGTTCCTCATGGAGAGCCCCACCCTCTGGCTCCCGCCCCTCGTCCTCTCCGCCGCCACCTCCTCGTCGACGCTGCCCGCCGCCGCCCTCCTCCCGGCCGCGCTGTACGCGCTCCACTACGCGCACCGCACGCTCGTCCACCCGCTCCGGCTCCTCCGCCTGCGCCGCGCCCCGGCCCCCGTGCCGATCCTCGTCGCTGCGTGTGCCTTTGGCTTCAACCTCCTCAACGCCTACGTCCAGGCGCGCTCCTGGCCGCTCGACGCCACGCCCCGCGCCACCGCCAGGCCCACCACCGTCGCCCGGTGCCTCGTCGGGCTGGCCCTCTTCGCGTGGGGGATGCGGACCAACATCGCGGCGGACAAGGAGCTCCTGAGGCTCAAGGGGGAAGGGAAAGGGTACCAGATCCCCAGGGGCGGGATGTTCGACGTGGTCACATGCCCCAACTACTTCGGCGAGGCCGTGGAGTGGCTCGGCTACGCCCTGGTGGCGTGGACGCCTGCGGCCTGGGCCTTCTTCCTCTACACCTGCGCCAACCTCGGGCCGAGGGCCAGGGATCACCGCCGGTGGTACGTCGGCAAGTTCGGCGACAAGTACCCCGCGTCGCGCAAGGCGTTCGTCCCGTACATCTACTAACTGCTTTCACTAGATCACCAACTCACCATTGTCCTATGTTTACTGTACTGTGTACCATCCCGAGAGACACTGTGCTGCCCTCCTGCAACCTGGATTCGCAATTGCTGACACGCGCATGCCGTTCTGTTGAATGGAATAAAAATGAGCCTTGCGCGTTCGTCCCGGATCTATGTCTAGTTTTTCCAATTTTATACTGGTATGAAGTTATGGCGAAATTATGTTATTGTAAGGATGTCTCAAGCACGAAGCAAACGCTGCTACAGTGCTATCGTAATCCAACAAGACCAACACAGCCCTCGTCAGGTCACCGGCGACAGCGACGGCGATGTGGCTGACCGGTCGACGAGTGGAGTTTCCTCGCACCCGCGAGCGGCGGACTTCGGTTGATAAGTGTGTTAGGCTATTAGCCACATAAATAGTACAAGGCTAAATCATGACAAAAACATGTGAAATTTGGCATCGGTGACTTCCGGTGGACGAGAAAAATGACGTTGTAGCAAACCATTCTGGCAAACGAGCTTCATTTGGTAACAAAGAAAGATAACAAAAAAATTGAATCGTTTTATTTTGTTATGGAAGATTCCATCCAGTACATCTCACAAGTATCTTGTTCCAGACCAAATACATATATAGAACAAAGGACGAGTTGCGTTTTCCTGCCCACTTCAAGTGTAGCAAGAAAAGCATCATATGCAGCTTCATTCGTTGCTGGGTTCTTCTTGCTCCAGCTACAACGGAAGGAGGTGTTATTCACCGTGGATCGTTATTAATCCTTATTGTACCTAGGATAGCATCCAACTTGACGAACTTTTGACTTGATCCATCTCGTCTTCAGGGAACAGGGCTAGCAGTAATGCCCCATATTTCCTTTGCATACTGGGCGATAGTACGGTCGCTGCTGAATTTGCCACTTCCAGCTGTGTTCAGTATAGACATCTTGATCCATCTTTTCTTGTCCCTGACACAGAAACATGATTTAATCAAAGCATTCAGTGCAAGAAAAGATAGAATTAAGAGCGTAATGTGCTTGTGTTTGGTTCTCACATATGTAGTGCAGAATTACATACTGGTTGAGTTTTCATGTTAGTCAATTTCTACTCGCTACCCATATTACAGATCGTGGATAATTTTAAAATTAATACGGAACAAAGGGTGGATGATTTTAAAATTAATACAGAACAAAGGGTGCACGCTAAGCCCTGAATAGAACAGTTTGATCAACTACCTATCTATCTAGAAGCCATCAGGTTTGCTCTAGAGGCCTAGAAATTACCACATTAATCGGAGAAAAAGAATAAAATCTACACCGTTAGATTGTGGTGGAACCAAATTATAACGGTGTAGATTGATAGCAATAGTTGTATATAAAGTACAAACATAAGATAAGAGTTGTATATTAAATTCAATTCTACTTTTAGTATCTATTATATGCAAATTGCATATATGAAAATAGGAGCTAAGAGTTGTATATCAAATCCAATTTAACTAGTCCGCGTAAAATTACACGGAAAATCCCCTAGTTTTGATTAAAATAGCAAATGTAGAACATTAAGAGTACATTAAAATTTTCCATAGTACTAAGGCCTGTTGAAGCATGGTCATGTTTGTTCAAGAATTTGCAAGCTATGGAGTAAGTAAATGTAAATAGCATGTTTGGTAGCCTTACTTGTAGGCTTCATCGACCTTGGCCTGTGCATCAATATAGCTTGGGAAATCATAGCCAACAAGGAAATAATCACCACGCCCAAATCCGGAATTTCCTTCAAGAGAATCCAAGAGAGGAGAATAGTCATAGCCACCAAAAGCACCACTCCTTATAAGTTGCTTGGCTTCTTCAAAACGTGGGTCTGGTTTGAACTGTTGGTATTGTAAAAAAAAAGGTTAATGATAGTTCATCCACTTGTGAAAAATATATACCAAATCAACAAGCTAACAATACCTACAAATTCAATTTAGCTATTTGTATATCAAGCTCATCTAATAATGGTTGTATATCACTTATCTACTAGAAAATATCTTACCAAGCCACTCTCTCTATCCTTCCTCAGCCCAGCAACTTCATCTGCCTTGGCACCAAAAAGGAAGAAATTTTCCTCTCCCACTTCCTCTCTTATCTCAACATTAGCTCCATCAAGAGTTCCAATGATAACACAACCATTCAGAGAGAATTTCATATTACTAGTTCCACTTGCTTCCATGCCTGCGGTACTGATGTGCTGTGACAGTTCACTACCAGGAATGAGCACCTCAGCCACTGATACATTGTAATTCGGAATGAACACCACCTGAGAGGAACAAGGAGGACCACATTTTAATTGAAAAAAATACAATTGAATATTTGTGTATGGACTGCAAATCTAGAATATCTTAATACTGCTCACTATATGAGAATGATATTATTTTGCATAGATGGCAGATATATTGGACTCCCATGGCCCATTTGAGAAGTCCATGTTTGTTGTGGATGTGATAGCATGCAAAAGTTCAATACCTTTAGATATTTGTTAACGTCAGGATCATTGTTAACCACAGCACCAACGTCATTCACCAACTTTACTATTCTTTTTGCGTTGGTGTAAGTCGCAAATGCTTTTCCCCCTATCATGACAGTGCGTGGTGTAACCTTTTGCTTCTCTTCTGCGCTCATTTCCTACAAGATCCATAAGGCTATTTCAGAACAAAATATCAAGAACTTCCATTCAAATTTAGACAAATATGGTATTTCTGAAGGGTAGGGGAAGTCCTAAGAAGAACCTTTAACTTCTTGTATCTGTAAACAGCTCCCAGAATGTTTAGCAGCTGTCTCTTGTACTCATGAATGCGCTTAATTTGTATATCAAAAAGGCTGTTCGGGTCGATTGTAACACCTGTCACATCCAACACATGCTTGGCTAGGCGTTTTTTGCTAGCCAACTTAGCTGATGCCCACTCAGCATGAAGCTTTTCATCGTCTGCAAACTGTAAGAGGCTTTCAGTTATACTGCAGTAGTTAGATGAGCAATAACAAGAAAAAACAATGCTAGGTTTAGAAGTATGCACACATACTTTCCGAAGTCCAGTAAGAAGATCAAGGTTACTTGTCCACTGATCTGTTTTTAGCCATTTCGTTAGTATTTCACTCAATTCTGGGTTGCAAAAACGGAGCCATCTACGAGGTGTAATTCCATTTGTTTTGTTGTGAAATTTGTTAGGCCATATAGAAAGATAGTCTGCAAAAAGCTCTTGCTTCAAAATGTTGCTGTGTAACTCAGCCACTCCATTCACCTGTGGAAAAAAATTAGCACACTTCAGTATGGCCTCCTTGTCTGATATGAGAAAGCAAATAATGTTGACATAGTTAAAAAATTAGAGGGGATCCAGATTGGTAGTAAGCTGGTCAAGGTAGTTTCCATTATAATGGACATGATGAATATGTAACTGATGAACAGCTGCCGTGATGTAAATAAGGCTTAGGTTATAGAACATGAGAATCAAATAGAAATAACTGCATTTACCGTATGGGAAGACACTACACACAAATTTGCCATGCGCACTACTGGCTTCTGGGGATTTGAGTTGTCTAAGATTCTCATCGAATCAAGCTTCCCCTCCATTTCCCTCTGGGTGGAGATTACCATTTCTTTGAACTGCAAGCCAATTGCAGTAGGTGTCATCTTTTACCGCAACTGTAGTGTATAAAAAGTATAACATAAACATGACATAGCACTTACCCGCTTGTCAATTTCCTCAATAATTTCCATGTGTCGTGGAAGTAATTTCCTCATTACAGCCTGTGACCATTTCTCAAGGGCTTCAGGAAGAACAGTGTGGTTGGTGTAGGCAATTGTCCTGGACCATGGATAGATCATGCTTTTTAGTTGGATTACTCTTGTTAAAATGAAAAGTGAAAAATGGTGGAAAAAGGTAAGAGAAGAGATCAAATTATAATAAGTCACTTGTCAAATTGGAACTCACTTATTTGTGATATCCCATGCTTCATCCCAACCAAGTCCCTCCTCATCCATAAGCAACCTCATCAGCTCAGGAATTGCAAGAGTTGGGTGAGTGTCATTCAGTTGAACAGCAACTTTTGCAGGGAACTCACTCCATTTCCCAGAAACTCTGTCAGATTTCCTTTCTTTAAACCTGAAAATAATATCCTGCAAATAGTTCATTGTTAGTTATGCCTAGCAACATTCCTCAGTCCTTGCAGAGATTAAAAAAATATCACGACACTGAGACAGCTTAGATAAAAAAAAAAGACAATAAGGTGATAAATTGTAACTAAAACTTAAAAGTAAAAATAAAGAGTGACTGCAATGTTCTTGGACTGAAATGATGCTCATGATAATTAGTTAAATATAACTCTCCTTGATACAATTTGGTTTATTCAAGATGAAGAAAAGTCATATAGGATGTTGCAACAATAAATGACCACAACCATTTAACAAGTAACACATAATAATAATTCACAGCTGGTGTGGCCATAGGTGGCACCGTGGTAGATTTCTTCTGCAATAACCATGCTTCTAAATAAAATCAATTAATTACCTGAAGTGATGCGCTGCAAAGGAAATACTGCTGCTTTAGTCTGAGAAGCTTTCCTTCTTCTGTAGCATCACCGGGATAGAGAACAGCACATATCTACAGAGCCATACAAAGAGATATACATCATCCAAGCATTCATAAAGGGAAAAAAATGGCGAGAAGATACAATAGAAGATAGGGAATACATAGCACATAACATTTCAACTTAAAATGGATTATCATCTCACTTTTTACCCAGGCACGATCGAAAATCATGTCAAAAGTACAAGACATAATTGTGCATTTTTAGTGACCAAGTAAGCTGTTTGATTAAGATACATTGTAAGCAGTTTGATTGAGATATATTCACCATTTAAAATATCTATGTGACTGGCCAGCGGACAAACATCTATGTTAAAAGCTACAACATGCTACGCTGGGTATGGATGGCTTAAGGAGTAAGGACCTTCCAGGCTCATCTTTAGAATTTTGAGACAAAATGATAAAAATGCTTGTTTCAGCATGCGATAATATTGACCAGAAGAGGTATTCACATCAATTAAAGGCATCACTCTTTATTTAGTCCCTGCTAATGCAACTTAAATGAACAATTGATGTAAATCAGTTTAGGATGAAATGTCACCTGCTGTGCTCTAGCATGAAGTTGAGCAGCAGACTCATACTGGCCATCATTGAATTGAAATAAGTTGAAATCCTCTGCACTAGCTTTTGCATCCCAAAGACGAAGACTGATTGCATTTTTTGTCTTGTACCCAGGAATTGGCACATCATATGCTAAAGCATTGAGAACTTCTCCTCCCGCCCATGTACGACTAAAATAAAATAAATAAGCGGTTAAAAGGACAGAAAAGTCTTGAAGTACACAAAGATTTACAGGTATGCCTGTACTATGGGGCCCTACACAATGCATGAGAGTCCAATGTACAGAATTGCAACTTCAGTATCACCATGTCTACGAAGCCAAAAATAGCTCTGTTTCTTTTATCAGCATAAAACAAGGCACTTTGAAACAAGAATAGTGTTTCCAAAGCATTTCTCATGAGTTTTGGTCATTTGATCCAGTTACCAAAAGAGGGAAAAAACAAGTACATGGCAAGAAAACGTGCTGAAAAGGCTTAGCAAAGCCAGCATAATGTTCTTTCTGTATACACGGGATGACGGGAATGCTCCTAGATCTGTAAATATTCAGGCACCACAGTCTTTTTACAATATAGAAGGCACCACAAGCTCTATAACATCAAATTTAATTATCAGTCAGAATTTTCTAAAAAAAATGGAACTTTGTACTTACGATCCATTTGGCAAAATCTCAGCGTGGCCAAAAAATCTGATTGGGTATATAATGTCATGCCTGACAATTTCCCATGGGCTGAACTTCTGAAATTAAAAAATAATAAACCCTGTGGCTCATCAGCAACAGCTAGAGAAATTGATTATGAGAGAAGCTTGTGTACATTCCAGCTGGTACCTCAAGCCAATCTTCAGCAATTTCTTCTTGGCCTTCCTTGGAGATGCGTTGTTTGAACAAGCCATATCGGTACCGCAGGCCATAGCCCCAAGCAGGCAAATTCAGTGTTGCCATTGAATCCAAAAAGCAAGATGCGAGCCTACCCAAGCCACCATTTCCCAGAGCAGCATCTTTCTCCTGAGTACAGAACACATGTTTTAGAAAATGGTTACAATGACAAATCGGTTCAACTTACAGTTTCTTCCGTACATAGTTCAGATCTAAAATACGGCGGAAACTTTCTTATATACAGTACAATTTCTATGCTTTTGAATCATATTTTAGTCCTATGAAACATCAGTATCAAATCTAATCCGCCTAATCAGATGCTTCAACTGTTTCTAAATTAAGTAATGCATACAAACGTTATTCCCATTACACTATGCCACAATCAAACAACGCACTAATTTAATAATGTCGCTACCAAGCAGAACTGCTAAAATAGCCTTAACTAAAGAAAGCACGCTTTAATTTAGGACTAGAAACACTCCAAGGGACTATGGAGCTCACCTGGCCGGCGAGGGCCTCAAGCTCATACCCGAACTTCTTCACGGCCTCCGCGTAGGCGCCGGTGATGCCGAGGTTGCCGACGGCGTTGGTGAGCGCGCGGCCCTGCAGGTACTCCATGGAGAGGTAGTACGTCTGCTTCGGATCCGTCTTGTGGAAATGCATGTACGTCTCGTTCCATCTCTGCACACACGCGAGCGAGAAGCACAGATCACACCTCTGGCCTCGAGCACCGACGGGTGCCAACGAAAGGGCACCGCCGCACCGCGACGAACGCTTAGGATTCTGCGCGCTCACGCACCTGGACGAGGTGGTCGCGGACGCTCTCGGCGGTGGCGTAGAAGGCCTGCTCGGGGCCGAACGCGAGCGGCGAGAAATGAGGGCTGTACTGCGCGTGGTAGGAGATGTTTCCGGCGATGGCGGCCGGCTCCTCCGCCGCGGGGCTGGCCGCCGGCTTCACCTTCTCCGCCACGGTGCACGCGGCACCGTTGCTCTCCGGCATGGCGGGCTCCCGGCGGGGAATTGCGCTGAGCACTTGGTGAGTGATGCGATAAGGCGTCGGAGTTCGGGCAGAGACACCGAATGGAACGGAACGGAATGGTAAGAAAACTTCACTAGGCGAGGCGGAGGGAGCCTTTTCTAATGGAAGGCGAGGGCCGAGGGGGTCACGTGACTCCCGGTGGGGCTACAGCAACAGATCCGATAAATTGGGCATGACGAAGAAATTTTGGAAAACGCATAGATAATTTTTATTTTAAGCGGTAGAGGAGAACTGGGAAGAGAAAACAAAGGCTCGACATTTGTTTTCTGGCTCTGTTGCTCCTTTTTGGACATGTATATTTTTGGGATGCAAGGAGGGTTCACAATCGCGGATCAAAAACCGCTTACGAGTGGTATCTTCGTTTTTCACGAAAACCGTTGGTAAACTAACAAAAACCAATGAAATTTGAATAATTTTATCAAAAATTTAAAATTCAGTTTAATTTTGTTTAAAACTTGACCCAAAAACCGAGTGGTTCACGTTATCAAACCGGTCTAAAAAATCCTGTTTTTATAATGACTGAATAGTAAACCCTAGATACAAGTGCATGACAAACTAAGATTAACATCTACAATCAAAATACTCCTACATGCATTCATGATTAGGGGTGGCAATTTTCCTGTTGGGTCTGGGTCCCCTACGAGGCAGGGATGGGTGGAGATTTCAACCTGCGGGTGAGCGGGGGCGACAAGTCACCCGTGGGGCTCTAGCTATAGATTACTACTTGAAAAAATAGACCAAGAAATAGTCCAAGGTTAAGATCCAAACTAGTCCATAAGACAACCATATAAAATCTATTCATGTTTTGGTACTCAATTGATTTAGATGTGAGGCTTTGTTTATAGATTGAGTTGGTACTAAAAGATAAAACTCTACTAGTTTGCTTACTTGAATGGCTCTATGGATAGCTTACAATTAAATAATGGTTATGAACTTGTGATTTTCTGTCGGGATTGTTAACCAGTTAAAAGACTATGTTTATATATTATGCATGTGTGCTACTTTAGCTACTGAAATTTAGCATATTATTATTCATTATACTGTGATATTTAAGTGAAGCATTGACTTTATACGGAGCCCCGCTCACCCACTAGGCCTCCTGTGGGGGCGGGGTGTTTTCCACCTGGTAATAATTGCGGGGGTGAGGACGGGGGCATTTTTGCCCAACCCAACCCCGCTCCGTCCTATCACCAATTCTATCTGTGATAGAATAAAAAATAAATATATGTTCCTAAAAGGTAAAAAAAACCCTTGGATTATGATTGGGTTTTAGAAAACTACGTTCACCTAAGGTTTCCTCTAATTTACGGAGTACTCCTACATCTTTTGCTATCACTTCGATTGTAGAGGAGATGCAGGCATGCTGGTCCGCCGGTGAGGAAGAGAGAGGAGCTGAAAGAAAAGCACCGGGAGCGTACACGTGGCACGTGGGTGGTGTCGATCTGTGACGAGGATCGATCCGGCGAGCGACCGCCGATGAATCGATCCGGCATTGCCAGATTGGGCAGGGGGGCCGCTTCCTTCAGCTTTCCTATTTAAGTACGTTATCTTCCTGCTCTCGGGCACCGTGCGCACTCAGATGGTTGTCCCCTGTTCATGGCCGTAGCTTGTCAGATCTGGTAGCTGGTAGCTGCATGCTTACAAGATGTGAACGGGAATTGCCTCAGGTTTTGTGAACTTGAAGTTTAGAACCTGTCAGTTTTGTGGAATTTGAAGTTTTGAACCTGTCTGCTGCTTTCGGTTGATGCAGAGTAGACCGATAATGTCATTGGTACTAGTATGTGTTGCGCACTTCGTCCAAAAAAATTAAACCCTTATATCGAGACAGCCTTAAAGGTAGAGGAAAAAAACTATATTAACCCTCGTTAATTAAAGTATAGAGTAATATTGATGAATGGATAGCCAAAATATATTAAAGGGATAAAATTTTTCGATTGCGAATCAAAAGTAGATAAGAAGATAAAAATTAATTTATTTTGAGATAAAAATTTAAACCGTAAGAGTTGATTTATTTTAGAACACAAACAATATGTATATGCAATGCCATGGTAGAACAAACTAAAGGCATGCTCGATTCAGCTTGCTTGTTGTGCTGGCTTATAAATTATACGTAAAACAAGAAATATTATTAGTGCATGATTAATTAAGTATTAACTATTAAAAACTTGATTTTTAAGATACTTTCATATAGAAAGTTTTTTAAAAAATACATCGTTTTACGTTTTGAAAAACGCGCTAACGAAAACCGAAAGAGAAGCTACTAACCAGATGCGAAGTGAACACCATGTAAGACTGCATTCGAATCTAAGAGTAGCCAAAGCTTTTCAGTGGCACGAAAAACAAGACAAACTATTATCGTATAATTAATTGAGTACTAATTACTTAAAACTTAAAAAATAGATTAATATGATTTTTAATAAAATTTTAGATAATTTTTTAAAAATAAATATATATTTAGCGGTTCAGATAATATACTCATGCGAGACGAAGAAAAATTGAAGTCTCAGTATAGAACGCACCCTAAATTCTAGTACGTGGCTTCAGCGCATCTATCATCGAGAAGATCCCTGAAATATCCCAAGCGTTTTTTCGGTTGTGACGTGACTGCAGGTGCAGGGTCGCAACGCTTTTGCGGACCTACGGTCCGTGAGGCCAGCCGCGTCATATTCTCGGCCTTGTAGGAGATGGTGACTAGCAAGTGGCACCGCGGTGTCAGTGTCACGTCAGGTTTTTTGGCGGGAGGTCCTTGCTGATCGTTCACTGAGCTATCGTCAGTTCGTCATACGAACGTCGATGCACACCGGGCAAAAGTAGGCTGTGAGGCTGTGATCAATTTTGTTTTGGGCCCATTCATTCTGCGGACAATTGAGAATGCTAAATACCTTAAATCCACTTGTTACTCCTCAGTCTCATAATATAAAAAATTTTATTTTTTAAATTTATTCTAAAATATAAGAGATTTTATGATCCGAAACAATAATTTATTCTCTATCCATTAACTTTTATATTTGTTTATTCTCCATCTACCAACTTTTATACTATTTTATTCTCCACTACCATCTTTTATATCAATTTATTCTCTATGTATTATCTTTTGTACTAGTTTATTCTTCATCTATCACTTTTTTATACTAGATTATTTTTCGCCTACCACATTTTTTAGAGGTATATGCTTTTTTGGTAGTAACCTTAAATTAATTAAAATAACATAATTCCTTATATTATGGAATGGAGAGAGTACCAATCTCGTATTTCGTTGAAAAATGGATTGATTAGCACATCCTAACATGCGTGTAATAAAAAGAAAAACTAGTCAAATTGTCCACGCAAACGTGTGGGACTATCTAAAATAGATTTGTTATACAACTCTTATGTATGCTTCTGCAATTACAATTGTGTTTCATATGCATATATGTGGCTATAGGGCGAATTTTTTTTATTTTTATATTTATTTAATAAAATATTTACAAAACTATATTTTCATTTCAAAAATTTACAAAAATATACTCCCGCCGCCCTCTGGGAGGGCGATATCTTTGAAATCGCCCTCCCAGAGGGCGATATGATGACGTGGCTGACGGCCGTTGGCCGGCGGCCCACGGCCATCCGCCATTTTGCAGCCGGCCCCCCCCGGTCACCCAAAAACCGCCCTCTGAGAGCGGCAAGGGGGCCACCTGTAAAAATATCGTCCCCGGGGCCGACGGTTTTGCAGACGGCCCCCTTGCCGCCCTCCCAGAGGGCGGTTTATTTATAGCCAGGGGGCCGCCTGCAGAGTACAAAAGGTTAGTGGTATCAGAGCTCAAGATTGCTCGGTGAGAGATTTCTTGTTTCGTAATTTTTTTTACTTACAATCCAGAAGCCAAAAAAAATAGTAGATTAGATTACCGAGGTCCAAGACAATTCGAACCTTTTTACTAGTTCTGCTTAGTTTAAGTTTGTTGAGTTTTCTGTTGCATCGTTGTGTCGAGTTATTGATCTTAGCGTCTAGTCGTTTAGAGTTTCGAGTTCTTGCCACACTGTCGGAGGATGAAACCTCGACGGCGGGAAGTCAGGAGACCCCCCTTTTGAGATTCGGCCAGGGGAGTAGTTCTCAGGCGGACGCGGCGTCTGGAGACGATGGATGCTCGGGACTGGAGGCCCGAGCTGGGGGGGAAAGAGGTTCGGACCGTCCGTTTCGGGAACGGACCGTCCGAACCGTGACAATCGCGCGGGAGAGACAGGAGGCGTTTTATACAGGTTCGGGCCGCGCGGAGGCGTAAAACCCTACTCCTGTGTGTGTGTTTGGCTATGAGGTGGATGAATGTGGTATGGTGTTTACAAGGAGAACTCCGGGAGCTCGGAAGCTCACCGGGAACCCGGAGGTGCTTCGGCCACTCAACCAGCGGTCGGACTCGAGGAAGAAGAAGGAGATCTCTGTTGTCTAAGGCTGGAGCTAACTAGGGCTTAACCTGAGCTTAAGCTGCTAGAGCTCTTCTTTTGCCTGTGGCTTGGATCCTCCTTTTATAGAGCAAGGGGATTCCACAGTGCCTGGCATACATGGCGAGAGAGATTTTCCGGTGACTTCTCCTGTGCTCCCGTCCGCCTGCGACGCCCACGCTGGAGTAGGTGCTGCTGCTGCACATCGTCGTGAGAGGATGGAACGGAGAGATGTGACGGCGCACGCCTCTGCCGCCTGGTCGTGGAAAAAAGGGGCCTGCATAGTCAAAAGCTTCTGACTACACAGCGAACGAAGCCTCCATAGTCAAAAGTTTTCTGACTGTACGGTCGGATGTCCACGGGGGGCCATCGGGAGAGGCCCACACGTGGCAGAGTAGTAGGCAAGTTGGTCCGCGGAGTCCTTCCAGTGAATCGGCATCGGCAGTCGGCATCGGCAGTCGGCAGTCGGCCCCGGGCCCGGGCATCGGCACCTGGGACCGGAAGGATCGGCACCCGAGCACCCGGGCAATCGGCAGTCGGCCGTTGGGCCCGGGCATCGGCGCCCGGGGCCGATGGAGATGGCGCCCCGGGCGCCCAGCGGGACGTTGACCGTAGCCGGCCGTCTCTTCTGCAGAAAGTGGGCCCGGAGGAGCTGACGTGGCCGGAGATCCACGCGTCCCCGCAGAACGTGGGACCTCCAGTCCCATTTCGCCGACACACGCCATATCGCCACCATCATCGCCATCACCGCCGGTCGAGTCTTCAATCTAGGGTTTGCTGAGTCCGAGTTGGTCTGGTCGAATCCAAGTAGGAGTTGTGCTTGAGTCCGAGTGGGAGAACTTGCCGATCCGAGATGGGGTTGAGCCGCGAAACCCTAACGCGCGCTAACTACCTTAAAACAAGCATAATTTTCGTATACGGTCTCGGAATCGGACAAATAAGTACTCTGCGGACATCTATAGAAAATTTCCCAGAAGGTTCTTCCCCGCTTCGCCGGGTTTGTCCGAAGAAATTTTGCGAAATTCGGCCGGGAAGATTGAGTTTTCGAGGTCCAAAGTTTCAGCACGGGTTTTAAAGCACACTCACAAATTTCTACAGACCACATCTTATATCGGTTTGAGCTGCACATTTCTAAGGTTTTGCTGTTCTTGAGTTCCTAGTTGCAAAAAAAAAACACAAAAGGTGCCGAAAAAACAAAAAAGAGCGAAAAAAAGAAGAAAAGAAGTGGTCATTTTGCAGGCGGCCCTCTGACCATAAATAAAACACTCTCTAGGAGGGCGGCAAGGGAGCCACCAGCAAAAGCGTCGGCCCCAAGAACAGCGTTTTTGCAGGCGACCCCCTTGCCGCCCTCTTAGAGGGTGATTTATTTATGGCCAGGGGGCCGCCTGCAAAATGGCAGACGGCCGTCGGCCACCTGGCCTATGGCCGTCTGCCACGTTATCAAATCGCTCTCTGGAAAGGTGTTTTCAAAAAAACGCCCTCTCAAAGGGCGCTAGGAGTATATTTTTGTAAAATTTTGAAATAAAAATATACTTTTGTAAATATTTTTTTTAAAAAAATATAAAAATAAAAAAAAATTCAGCAGCCTACCTTATCTTCCCTCCAAATCGTCACGGAGTCTTGGTACGAATTTTAATTTTTTATATTTATTTATTTATTAAATTTATAAAATTATATTTTCATTTTCGAAATTAACATAAACATATTCCCAGAGGGCGGTTTATATGACGTGGCAGTCTTGGGGTGGACAAGGCGTCTAAGCGTTTGTGGTTGCTTTGGCTGTGTCAAATAAACCGTCCTCAGAAGGGCGGTTTGTATAAAAAAAACCCTCCTGGACTAGTATATTTCTATTAATTTTGAAAACGAAAGCACACTTTTATAAATGAAAAAAATATAAAATATAAAAAATTCAACTTGGTACTGGATCAGGTGCTCAAACCCTTTTAAATATGTAACTACTACTGTTTCTTCTGTCAAAACTTAATCAGTGATTTAACTTAATAACTTCAGACTTCAGTCCAAATTTAAATCAAACCGTATCTATGTAATCCAGCACAAATTTTCACGTACGCTCGCCCAAAGTATCTTCATGCGAGCGTTTTGACTTCTGATGACATGATCCCCAATCCCCATTCCCCCCTCGTCGACAAGCATTGATATGGGGCAACAGCTCAAGTGCTCAATAGGCCCTACTCCTTCAGACTCGTGATCGACGGCCAGTACGTGGAGCCATCGCGCCGCTTCGCTCTGGCGCCTGCTGCTGCTGCGGCGGTGCCCCGCTGCTGCTCTTGCTGGAAGTCGCGCCTGATAGACCAGAGGACCTCGGCGCAACGCCGCATGGCCGGCCGCGCCGCGCGGTCCGGGGCAGTGCACTCGGCCGCCAGCGCCATCACCTTCTCCATGGCTGCCACCACCGCGCTGGTCCTCCGCATCCGGGCGTCCATCGCCACCACCGCGTCGCCGTCCCGGCACTTCCTCAGCGCCTGCGTCCACACGGTAATTTCGTCGAACATCTCTCGTGCAGCTCCTTGAAAACGTTGAAACGGCCAGTTAGGGCGTGTGCTTTTACCCATTGGGTGGTGAGGCGTTGGTGGCGGCCGCGGCCGCGCTCGATGGGGCGTCGGCCAGTGAGAAGCTCCACAAGGAGGACGCCGAAGGAGTAGACGTCGCTGCGGTCAGTGAGTTGGTTCGTGCGCATGTACTCTGGGTCCACGTACCCTGCAGTGCCCTTCACCATTGTTGAGACGTGCGTCGCTTCAGTGTTGTCAGGTGCTAGCCGCGCGAAGCCGAAATCGGCCACCTTTGCTCTAAGTTGATCAGTTAGGAGAATGTTGGATGACTTGATGTCACGATGGATGATTGGATGGTCTGCCCATTATTGTGAAATGCCACTAGACATTAGGACGTTGGCAATTTAGTATCCACTTTAGGTGTCGATAGTAGGTAAAATCTGTGGGTCTTCTCAACAAAATTCTCACCTAGAATGTGCTCTGATATAATCTAGTTAACTGGTGATGTATAGGCGTTAATGGCTTTAACTATGTCATGCTTTTGAGCTCACAAAGGCATCAAACATGAATGCCAACATATTCATGCTATATGCATAAAAGCAACTTTCCCGTAGTACTAGTACTAGTACAGGTTTATTCATGGCAATCACAGATTTCCTCTAATATGACATGTGCTTGTTAATAAGATATAGATATGCCTATGCTAATTGCAATAGAGAGTTGTTTCAGTTATGCCGGGAAAGAAATAATGAAGCACGGTACCTGTATATCCATGTAAGTACGAGACAGCATGAACTATGTCAATAGCAATGTTGAGACGCTGTGAAAATTCCAATGGTTCTCCTCGCGATCCTGAACAGTAGAAAAGGTTGTGTTTCTAAAATGATTTTCATAGGGAACTTTTGAAAAACAGCTACATTACATCCTTCAATATAATGTGTCCCCAAATGTTCAACAAACTGAATATTGTAAAGTTCTTTAACTATCAATTCTTTTCTAAAAAAGGGCAGGAGCTCTGCCTCATTTCACTAATAGAATGATGATATACAAAATTGTACATATTACTTCTAGTACTTATTCTGACGTGTATAAAAACACTTGCATATGTACATCGTGCTTAGGAGATCAACATAGGGAAATGCCAGTACATTTTGGATTGCCATATATTATTTTAGTGCTTAATTCCATCCAATTCAACTGCCTTAGGTGGATATTGAAATTGGTGCCTTCTATCTTTTGACCTGTTTTAGCAATATTATTATGAATTTAAGCATGTGTATTGCTCTTGTTTGACATACCATCCAAGTGTTCACGAAGTGATCCATTGTTGACATACTCTACAAGAATTAGGCGTTCATCCTCATGTTCCAGGTATCCAAGAAACTTCACCAAGTTTAAATGCTCAACCTTTGACAATGTCTGTATTTCACTTCTGAACTCTTCAGTTAGGTGCCTGTCATACATATTCTGCCAGTTCCAGGTGTCACATGAAAAATGTTCATTCATTTAGTTGCTAAAAGTAATTTGTTAGTAAATATTTTTCTCTTGTATTTGAAGGAATTCAACTACAAACCTTAGTTGCTCGCTTTACAGCTATGATGGATCCATCCCTGAGCTTCCCCTTATATACAGTGCCAAAATTTCCTAGCCCAATTTTGTTTTGTTCACTGAAGTTTGAAGTAGCCATGCAAATTTCCTGAAATGAGAATTGTTCTTGCCATGACTTCTTTTGGTTGTCATCGCCTCTCTGTTTGGATGTATTAGTGCTTGTGCTACTTGTTGATGAGATTCTTGAGACTACTGAAAGCACTGATAACTTTCAACATCTTATTTGCAATAAATCACTCTCAACGTTTTTGCTTGAACAATTGAACAGCTTTTCTTAGAAACACATCAATTGATAATTGAGTAGCAATATGCTAGATTGTTGGTTTTTGAAAGACATTTATCTTCAATAAATGAACCAAACATGGCCAAGGTACTTGGATTGAATTATGTCTATATTCAAGATTAATGAAAAACAGGAGAGTAGGTGCTAGCGAAAATCTAAATTCTTGCTGCGAGTACCTAAAAGCTCATTCTTGGTTAAAGAGAAACTATCATGCCATATTGCTTTTATAACTCGAATTACAATTTTGATCAAGATTGACTCAGTGCTGGTATTATGCTGCAATTTTGCAGTATTACATTTTTCATGTGTGACAAATCCTAAAAACCCAACCACATCTAACTTGGACAGGGAAACATACATATATTGTATGTTGTTTGTATGCAAAGACCATAATATGATTAAGGGTGAAGTCCATTTTACCCCCCTCAGCTATTGCCAAAGTCTAAAATTCAACCCCCAACTATGAAAATGGGTATTTTACACCCATCAACTGTCAAAACCATTTAAAATACCCCCCCCCCCCCCCCCCCAGAGCAATACCACCCAGTTTTAGCGGTGGTTTTACCAGAATTTGTCATCCAAATAATATATTTTTGACATATATTGTAATATCTTTTTGCATCTCTTTACAAAAACCACCATTAAAACCAGGTGGTATGGCTCTTAGGGGGTATTTCAACCGGTTTTGATAGTTGAGGGGTGTAAAATATCCGGTTCGTAGTTGAGGGTTGATTTTTAGACTTTGGCAATAGTAGAGGTGGGGAAAATGGACTTCACCCTATGATTAATGATTAAGTAACTGCTGAAGTAGATTTGGTCACGAAATAGGATTTACATGATTGATAAATCAAGAAAGGAAGGTGAGCTTACTTGAACTAATAGAAATATCATGGCCATCGTTTGTGGGCTTGACATTTCCTTCCTTGATTTTGGATTGACGAGGAGCAAAACAGCTTGTGCATGCCCCTGTAATTGTGTCAACTACCTCCCAGAATGATCTTGAGCTTTTGCCCTTCTTGCTAACCTTAGGGGAACGAGCTGCATAGGTGGATGTCCAGGAGAAGCCAGGATCCGACTGAAACTCATGGTTGAAACTAGTGGATTCTCTACCCTGGCTGTTGCTGAATGCCCGGTGGCGTGCTCCTCGCATAGTCGCTGGGATTTAGAGATACTGCTTCCGAGTAATCAGGTACTAGCATGTTTCTTTGGTTCTTTCCTTAAGACTTTTGTAGATGAAGGGCCAATTTGGTTTGCTACCCGACCAGCAGTGCCAAAATCTAGGTAAATTTTGGCACTACCAATTTTTTTGTTAGGGTAAAGTTATCTAGCTCATATTTGGTTTGCTACCAATATAAAGGCAAATTTGAAGAAACTTCTAAAATTCGGCCAAATGGAGCATTGCACTACCAATTGTTTGGCTTCAATCCAAACCAACATATATACTATTTAAGTTGCCAAAAGATTGGTAGGACATATTTTGGTGTCAATCCAAATTGGCCCGAAGTGTCGAAGGCGCAGTGGACTCATTCAAGTCTGACCGAGCGCACACCTCTGTATAATAATATGAAAATGGTTGCCGGTATGGGAGTTTCAGGTCAAGCCAATTAGCCAATGGGATTAGGTGTATATTTATGTATGACAACTACAGTTCGCGGAAATTTAATATTGGAGGGTTGATGTCATTGTCTGAATTTTTACGGATGATCATTCTTTGAAGGAGAGAACTGCGCCAGGGCGTCATCCTCTGCTTTCCGAACGTAAGTCAAGTAGCATCGTCTTCTCTCATTCTCTGGCTCTCTGCTGCCAGCTTGCCTTGTGGTAGTCTTCATTTACTATCATCTCAAATGCTACTCGTAAAAGGCTTAAGATTTTGGTCTTTAGCAACTGTGGAGCATGATAGCTTGTGAGCATAGAGTAAAAGTACTAAAATAACATATATCTTGAAATATTGAAATAATTTATAATTAACTGGATAAAAATTGTGAAACAAAGATAGTACTTAACAACCCTACAGTGGTACAAATTCGACTAATATATCATATCCTTCTTTTATGGTTTATGGCCAGCCAATGAGACTTCTATCTCTCAGCCATTCCCCATGCAGACATTCTAATTTAACAGAAGGAAACTGAAAATCCCTGCAATTCGTTGGATTGTTAAAGCCATCCACAAGTAATGGCATTTACAAAGTCGATAGGTGTCCTATGATGCATTCTTAGTCACTTTTTTATTAATTATAAAAGTAAAATGTATTCAATCTACTTTCCATTTAAAAACTTGGCAACTCTGGCCTCATCAAACCATGCCTGATTCCAAGCTTAGTTCTTGTCTAGTGCCAATCATTTTCAGATCTCTACAACTAATATTAGCACACCTAGTCCAACTCTTTCCATGGCATTTGTTCTGTGTAACTGCTTCAGCTATCCTTTACTCAAATTTTGGACTCTTCATGGTTGAAAAACTCGAATGTTCTCAGTAGCTGGTTCCATTTTTAATTTACCCAGATACTCTACATCCAAGATAAGGCAATTCACCGCTACTCCTACTAAGTTGAAGCACAATGCCATAGTTGATAGATGTCATGACTGTTTGCCTGTGCGTGCATGGAACTTTCCAATACCATATCAGAAGATGATGGCACATAATTCTCCAACCAATCATCGTATTCTAGGATAGGAACTGTAGATTGCCTCTTGGGTGTTAACCAGTGCCATCAAAATCAACACGCTCTCCAGTAGCAAACATATCCCAGAACAGTGTGCTACTGAAGTATAGAAGAGATGTTAATATTAGAAATCCACGGAAAGAACCCATCCGATCAACAAAGAAACCTGCTCCAACAGTTCCTAAAATAGCAGCAAATGTTCCAGCAGTATTTGACATTCCTGTGAACAAAAAATTATCGATTATATACAGTAATTCTGACAGAATAAAATCTATGACAGAAGCAAGGGACGAACATATTTATTACCATGTAGCACTCCAGCATATTGTGGAGCAATCTCCTGATAATAGTTTAGGAATGAATTGTATCAGAGGGTAAAAGAGAATCCAAATTGGGAGGGAAACAGAAAAGAATCGTATACTACTTCGCATAATGAGAGTAAAATACCTGAAGATTTACTAGAAAACCTGAGTGGCCAAAGGACTTCAAACCTACAGCGATAGTAAGCCAAGCTGAAGCAATGATTGGATTCTTTGCTGCATTTAGTCCAAGAAGAGCCACACCAGGACCCACAAAGCCAATTGTCTGCAAAAGGCAAAGTAAAGAGTCAAAGTTTGAATTTGAGCTTCATTAGTTAATACCTTAATATCTAAATTGAAATGGCAAATTGGATAAAATTGTTCGTTATTGATTAAAATAAACTGCCAATATCACAGAAAATGGCATTTCTTTTTATAAAACAGCAAGTATGGCTTACCAATGTGAGAAAGGTGACACAGATATTTCATTCGTTGTGGATTTATTTATTTAATAAAGGTTCAATCAAGAAAAAAGTGGTATCTTGGTAGAACAAATTATTCATGAGGTTTCACCTATGTCAGTAATTGAGTTGTGCAGAACAAATTACATTAGTTTAAGCATAGCATATTATGTGTTACATTCTATAAGAATGTGAAGGTGCACCCAAGACCATATAAATGATATAAATGAAAATTATACATATTATTCTCCATTTTTATAACCTGAAATTATTCAACTAACCGACCTGCATTATCTTCCGAGTTAAAGTGATGCTTGTACCATTTCGGATAAGCATGTCTGATACAACACCAGCAACATAGCCTAAAACAGCCATCATGACCCAGGGGAGTGCACTAAACCATGCAGCTTCTCTCAGATTAACATGAAATATCTGATCACCATCAATAGCAGTATTAAATAAAACATTGGGAGATTTAATTTTCTTTATTCAGCAGTCTGAAACCGAATGAGGACTTACTGTTTTAAAATACACTGGCATCCATGAAAGGATGGCAAAATAACCCTGAAAAAATAGCACAGCACTTAAGAAATTATCTTAAATGATGAATAAATAATGCTTTTGATGTGACACAATCTAACCCACAAAAGTATGTTTATAGGAGTTACCCAACTATGCATAGCATTTGCAGAAATTAAAGCCCATGTTGGCCATTTGGAGAGTAGCTTGCTGAAAGGGGGGACCTTTCGTAGTCTTCCTCCTCCAGCTTGAGTTTTTACCAATTTCTGACCCCTGGTTATATAATCTAGTTCATGTGCTGATATTTGCGCATTTTCACCCGGAGTCCCCGATATAGCAGATATCCACACCAGCACCCATAGAAATCCAAATAATCCAAATATCACAAATGGTCCAAAAATTCCAGCTCGTGACATGATGATAGGGGAAAGAAGTAAACCAATGGTATTGCCAAGCTGAAAACCAGCCATTGCAATCCCAACAGCACTTGATCGCTCTGTGCGAGGAAACCACCTATAAGAAAAGACTTAAACCAATTAGTTTCATAAACAGGGTAGCAATGTGAATGAATAATATTAGGTTGTGGCAAAAGTGTGAAAATTGGTACAAGGATCAAAATAAATACCTCAACACCATGTTGTTCATACTTGGGAGTGCCACCCCTTCTGCCATACCCAGCAGAACTCTAGTTGAAAGGAACAACCAGAGAGAGCGAGCGGCTGCCCAAGGGGACAGGAATGTAGCCAAGGACCATAGAGCCACACCATAAGCCATAACTCGCTTTCCGCCATAGTAGTCGACCAGTGCTCCACCAATTATTGGCGACACCAGATAACCCCAAAGGAAGGATGACTGTTTGGAGTGTCAATAATACATTAACAAGGTGATATCACCATATTGTACAGATAAGATGCATAGAAACCATTGGCAGTTCATGCTACTTCCTCATATGCGACATTATTTATACTAGAATGCTTGACTGTCTCAAGTTCTCTTGAAGAAAAAAATGATGAAATTAAGAATGAAGTTTAAAACGATTGACTAAACTGGCAAAAAATATCTTGGTCCTCTCCTCCATTTGAAGGAAATGAACTAAATTTTACAGTAGCCATAGCATCATTAAACCTTAATTGTTTGCAACTGATTATCTGACCGCATCATTAAATGAACAACATTGCATTTAAGCGTTCTAACATCAGCACATAAATTCTATGACGACCCCTGTGTGTGCATCTCTACCTGCAGCCAAGCAAATGTAGACAGAATTGACTAAAGCTGGGTGACCTGCACGACGCCAGCGAAGGACGGGGTCCATCCATACGCCTGCGACAGCGGTACGATGGCAACGGACATGACGACGCGGTCGGCGTTGCAGAGCGCGAGAGCCAGCCCCAGCATCGCCGCCACCTTCACCCTCTCAGACGTCACGAACTCCGCCAACACCGCCTGGGCCTCGGCTCCTCCGCCGGACGAAGCCCCAGGAAGCGCCGGAGGGAGAGAAGGGTGCCTGGACAGACGCCGGGGAGACGCAAAAGGAAGTGGAGGCCCCGGCGGGGGGCGGCCGTGGAGGCGGTGGTGGGGCAGCCATGCAGGCGAAGGTAGGGCCCGGCAGAGGGCCAGAGTAGGGCGGCGGCGGCCGGAGAAGAAGGGAGGAACGGAAGGGGGCAGGAGCGAGCGAGTAAAGGGGAGCAGTTGGCCCGGAGGAGCCATCGCTTGTTTTCTCCTCCTCCGGGGCAGTGAGAAGGGAAGGGAAGCCGCCGGAGTGAGTGGAAGTGATGGATGATTCCGATGAAGTGGATTGGTGGAGCGACGTGGCAGATGCACGGGCCGTCTTTGTTTTGTCGCGGTTGGTGGCTCGGGGAATGGGCTTGGCCTGCCCAAATAGGCCCAGCTAGAAAGGGGCTTAACCGCTAAACTAGCCCGCCTAGCCGTCAAGCCCATTACGCTGGGTCGCTGGCTGCGGAAGAGAGGTTCATTTGAAATTCAGGATCGCCATTTCAGCAAACCAGGGACCGGAGAGCGGGAGAGGCACATGTCACTGAAAGATAGCCCCTTCCACTCACGAATTTCACACCAATTTGAGATAATTCTTTATTTCCCCCCAAAATTGACGATATTCCCTATTTGTCCTTGTAAAATTGTCACTCCTTCTATTGCCCCTTCTTCTCAACTTTTCTTCCTTATTTGCCCTTCCTACTAGCTTTTCACTCAATTTTTTCGAAAAATGACAATCTTACCCCTACATGATCGATAGAAGGTAATAAATTTTGATTTTTTTCTCTAGAACATAAAAAGTCTATGTAGTTAAATATATGTTCCGTAACAATGTATGTTTTTATATTTGTGGCACCATATTTAAGTAAAAAACTAATTATCATAATAGTTTTATTTTTTAAAAAGCTAACATATGTCATCCAAACAATACAAACTTATGAACAAAATTATGAAAAATTATCGCATAGTTCAGTGATTATAGTATTAATTTTGTTAATGAGAAATTAAAATAAAAGATAGCTTATGAATTTATTTAGGATGGATGGCACCTTTGAAATAGATGGGTGTCAGATAATAATGGAAAAGGTGTTAACGGATTATTAAGAAAAAAATAATTATTCGATGCATCATTACCGATTTATTTACCATATCCATCAGACACAACAATTGCAAAATTTGTAGGTGACAACAAATTCTTTTCCATGAGGCAACGTCTTATGAACCAAGGGCATAATAGTCTTTCAATGGATTATTGGGTAAATAAGGAAGAAAAGTTGAAATTGAAGGGCAAAGAAAGGAGAGGTAATTTTGCAAGGGTAAATAAGGAATGCGGTCAACTTCTAGGAGCAAATAAAGAATTTACTGTTGAAATTTACGTGAATTTAACAGTGAGGCTTTGTTTGGGAGAAGGAAAGCAAAACTATGGGAAGTTCGTAAAGAACCCTCATATCTGATCGTTAACATGTCACCGTACATTTGGTAATAAACAAAGCACCGAGATGAATTGTATTACAAGATGGTTCGAAGTGTTCTCGGCTAGCATGGAGGAGGATGAGCAGCAGATTGGTGCCCTTGCCCGTAGGGGTGAAAACAGTGGCAGTAATTCCTGATCGACCGAACACCATTCTCGTTTTTTATTATCAACCGAACCATCATAACCCATAACCGACAGAAACAAAAACATAAATGATAAAAGATATGGAAACGAAATGATTTTTCTGTTCTACCGATCATTTCCTTAGTTTATCGTATTTTTATCAAAATTACCGTATCTATAATACGGTAACTACTGTATTCTAAATATCACAGTACTTATAGCCTATGTCTCTGTTTGACTCATGTCAAAGCAGGGACCCTCCGAACCCTCCAGTGTAGGAACGAAGCCCACGCTCCTAATCAAGGTACAAGTCTTCCAACCAGGTGCAAGTCTTGTACATGTTGAAGTGTTCAAAGACTCGGTGGGAGTATCACGTAAGTAGAATGTAATGAGTAGCTGGACAACTCAGACAACTCAGTTTAGTGGTCCTAAATGTTAGAGATAGATGGTAATCTCTTTGGACAGTTTAAGATCAAAGCCTATAGGTGAAGAGCCTGGTGTAGATGAAGGACTCACCGCACCTGACGAAGATGATAGGCGCAATGGCGAAGAGCACTGCGCACAAGAAGAAGCCGTTAGGAGCCCGGGGCGAGCCCGAGAACATGTGAAGGGCGAAACGGTAGAAGGGCTTGACGAGCAAGTGAAGCCCAACAGAGAGCAGAAGAGTCTGCCAATATTATCTCTACCTAACGGGATAGAAAGCCCACTGAGAAGGTGGCCCATCTGATGGCCCAACAGCCCATCAAGAGCACATGAGTAGGAAAAGACACATGTATCCCTTTAGTGCTATAATATAATATCACCTGTAAATGAAACTCTAGGGCCTGTAAGTGAACCCCTAAGCATATAAATAGACACCCAAGACACTCTAACAGCTAGTTTTTTGAGATTCAATATAAAGATTTACTTTCTTTATCCACGTTCAAAATCCACTGTTTTGTGTCTTCGACAACACTGATAACATTTCAAGTGTGGGATGGCCGTTAGGACTTCTTTTTTCTAAGGGCATGCATGTAATTTCTTATGTACTATCTAGGCCTATATAAAGGAGCCTGGTCAATGAGAAATGACACAACAGTGACAACACAGAAACTCATCTAGTCTTTTGAGCTCACCCTACTCTCATCAGAGAATTTTGAGCTCACCCTACTCTCATCAGAGGATGGGAGAGAAACATGTTCTTCGCCTATCTCTATTTTGTTTGTGAGTGATAACTCATAACATAGAGTTCAATCAACTCCGTCACTAAATCTTTATTTTGAGTACATGACTTTAGGAGAGACAATTCGTAAGTTGCATAGTGTAAATATGAAATCATGTGGCCATATTATATAGTCATGTTAAGTTACATGTGTGATTTTTTATAGTTCACAATTTTCGACCGGTTTCTGCTCGATACCGGCATGTTTCTGCCCGAATAATTATGTTTTTGATTTTTCAATATTAATCCCTCGGTTTTAAAATATAACAACTTCTAGAATTCAAAATTTATCTAAAACATATCAACCTCTCCATCCACTCCCTCACCAATCACAGCTATTTTTCGTTCAATTTCTTCATCTATCTTCTCTTCTCAACTAATAATAACCTTCTCTCTTTTAATTCCACATAATTCTTTTAATACGTGTCACTAACTCCAAAAGTTATTATATATGGGACAGGTGACATATCATTTTCGTTTTCAACTTTACTGATGTTGATTTCGTTTCTGGGGAAAAATATGGTTATGAAAATGGGTAGGATATTTTCCAACTGTTTTCGTCGTTGCGTTGGGTCATGGTTCGCTTGTTGCTCCGCCGCTTCCCGCCCGTCCCCTTGTGCTGTCACGGAGCATGATGCGTCGTCCTGGTCGCTGAAGGAGGCGATGCGGTTGCGGTCGAAGGAGGTGGGCCTCCCTCCCTGGGATTGGCCCAGGATCCGGGGGAGTTAAGGTTCTCAAACAAGGCCCGAAACGTTTATTTTCCGCTTCGTATTCTGCATTTCTGCTCAAATCCAAGCCGTTGAATGTGATGATCATTGATCAACCTAGAAAATTGGCGCTCGCTTCGTGTAACCTACCTATAAAACCGCACGTACCGGAGAAGGCGCAGCAGATCGGAAGGCGAGAGAGCGAGGATGTCGTCGCCACCGGCGGCTGGGCACAAGGAGGGTGTGGGCGAGACGCATCAGGCTGACCTGAAGACAGTGAAGACTGAGGCGGTGGCGGCGGGGGCGGCTGGCCAGATCACCATCACGGTGACGAGCCAGACGTTCGCCGATGCCTACTTCGTCATCAAGCCGGGCGTCAAGCTGCGGCGGCTCTTAGACTTTTACTGCCGTAAGCACTCGCTCGACCACGAGACCGTCAAGTTCATCGACGACGAAGGCCGCTTCGTCCGGGCCGACCAGACGGCAGTACAAGTCGGGTTGAAGGACGGCGGCTCGATCTCGCTCGCGATCGACCAGCAGGGCGGCGCGTGCATCTGCATGAAATTGGAATCCTGGTTTGGTCCTACTTATCCTTCAATTAGTTATTCTCTGTATGGATTGTTAGCACAAGCAAATTTGCTAATGGTTTTTGCGCAACATTTTACATGTGGCGCCGCGTACATTGGAGTACTGTTCAATCTGACACATTATTGTCGAATGTCTCCCGCACACAAAGTACTATAGAAGAAGCAATTTCATAAAAATAAAATTTAACTACTACTGGTCGATAATTCACAGAGGCTATTTAGTACATACTTTATATACAAGTAAAATTTATTTTTAAGAGCACCTCTAAGAAAGACCTAATGTTTGACCTCCAAAAATCCTGTATTAGGATCATCTCAAAAAATTGAGTCTAAAAATCATTTCTCCTCTAAGATAGACCCAAAAATTAGATCCCAATATTGTGGTTCTGTCACAGGCAGAGTGGAACCGGTTCGGAGCTGTTATCGATCTCTTTCCCTGCGCACGCGCGTTTGCACGCACCTCGCTGCTACAGTACATCGCCGCGGCGTCTGTCCGATGCTACAGTATGTGCGTCCAATTCCTTACAAATTAGCGATAGACTGTAATACATAGACTCAAGTATTTGCAATACATAGACCGCAATATATAGACTCATAATTTCCAATACATAGACTGCAGAATTTTTTTCTACTCTTGTGAGCAAAGCACACCAGCTAGCTGCACTAGTCTGGGTAATTCCTAACAAGACCCACGAATATATAGAGGTACATTCTTAACAGATCCACTCCATTGTGAATATATAGGTAAATTCATAACATGACCCCAAGACTATATAGAGGTAAATTCTTAACAAATCCACTCCTATTGTCTACATGATGTCAACTTCAGAGTCAACAGTATTTTTCACATCTTGGATATCAACCTGCAAGTGAAACTGCCTTTATCTGCTTCTTGCCTTCCTCCTCTCTTCTGCAGCATCAAGGGAGTAAAGAAATATATGAATGTTTGACACAATAAATTGTCCACAGTACTATAGTTTGGCTAAAAGATGAATGCTTTGTACACTCTAGAACTTTGAAAGAGTACTGCCTAATTTCTGTAGAATTAATCTATACATCATAGTTCAGAAAACCTAAACATGTCACACGCACTTTGTACAAGTGAGACAGTACAATACTAACTTGTAACCAATGCTGAAAACAGGAATTCAAAGTGGACTTCAGGCAAATGCTGATTCCAATATCTGAACCAATATGTTCCTTACCCTCCGTTTTACGATGAGCTGAAGCTTGATTCGTTCAAGTTGCCAGTAGCTGCATGGCATTTTCAATGCAAAAAGATTAGGAAAAAAGCGAATAATATATGTTTCTACTGTGCTTGATAAAAAAAAAGGGAATAGGGATAATTCAATTTTATAGGTAGAACAAAAGGAGCAAGTTACCATGAAGTCTAACCATTTATACATACAACAGAGCTAGCATGCTGCAGTTTTAACAGGACACCTCGAGCACTATTTTTATCACTACTTGTATGCATCCAGAATTTGGACTGATGTGCTGCAATCAGAAGTCATTGCTACAGGTATCTGCACTAGTCTACAATTTAACAGCACAACGAATTATTATCACTACTTGTAGTCTTGTATGCTTCCAGAAACTTACAAGTTAGTTAGCATGTTCTTCTCTATAAATCAAGTGCGTCAAAGGTGTTACCTTCAGATACCTTATGGGATACAGAACACTATCAGTGTACTAGCAAGAGCTTCTGGATGCATACGTATGTACAGTTAATCTAAACAAATACAGTTATCTTTGGGCCTCAAAGACCAAGGTTCAGACCAAAATTATTCACTGATTATAGAATTGAATTCTACACTGAAATTACCTCTAACAAATTCAGTAGTAGCTACACCTCGGGAAGTCAGTGAGCTGGACAGAGGGGCATAGCGCGGCGACGAGGCTGAGGACGTGGACGACGACGGCCCAGGCGGTGCCCTGGACGGATGGGAGCCGGTGAGCTAGAGGACGGGTAGGCATCGAGATGGACGGAGAGAAGGAGGCGCCCTGGATCGAAGGCGGCGGCGCCGTCGATGGAGGGCTGGCGGCGCCGTGGACGGAGGGCAAGCCACGGCCTGGTGGCGCCCAGGCCAAGCGAGGACGACAAGGAAGTGTGAACACGGCGGGCAGCGGCATCAGGAGCTAGCTAGAGGACTCGACGAAGGCGTGCGAGGTAGCGCGGATTTGTCGATGAAGGCGCGCGGAGGTCCAATTTTCACGAATTTTTTTTATTTTTATATTTTTTAAAAAATATTTACAAAAGTATATTTTATTTTAAAAATTTACAAAAATATACTCACAGCACCCTCTGGGAGGGCGTTCCAGAGGATGATTTGATGATGTTTCAGAGGGTGCACGCATTCAAGGGTAAATAGAAGAATTATTGGTAAATTTCAATCGTAATCAAACATTCATGTTACTTATAAGGTGTCGAGAAATACTATAGAAACATAACATCTGTATTTATTGCAACAGAGATGTACTCCCACATTGTGAACAACCTAGGGTATAAGCCATAGTTAATCGTTAGACATATTGAAGAGAAATTCAAATATACAATTAGCTATGCTAAGGCATAGAGGGTGAAACAGAAGGGTGTAGAGATGAGATTTGGCACATTTGAAGCATCTTATGATAATTTGTTTCGTCTGTTAGCCTGTATTCTTTAGAGGAATCCGGAGACATACTACGACCTAAAAGCTTTTTCATCAATTGATCATGGTAATCAAAGTGTGTTGAAACGAGTATTCTTTATATTAGGTACTTGCATTCAGACTTTTGTACATTGTCGTCCCATTTTCTACATCGATAGGACATTCCTAACCGGAAAATATAAATGACAGATATTGACATCAATTGGAGTTGACGGGAACAACCAAGTTGTATTGGTGGCTTTTACTTTTGTTGAGAGCAGAAACACTGATAGCTGGTATTGGTTCTTAGAAAGGGTTAAATCTACAGTTGTACGGATGAGGCCAGACGTATGTCTAACGTATGCCTAATATATGACTGTCACGCCGGCTTGGTGCGGACAATTGAGGAAATTGAGGTATGGATGTGCTGAGGAGGGGTACCCATCC
The DNA here is from genome assembly GCA_003991445.1 of Oryza meyeriana var. granulata. Taxonomy (NCBI): domain Eukaryota; kingdom Viridiplantae; phylum Streptophyta; class Magnoliopsida; order Poales; family Poaceae; genus Oryza; species Oryza meyeriana. The sequence continues at coordinate 48,121 of RYFJ01003120.1, read as the reverse complement.
AGGTGATCCGATGTTCAAAGTAGATGGTGCATGCGTCATATGTTGTTAATTTCTACAGTCAGTTTAAGAATAAGCACCTTATAGATCTTTTCAAGAGGCTGTGCGCTCAGAATCAGGAGAAGAAATTCAATGAGTTTTGGAGGAGGTGACATCTAAACAAGCAGATGAGCAGTCCAGAAGGGCTACCCTTGTAGGGGATGAGGCTCCACAAGCTCGTGGACCTCTATCAAATAACGGACCCTGTATCAGAAGAAAGTCGGTATCGTTGGTTAGAAAATTTTCGGAGTAGATTGAGAATAAGCCAAAGGAGAAATGGGCATTGTTGTATGACAAAGATGTTTTTCGATTCAGCATAATGACCACAAATTTGGCAAAGGTTTACAACTGGGTGATGAGTGGTGTTCGAGGGCTCCCACTTGTTGGCATTGTTAAATTTATTTTACATGGCACATGCAAGTACTTCAGAGATTGGTTCAGAGCTGCTGGCCCCTCAATGGTAAACAATAATATTTTCTTTGGCACACTACTGACTAAGTATATACAAGATAAAAGTAATAAGACCTAAAGACATAGAGCTATACCTCAAGGTATACAAGAGTACAAATTTAAAATATTGTGTGTTGACAAGGGCACACGTGGATTCTACCGCAAATGAGTTGTGCAAGAGTGCGTGCTGAAAGAAGACGGGACCTATAAGTGCTCGTGCAGAAAGTCTACTCTGCTTCACAAGCCATGTTCTCATGTTATTGCCGCGAGCGGTGAGTGTGGGATAGAAGCATGTCATTTTGTTTCACCTTGTCGGCGAAACGAGACTGGGGGTCCCCACAGTCGCCGGGGACGCGTGGGTCTTCGGCCACGTCAACCTCTCCGGGGTTCATATTCTGCGCAACTGGCGGCCGGCTACGACCGGCTCCCCCGCTAAGTGCCCGGGGCCCGAGCGCTGCCCGGGCCCGAGTGCGCCACCCCGTGCCCGGGTGCGTCTTCCCCGGGCCCGGGAGCGCCTTCCCCGAGCGCGCCCTCCCGCGCCCGGGTGCGACCTCCCGCGCCCGGGTGCGACCACCCCGTGCCCGGGTGCGCCTCGTCCGGGTTCGTCTTCCTCGGGCCCGCATTCCGGGGACGTTTCCCGGTCCCGGGACCCGCACACTCGGTCCCGGGGCGCGTTCCCTGGGAGCGGATCAGCTCCCCAACTGTCCGCATTAATGGTGACGCGACGGTGCGCCTCCCGCCTGTCTCCCGGTCGGACATACGTGTGCCGTCGTGATGACCCCCTGTCGGCCTGCTCCCAACGCAGTAAGAAGGCTTCGATTCTCCACACTCTGGCAGCGGAGGCATGCGCTGTCACATCCCCGTACTCCAGCCGCCCGCAGCCGAGCGGTAAGACACCCGACAGCCTCCGCCACATCTCGAGGATCCAGCCGCCCGCAGCCGAAGGGTAGGACGACCAGACCAGCCGCCCTCGGCAGGGGCTCCAGACGGCGACTAGACGCTTCCCCGGCGTGGGCTCAGCAGGCGAGCGTGGGCGACTGGACGTCCCTCTAGCGCGGCGCGGCAGGCGGCGGCATGCGACGAGACCAATCGTAGGTAGCTTTCTGGTGTATCTGGGCACTGTGGACTCCCCTTATCGATAAAAAGGAGGATCCATACCCCAGGCAAGGAGGGTTCAGCTCCGGCCTTAGACCACTGAGGCAACTCTTGCTCCTGGCTTAGACAACGAAGCTCTCTCTCGGAGCCTCAAGTTCCCGGGCTAGCTTCCGAGCTCCACGGGGAGGTTCAGCTTGTAAGCGCATTCCACATTCATCCACCACAGATAGCAAACACACAGGAGTAGGGTATTACGCCTCCGTGCGGCCCGAACCTGTCTACTTCCTCCTGTCTTTCTTGTGTGCCGATCCATCCATCGAACCATCCTTCTTCCACCGGACGTCGCAGTCGCCTGAGAACCATTCCCCTGGCCGAACCTCAAAGGGGGGTCACCAGACTTCCCGTCGTCGGAGTTTCATCCTTCGACACACCTTATTTCCGAAAAGAAGCAATCTACAGTACCTGGAGTGGAGAGATATACGGCTTTGGTATTGTGAGGACATTTACTACCGAGCATCCTCAAGCTATCTACATTTCTGACCCAACAAAATTGAGGGACAAAGCAGGTCGCCGTAAGACAAGACGCATTCGTAATGACATGGATGAGTCAGAAGCCGGTGGAAGGTATAAACGTTGTTTAAAGTACGACCAGACAGGCCATATCTAAAAGAAATGTCCGAAGGATACAACCGGTCCAAGTGCGGCGCTGATGGCAGTCGTCCTATGGGTGAAGGCATATCTTCAAGACGACCCCATCCTAGACGTTCTCGAGCATTTGGTGGTGTTGCGGTGTAGTATTAGTTCATGTATCGATGTAATAGAGATTCTATAACTTAAGTTCTCCTGCTTTGTTCCGTGATTGATCTCTGTTATAGAACGATATGTATCGTATTATTATTTTTTATTGTCATGTAATAATGCTATAAACCTTAACAATAATTTGTAATGTGGTTGTTCAATTAACTTTGTGAACTTACTCTTACCTATTGCTTTGACAATAAAAATTACGCTAACTCTTTATTTGCATGCAGGTATGGCGTACCAGACACCGGAGCTGCTCGACTGAGGCTTCGACCGGTCCCACCGGTCTTACTTGTCAGCCGTCGAGGGTGCCTAGCTAGGCATCTTCCATCTACGGCCTTCACGTCACCTCCTGCGGATAGACCTCCGGTTCCGTGAGAGGTAAGAGCTGTACCAACATTCATTCACATCATTTGTACATATCGTTGTTTCATAATATTTACTACAGTGCTATATTCTGCAGGTTACGTGAGGCTGGACTTCTTCCGCTGTGCAGGCTAGTTTAGCCCGCACCGGACGAGAGGGACCCTGCTAGGCGATGGGACGCTGACCAGTCACTTCTGGCAGCACTGGTGGATCGCTGGAGACCGGAGATGCACACGTTTCACCTAGCGTGCAGCGAGATGACTCTCACACTCTAGGACGTGTCATACCTGCTGGGACTGTCGGTTCGGTTGACGGGGCGCATGGTTGATCCCAGGACATCACTGGTCAGTTCGAGGTCGTGCATCGTCGACCTGGACTTGGTAGGCCAGATTCGCTATCGCCTTACACCACGAGAAGCCCCTTGCAGGCGTGGCTACTACAGTTCACCGTAAGTTGCGGATTTCTTCGATTCACAATCATTCGATCTATAAAGCAAGAGTGGTGCTGACTATAATCTTACTTTATACCTGATCAGCTAGACCCTGATGCCGACGAATACTCAGTGCGGCGGAGCTTGGAGGCGTATCTGCTGTGACTGTTCGGGTGGGTGATGTTCACTAGCACGACGAGACACTCGGTGGACAAGGGACTGATCCACTACGCTCGTGCGATCGCCGACAGCGAGGACAGCTGCATACCGTAGTGGAGCTGGGGATTTGCTGTGCTAGCGGCGACATACCGTGCTCTTTGTGACGCGTGCACAAAAACTGATGCAGGTACGATTCTTACCAGTTGCCCTCCTTCTACAGCTATGGGCGGTCGAGCGGTTCGTGATAGGCCGCTCTCTGATTCAGCACTCTCCCTACGAGGGCGGCCTTGGAGGCATGTACGGGCAGTCGGCCAAGGATCGTCCGACTATGGGGACGGTATGATGTCGCCGTGAGGTACGTAACGTGAAATTCTAGGTTTACCACTTATTCACAAACACTGACGTGTTCCACCTTTTCCTATTTTACAGTGTCGTTACGCACACATGTAGGTTAGGAGGGTCTACTTCGACTTCGTTATGGAGTTCGACCGCCTACAGCCCAGCGACGTCGTCTGGGAGCCGTATAGTCTGCAGGCCATCGCGGTCCGTGCATCGCTCGGACTCTCGGCTCTTTGCGCGCGACCAGGCGTACTGGATGACGACATTGCCGTTGGTGTTCGACATCTTCGTCGAGCCCCACTGTCCACAGCGCGTGATGCGATAGTTCGGCCTATGTTAGCTCTTCCCTGTGCCCGTGGAGATGGCTGTGCCGCGCGACGTGCACCGGTTAGTACAGCTGTAATCTTTGTTGAGTACTACAACTCTTTAATGAAGTCTAATGCACTCTCTGTAAATAGGTATAATCGTAGGGGACAAGCAGGCGCCATTCATTGGTATCCCCGACTACAGAGGTACGTGGACGACTGGTTATTGGTGATGGAGGAGGTCATCGACGAGGTACGTCCACACACTGAGGACACTTACCTAGCATATCTCAGGTGGTACCAGCCCAGCACCCGCACACGCGCGACGTTCACCCCAGATGATCTAGAGCCACACGTCGCCGCTGCAACTGACACGTATTCTACACACCATGACCAGGACTACTTCCGCGCGGTAAGTCACATTCTCTTTGCACTTTGCTATTACCTTTGTATGTGTCCATGGTTCTAACACATATTCACGTCACATTTGAAATAGGCCGACGCAGTGCGACAGGTTCGGTCTGATGTGGACGCGGCGTTCGGACTGTTGGACGGTGGGATCGTGTTGACTGAGGAGGAGCAGAGGATGGCTTTCGAGAGGATCTATCAGTTGATACACATAGCTGTACGTTAGCACTAGCCACGGCCCGTAGGAGTAGGAGTGCACCAGCAGGGTTCCAGTCAACGAGCTGGCCCCTCTAGAGGTAAATTCCGCTAACCATCGGTTTATAACATGTTTTCTTCTATGACATGCACCGTTTTACATCAATATACTTTCATGCAGCTTTCGCTACACCGTACCTACATCTCTCTAGAGCTGGCATGTCCACGCAGGAAGCGTACCACACACGACCGCATGCGCAGCAGGGCATGAGCAATGCAAGTTTACTTTTACCTTGTAAAATTTTGGTTTGCAATTATCAACAATTTTGTGCACAGGGTTCTACTCTACAGCGTTGGGGATATTTGCTGGCGCTGGCTCCTCCGCACAGGGCGCATGTGGCAGCGGTTGGGCACCGGATCCTTTTGAGGGCGATGACTTGGAGGACGAGGAGATCCATGAGATACTAGGTTCCTTGCAACTCGGAGGAGCTCCGCCACCGCAGACACAGGACCCACCAGCTGCCACACCCGTGCAGGCGAGCCGCGCTAGCCGTGCCGTACCACCAACCGGCTGACGTACTCCCAGGGCCAGGTGCGAGCGCAGGGTAGGAAGACGAAGAGGTCTATAGGTTACGGCCAGGGCCAGTAGTACGTTGTACCAGTAGTAGTTAGCCTGTTATACGTCATGTTTTATTAATCCTACGTTTACTGAAGAAATCTTTTTACTTCATTTACGCTCGTCGATCAAACGATGTACTCCTCATGGTATACGTTTACGACGAAACTCATCAAAAACATGAGTTTTCGAGTTTCAACTTCATGGCGAAAGTAGATTCCAAGCGATGACAACCAAACACACGTTAATTGGTTACAAACCTAATGAAATAATCCATCCAACGAGTACAAACGGCACATGAAACGTTTCTAATTATCATTATTACATTCCTTAGGGTATTTCAAACAGACATCTGACTAGATATGCATCAAATGTGTGCAGCGTGGGTACTTCCCCTTCCTCACCGCCTCCGGCCCAGCTTCCTTCGCACGTAGTGCCCTCTCCCGCTTCCTCTCCTTGTCTGCCTCACGGGCTTCCTGCTCCTACCGCTCCTTCTCCTCCTTTCTCTTCTGCTCAACCTCCCACTCTACTTCTGCCGCCCAAAGACGTTCGAGCCGCTCCCTGTGCCATTCCCGTGACCTATGAAGAAACTCTGTGTTCTCTGGACGGATCTCCGTATCTATCCACTCCACAAAGTCTCACAGAGACGGAGGAGGCTTCGATGCCTTGACATAAGCAAATTTGTTAGTTCAAATGTTCAAATATTTCGTAGTACAAGATAATTCGTATTACCTTCACTGGCTTCTTTGACTTTCCTTTCTTCCCTTGTGGCTTCGTCTTCTCCGGGGAGTAGTCGTAATTAGCACACATCCAATATCTTTGCCGGTATGTGTAATCCTGCTCACTTATTACAACTTTGTAATCATCTCCGCACCAAAACATCGGCGAAGGCACGCTAATTGGAGGTCGTTGACGACTGGACATACCAAACGCATCCATAGCAACCTACATTATAACCAAATGAACGCAAATTATAACTCGCTAGGCCAAAAATACCTTATACAACTACATACCTAGAGTATACTACACATGACTATAAAAAATGAAATGTCATCGTCCTCATTTCCATCTCCCTAGCGTTTCTCGAACTAGAGCTGCTCATCTAGTAAAAAAAACCTAACTTCTCTCATTCGGCCTATCAACGCCCTTAGCTGTTATGCTCAACTACAATAGATCTACAATCATACCTAACATTTCCTTACCCATGAAATAACTAGTACAATACTACACATACTACATACAATAGATCTACGATCATACCTAACATTCCCTTACCCATGAAATAACTAGTATAATACTACACATACTACATCACTTGATGAATAGAAATAAAAATTGCAAAGAGATATAAAATATTACCTGCAGACGAATCCGTAAACCGGCAGGGCTTCGCCGCTTTCGTTCGCCTTCGCTCTCAGCTCTCTCTCTTCTTTTTTTCTATTATTTTTGTGCATTTTATGAATTTTTCGAAGGCTGGGAGGCGGTTTTATACTGAGTCGGCAAAAAATCGTCCTTCCAAACGGTGATTTTTTACTTGGAAAGAATTTTTTTAAGTAAAAGGGTAATTTTGCAGGCGGCCCCCTGGCCGGCCAAAAACCACCCTCTAGGAGGGTGGCAAAGGGGCCGCCCGCAAATGGCCCTTTACTTTGCAGTGGCCCGGGGGTTAGGCATTTTGCAGGCGGCCCCCTTGCCGCCCTTCTAACGAGCGGCTAGGGTGCCACCTGCAAAATTGCAGACGGCCATTGGCCGTCTGCCACGTCACCAAAAACGCCCTCTAGGAGTATATTTTTGTAAATTTTTGAAACAAAAATATACTGTTGTAAATACTTTTTTAAAAAAATATATAAATAAAAAATTCTAATTTTCACCCTCCAGAACCTCGATTGGGAGCACCAACGGGTGCCTCAATTCTAGCTCGCATCGACGTCGATATTGGGCGTATCGTAAAATTGGGCTTAGGTTCGGGGATCTGTTGGAGAGATGATTTTGGACTAAATTTCTAAAGTTTAACCATTAGGCCTGGTATTAGGAAGCTGTTGGATCTGCTCTAAGTATACAAAACTAAAATATTTTATTTCTAGATTTGCTATTGATCATATGTTCGATTTTTCGAATTCTGTCAAATAGTAACACTGGTCGTTGGATGGAATTTTGAGACTCAGGGTGGGGGAAGCACGTTCGATGGAATTTTGAGATTCGGGGTGGGGTAAGCGAGTTCCAAGTTTCACTTTTACCTTGTAGTTGTACTTTCAACTTGTTGAAGTCGCTATTATCCATCGCGCGCATTTTTAGTTATAAATTTATACAATTCAATCATAAATATGTGCAATTACATCTAACTTGATCACACGGAACATTAGTTATAAATTTATATAACTCAGTCACATATACACACACACAAAAGCAAGTTTCCTGTGCGTTGCAACGGGGTATTTACAAGGACTATTTCATAATTCTATAGAAATCCAGGGTTTTTTCCGCATAATAGTCCAAACTTGGACTGAAACCCAGGCGGCCTTTCGGCCTGATTCAGGCGCGTGTGGTGGGTGCTAGAGATTGGGCCAATGGCCGGCCCATTTGGCCTGGGAACACAAGGGGAGATGTAATGGTTGCATTTTTCTTGTGCCAAAAACTATTTTAATAAAAATCTAAATTCAAAAATTGGTTCTTTTATTGAGTTTGGATTTTTGTGCCGTGGGAGATCTCAAAATTTCTCTTCAAAAATCAGTCCTAGAGCCTCTACAAACTCCCCAAAATTTTTGCAAAAATTCAAAACCTCATTTAAATCAATTTCCAAAATTCAAATTTCCAAAAACTATTCAAATAAATTCCTAGAAAAAGATTAAACTGCACTGTGCTCGTCACACCGCCTCCTCTCTTTCTTAGCCTATCCCTGTTTTCTCCCTCGCCGGCCCGCTCAGCCCATCGCAGGCGCGCGCGAGTGGATTAAACTCCCGCGGGCCCCGGACGTCAGCCGCCCCGTCTCCGCCGTCTCCTCGACCGCCCGATGCAAACACGCGGACGGACGAGATTGCTTCTGCCGCGCGACCCCGCTTGTCAGCCTGGCAATAGTGCCTTTGTCTTCCTCCCTCCGCTCACCTCTCTCTCGTTCTCTCTCCTCTCTCCCGAGCTCTCTCGAAAAATCTCCTCGCCATACCGCCTTGTCCCCTCCTTTTTAAAACCCCAGAGCTCCTTGTCGGCCTCACCATCCCCGCGTTGCATCAGCGCTGGTGTGAGATCCGCTCTGCCATCGTCGCCACGAGCTCCGAAGTCAAAAAGGCTAAGCCACCATAGTTGTTCCTCTCACTGCCGGACGCCAAATGTCAAAGCGCACGCACAGGCACCTCGTCCCGTCGCTTCACCATCCCCTCCACGACCCATTTTCCCTCTCTACAGCCAATGACGCGCGCCACAGTGACCGGTGCCATGGATGCGTCTCGTCGGCCAAGCTCAAGCTTATCCCTGAACTCCACCGCCTCTGTCCGCCGTCCTGTAGCGCCTGAGCTTCCCTATAAATAGGACAACATTTCCCTCCATTCCGTTCACCGAGACAAGCCCTGAGCTAGCCCATCACCGGAAGCATCTCTCCGCCGCCTTCTGACCAGAGCGCCGCAGCCGATTCCGACCACCCTAGACCGAGCCACCACCACCGTCGAGTCCCTTGGACCCCCAGGAAGCTTCTCCACCTCTCCCCGCCGTTAATTAGCCACTAGATTGAAAACGCCCAATTTTCCGCCGCCGCTCTGTATCTTGCCGTAGATGAAGGTATAGTCCAATTAACCTCCTCCCAGCTCTTTCTCATGTAATGCCGCACTTAAGCCACCCAAACCCGAGCCAATCCGCCGCCAGAATGGTCACCGGCGATGAGCTTTCCCCTCCGCCACCGCCGCCGGCTCTGGACCACCGTCGCCGACCATCTTCCGCCGCCTATCCATCCAATCCGAGCCGTTCAGTTAATTCCCTGTCTCCTCCGCTCTCTGCCCATGTCGGTCGCTCGCCGAGATTCGCCGCTGCAGGCGAGATCAACTCCGCTGATCGTCGGCCGTCGATTCTCCGCCGTGGCCTTGCTGCATGGACGCCGTGTCAGCCAGGTGGCCCGCCTCCCGGACGCCGATCCCACATGTCGGCGCCACTGTCTCCTCAACAGATCCCGCACTAACAAGCCGGCCCCACACGCCAGTGACCCGATCCCGCACTGACAGACCAGCCCCATGTGCCAGCCTCTGCCTTCTCCTTCTCTCCTGTAGCGCCAGGCCCCACCTGTCAGTCTTAGCTCCCTCTCTCTCTTTACTGTTGCTGGTCCCACATGTCAACCAGTATTGTTCCTTCTCTCTCCTGACCCAAGGGCCCTACCTATCAGCTCCTAGATATTTTTGTTTTTATTTATTTTCTTTCCTAAAAATATCTTTAATTCTTTTTATTCCAAGAAAATAGCTCAAACTTTAAAAATTCATAACTTTTAAACCGTAACTCCGTTTGAGCCCATTCAACTCTCAAAATTTTTCTACAATTGAGATCTACACATTGGCACTATTAGTTGTATGAGATAGATTCTGATTCTTGGTGTTTTTGTGTATTTTCTTTTGCGACGCGTAGAGGTCGTTTCCGAGGAGTTGCCGAAGGACGATTTTGTCGAAGACTCGCACGACCTCGAGCAAGGCAAGTCACCCTTGACCATAGTGGACCCATGATTTAAAATTTATTTTAATTTCTAAAACTCGTATAATTAGGAACACTACTCTTTATCGGCCGCGATTTGTAATCGAATCTGTCAGGCCTAACCTAATTGATGCATGTGACCCTGTCTTGAATATTTTGATGCCCTGTCTTTTGTAACCCTGTCATCTTGATATTCGTACTTGTGTACGGATGTCAATGACTCCCTTTTTACCTAAAATAAAACATGACGATGGGAAAATCAGGGTTTTAAATAAAATGGTTTTAAAATCCTTGACACCCTTGGTCGAGTGTTTGCGAAATAAAATTTGTTTTACAAAACTTGGTCATGGGACGTCGCTGCCTGTGTGGCTCCGGCTCCGCATGATTTTTAAGGACCATTTTCTTGAGGAATTGCACTGAGCATATAACAGTGCGACCACACGGGTGGAATGGGACGCCCCTGGCCGAGTAATTAGTATTTTCAGGATGATTTTCGGTTGCTAATAAATGTGGAAGTGGTTGGGTGCCAAGAGGGCGATATACCCTCGTCCCTGAGTACAGAAAATGAGTTCCTGGTACTTGGTTGAGAGAACTCATTTATAGGGCAACATGTTATCCTGGGAAGGTTTTGGAAAGGCCTTGTCGTGAACATCCCCGTTTGTCCAGTGTGGGAGAAAGCTCGTGTTGTGTGGAAAAAGCGTGCACCCTTTGCAAAGGTCTATAATCTGTTCGAACAGCCGTGCCCATGGTTATGGGCGGATGTGAAGTGATTCCTCTAGTAGAGTTTATTTTATAAATATCTATGTAATTGTTTTGCGGGTTGGGAATCGTTACCAGAATCGGTCTGTGTGACTGATGGATGGCTTGCGTGGCCTGAAACGGGTTTGTGTGACCCGGGGTGTTGGATGATACCGGAGTTGAGTTGTTTGAGTTAAGTGACAAATTTTGAGATAAAGAGAATCTACCTAAATGGAGGTACCAGAGGAGGGTACGCTCCGAATCGGAAATTGTGACAAGTCTCAGACTTGTGGAATGGGTTGAGACGCGAGTCTCTTCCCGACTAACTTAACTGTGATGAGTTGTTGCAAAGCAACTCACGGAATAGATTGAAGCGTGAGCTTCTTTCTGACAACTTGAAGAGCACACTTAGAGTTTTAAACCACAAAATCTTTGAAAACCCCTCTTGCGAAAACAACCCTAACCTTCCTTTGCTCAACCTTGCATGCCACTTAATTTCCGTGACTTGCTAAGTACCTCGCATACTCACCCTTGCTTCTCTTCTCCCAGAAGTCTACAAAAATAAAGACCCTACCCTCAACCAGTTCTACCAAGACCAAGTCGAGTACGAGGAATTTTAGGGTTTCGGTCTAGGTCCTCAAGCCGTGCTTGTGGGTATAGGTCTACCCGTGTATCTCCGCTGTGTACTTTTGTAATGTATCGTTGTATGTCTCGAGTTCTGTCCGAGGCTGCAACTAATGTAAGGACTATGTATAATAAATAAAGCAGGTTTGGCTGTGATCCACCGATGTCCTGTATGTACCAGCTGGTCTCCTGGGACTGGTACAGGTATTACAGGTAATGACATTCCTCCTCTGCTAATCTGTACGGGTTAGCGGGAGAGGGGCGTTACAAGAGAGGGGAGGGGTGGTTAGGGTTGACACCTTCCCCTCCTGTTCAACCACCGCCGCCGAGCCATACGGCGCAGCAGCCGTAGGCCGTCGCTGGCGCGTCGCCGTGCCTACATAAGGGGGTGCCCAGCTGGTCCGGTGCTCCCCTCTCTCTCTCTCTTTCTCTCTCTCGCCCTCGCCTTGCACACCCCGCACCGTGCGGCCCAAACCCTAGAACTCCACGCACATTCGAGAGGGGAGGTGCAAGCTCCAACCCACCCAGTGTTTCCCCTCCTCGTCCCTGATTCTCCTACCGACACATATCCTGCACACCTGGGTGAACTCAAAGACAGCTTGGTACTTGCGGAAGTGAGAGTGCAACTGGAAGCCCCGGAGCTAGACGAGCGCGGCCAAGCCCCGGAGCCAGGCAAGCGCGGCCTCAGAGACCATGAAGAGGCCGGCGCCAGTTTCCTAGGCACTGCGCTTGCTAAAGTTTTTGTTAAAGTGGATAACAAATGCATTGGGGTTTGTTAAAGTGGGGAACAAATGTATTGGAGTTGCTAACGTGAGAGATAAATGCATTGAAATTTGCTAAAGTTAGAGGGTATTCTAGTATTTTTAGCTCTGTATTGGTACATGTGAGATAAACTTAAAAATGAAGTCTTTTTGAGATGGAGGGAATAGATTCTTATATTTAGGACAAAATTTAAACTATAGAAGTTGTTATATTTTTTGACAGATTGAGTAAATATATAACTTTTTTTAAAAAAAGAAAATTCCATTGGAGGGAGCATCCCCATCTGAAGTAACAATTTCGAAATTTGCAACATGAAATTTGTAGTTTAAACATTTTTTTCTGTTGTTGGCATGTAACTCTGAATGGAATTGTCATGTTCAGTCCATGATCCACGGTACCTGCCCCAAAGTGTGAACAGTACCATGATCAATGTGTCTGTCAATTCGTCATCCTTCGCTCAAAATAGACAAACCTTTTGGGACAATACAAGTGATCTTTTGGAAACAAGAATTTGTGTTTGGCGCTCCCAGTTAGTGCCTCGGACTGTAGGTCGACTGTACGCCCAATATTGACTATTTGAGGCTTTGAGCCTACGGTCGTTTTCTCTGATCATATGATGCTGATTGCTGAACAAGGGGATCTACAACCTACGTTAGTTAGATCTAGGTGGTCAATGGGCTGCAACTCGTGGCACTTGACTGCCATCAACATTGAATCTGATAGTTTTTCTAAAACAATTAGATCTGATAGTTTAATGAGCTAGCTTAACTGTCAGAGCACATGAATCCAATTAATTTGAATCTGCCAAAATTGTTTTCATCCATAAAAAAGACTAGCTTCATTCCAGGATTCTTGAGCTCTAAATTTCTCAGAACTTAACCGATTATGTTTACTTTTCTTGATTATGCCGTACTTTTTTATAGTATGAATAAGCCCATGGTTTCTAGATAATAGAAAAGCGTTCACATTTTCAGTCTCTGCACTTTATGCACACTATCATTCCGACATGATAATATGGTGAAATACAACAGGGACGAGATAAACCCGAATTAGAAGGGGGGAAGTGTATCAAGAACCGCGCAATCTCATTAAGCCCTTGATGACCATACTTCTATTCTATGGCCACCAAATGTGATAACGATGTTAAAGTTAAACATGCATCAGGAAACTTGAAGAAGCCCTGCTTATTTGTGAAGAAATAAGCTAGTGAGTGAAAGGCCAAATAACTATGAAGGGATGAGTGAGTAAGTGACAAAGTCGGACAACATTTGTGTCATCTAATGTCTGCACGTCGATCTTCTCAGCGGCAATACTATCGTCATCAGTGCAGTGCATGCAGCTTCACTACCCATGTCCCGTTTCTTTCTACCAGGTTGTGCGACTAGTGCAGTGCAAGTGCATGCAGCAACACTACCCATGTCCCATTTCTTTCTACCAGGCTGCATGGGGAGTGCAGAAGGCAAACAGTACGATAACACTGATTTATCGACAGGGAGTAGTTTGTTCGATGCAGTCTTCAAAAAATAAAATAAAAAGTTTGTTCGATGCGATGGGAGACCCAGACCCATCCTTGCAGATCCGATGCTGCAAACCCGAGTCTACAAATCCAGACTCCTGATCGATCGGTCGCTCGTCTTCCTACTTGCTACTACCACTGCACATTCTCTGTTTCTCCCTCCCTTATCGACGCTAGGTCGCTAGCTGAAGTAGTCAGTTAGATGAATGCACGCATGTCGTTCTCTGTCTCTCCCTCCCTAATTGGCGCTAGCTTAAGTACTGTGTCAGTTCGGTGAATGCATGACGTGATGCAGCTTGCAAGTACTGCTCGTTGCATACCTGTCTACGGCGTTACATGGAATGGTCCACTCTAGGTGGAGGCTATGGAGCGTATTACTGCAATCCATCAATGGTGCCTGCATGCAGTATTGCAGTCTGCACAAGCCCATCAAGAATCAATGCTCCACGCAGGTAGAAAAAAATTCGGAGTATTGTTCGTTTTATCATGTGACTCTGATTGCAGAATCGGACGGCTGAGTTTCCATGCAGCCCCAGGCAATGACACAACAGCAGCCTTCAGCAGCAGTGGCATGTCTAATATGGCCCGCCTCACTGTCTCTGATTGATCAGCTCCATGCAGCACGCAGGGGGTGCTACGTCGACCAAAAACATGGGACACATTCCTGCAACCGACGACGGGGACGAGATGACCGGCCGCCGTCCGCGTCAACGCGCTGTCATGCCAAAGGGAGGAGACCACCGTACCGCGCTAAACGGCGACGCGCCTGCGTGCGCTGCCTGCCTCCGGTGGTGGCGGTAGTACTACCGACGCCCGGCCGCGAGTGTTCGGGGGACACCGCACCGGGTGCCACTGCACGCGGCGCGTACTACGTAGTACTAGTAGCTCCGCACGGCGGAATCCGTGGCGTTTGACGTGAGACCGGCGATGCGACGCCTGCCGGTTTGTCGTGCTTTGGTTTTGGTTGGCGCAGGGCGCTCGATTGACCCGCGGTCTCGTGCTTGTCGCTGCCATCATTCCGATCGATTCCACTGTGATCCGTTCGTTCCTGCGTGGGACGGTTTCCGTGGGCATGCAAGCCCATGCTTTAGGTTGGAATGTGGAAAATGCCTCTATTGGCGTTATACCTTCGGTGAAAATTGCCCTGCACCTGCTGCCGCTTACCTCACGCGGCCACACCGATGAATGGTTAAAGAGAACGGGATACAGTTCCATGATTCCATCCCACAGAAAAAAAAAAGATCGAGATTTGAGAGAAAATTGTCCTTACAGCTGGCGGTTTTTACTGCCAGCCAATCCTGCCACGTGGTTCTGTAATTTCTCCAATAAATCCCAAAGTTATCTGTGACAAAAAAAAGGTAAATCTAGAAAAAGGAGATTAGGCTATTAGACCAAATCAGAGCCTTTCGGACCATTCTTCTCCTCCTTCAATCGTTACAACAGAAGGATAAGAAGAGAGGAGATCGCTCAACGTGTGCGCGTTACGATGATGTATGGTGAGTTACGTGTTCGTCGAGTAAGGACGACGTCTGAACATCTTCCTTTGTGGCCTAATTAGTACTCCTACCTTGACACTTGTCTATTTTAACTTTACATGAATTTCAGGTGTTGTGCTATCTTACTTCCTATGATCTGAAAAATTCTCACTTCCTATGACCTCAAACTTCATATTCTTAACTTTGTATTTATATCCATTGCACTAAGGAAACAAAGCAACAATAAAGATAAAAGGTACCGGTATCATATTAAAATATAATGCAATACAATAATAGGATTCGGGAAAAGAGGAAAAGGAAAGAAAGAAGAAGGAATAAAGAAGAGGGAAATTATATTAGAGTGCACTTTTTTGAGAGAATAATAGAGTGGATTAAATTCATATACAAAAACTGGATAAAAAATTGATTATCTACTTTTGGTTTATTCTTATTTGTGAAATTCACAGGCAGCTATCACAAAACATGCTTCACCCATTTATCAAACTTAAAACAACCTTATATTAACTGAAAGCTGTCAACCAGTACATATCACTATCATACTTCAAATCAGTTACTAACAGGAAATCAGAAAACTAGTAAGAGGCTATTTGAATGTATAACTTTTGTAGGAATTTTACGGGAATATGTTAACTAATTACGCAAAAGACCTATGCAATTATTGCATTCTGAAAAACCACAAAATAATATACTCCATCCGTTTAATATTGTAAGTCCTTTTAGTTTTTAGTTTTTATCAAGTTATACTTCAATAATTTAATCGAGTTTATAAAAAATACACAAACATCAATAATGATAAATAAATGCACTATCTAAGCTTCCAAATATCACTAAACAATACTCCTATTCATTCATGATTCTACGGCCTACTCGCCCATTTTCTAGTATCGATCTTACGGTGACCTCTGACTTAGATCGTGCGGCGCACGTCTGTCACCGAGATCACATGGCTGCAAACGCGGGGCCGCGCCTTGCGGATATTGCGGATAACCGTTCACTAGCATTAGCTCATCCGAATGCACGCGAGAGACCGAGCGGAGAGCCCCAAGCCGCATGCAGCGGCGATACGGCCGCCAAACGCCAAACCTGTGTCAGCGACGGCAGGGCTCCATCCAACGTCACTCTAGTCGCCAGCGAGCGCCGGTGGGTGCGGCGCAAGATTGCACGAAAGAAACAAGCGCGGACGAGGGTGGCGGGGGGGAGACGGACTGCGACCACGGTGAGCCCCATCGGCAGTCGAGACGGTGGCGGCCTTTGCCGGCGGGCCAGAGGAATATATACGTGCAGCCTTTAACGGTTTCCGAGGCGCCGGCAAGCCGAGCACGGCCACCTTTAAGGACCAATCACGTGCAGTGGCCACGGGCCGACCCTGGCACTGCTACGGTCGGAGCCGGATGAAGCACGGTTCGCGGTCTAGTACTAACGTGTCCATGTCAAGCTCTGCCATCAGCATGGAGCTCTCTCCCGACGGTCCAAAAGAGTAGCTAGCTGCCTTGGGCCCTCGCATTTGACACTTGACACAAAGTGAACAAGGGATGATGCTACTCAAGTGTGACGCGCCATCTGGGCTCCAGCTCCGGAATTAGGATCTGCTTACCTCCAAATTTAGGTTGAATTAGACATTTTGGCAAGCTGCAACCCGCAGCCATGTTCGTACTTAGTAGTGAAGATCATGGCACGTCGAACAACACGGTTTGATTTAACGATATAAAACACGATACGGGTAGAGGAAATTATGAGATGAATCGCACGTTATCCACCCCCCAAAATGGACAGAAAGAAACAAGAGCTTACAATAATACACGAAGATTTTATGGCTATGGCGGTATCAACCCCCGTCTTTCGGCTGCACGCGTGGCATTAGTACATCCGGAGAAGGTTCCGGGCGAACGACTGCGACGTCAGCTGCCGCCCGGCCTTGCCCGGAACGCCGCTGCCACGCCGAGCGCCGCCGCCGCTGCGCATCGGCGTCAGGTAGAAGCGCAGCATGCCGTTGTCCACGCGTCCCGGGGGTGAGTACCGCGCGCTGCGGTTACGCTCCAGCACGTGCTCGTCCCGCCGCCTCGCGCTGCTGCCGTTGACGTCCACGTGGCTGCGCCTCGAGCTGCCCAGCCCGCCGCTGTTGCTGCTGAACGAGCTGCGCGCGCTCAGGTTGCTGTTGCACCGCTGCATCTTGGGGTTGTACCCACGGACGCGCAGGTCCGGCCACGCCTCCGAGAACGAGCGGTCGGCGATGTCCGACGGCCCGCCGCTCCGTCGGCCGGAGGCCCTCCGGTGTATGAATCCCCACAGGCTCCACGCCTTGCGCCACCGCCGTGGTTTCTTGGCACTACCCGAGCCTGACAGTGCGGCCTCCAAGCTCGCGGAGATGTTCCTCGATGAGGGAGTTGGAGCTGAACCCACGGTCGAGCAAGTCCTCGGCATGGTGGAAGTGGTAGAACTCTGAGCCGCCGAGAGGGGATTCCTTGCCGTTAGCTATGGTGGGTGCTGGCTTTGGTTCGGTGACTTCGAATGACGGCCTGCGCACGGAGCTGGAGGGTTCCAGGCTCCGGCGTCTCCGGGTCGAGGAGTCGAGGTAGTAATCTCTAGTCTGCAAGGAGCCTCCTGGTGGGTCGAGGTCGGCGTCGTCTTCCACGGGGATTTGGCCGTCAGAGCGCTCGACAATGGTGGCCGGGGTGTCCTCCAGGACGGACATGATGGGAGGGAGACGGGAGATTGGCGGAGGCGCGCGGCCGAGGCCAATGCCGGCGCCCGCACCAAACAAGTAGCCGTCCCAGGACGCGCGTGGCTCGTCCCAGGAGAAGCCAGCGTCGTCGACGGACATGCGGCCGGCGTCGAGGGAGAAACGCGGGTCGGTGTCACACGAGCGACGGCCCCCGGCAAGTTCCGAGCCGGCCTCACCTCGGAGACGCCTCCGCCGAAGGAACGATGGCTTGGACGGCTTCTCCGGCGGCGGCATTGCCGCTGCTGCGGCCTTGCTCACCGCCGCCTCTTTCTTGAGCTTCTGCTTGCGCCTCCATTTCTGCCACTTCTTGCTGAACACAGAGGCCGCGACCCAGAAGCTCCCTGCGATCTCTTTCAGGTCTTTCGTCGGCGGCTTCTTCGGCGGCGACGACTCGAAATCCATGTGATCCTTCATGGCCTTCCCGTCCCGGGCCACATTGGGCTCGGTTTCGATCTCCCCGGAGGTGTCCACCACAATGACGGGCTCCACCACCGGGACTATCTCATCGTGCTCCATGACGACAGGGATATCCTCCTCCAAGAAATCGTCCGGGATGAATGGTCGCGGCGGCGGCGGCGGCTGTTGATGATGGAGAGGAGCAATGTCAGCGGCGGAAGACGAGGATGGAAAGGCACCAGACACAGTGCCGTCGCGGACTCGGTCACGGTCATCCTGGTGGAACAGCGACCACAACGTGCTGTGCCCCCGCACGTCGCACGAGCGCCGCTGTGGCTCGTCCGCTCTGGCTGTGGCGGCCGCCGCAGCTGCAGCCGCAAGCGCGTCACCGCCGCGGCCGCACGAGAACGACTTGCACCGCCGAAGGTCCGGCAACGCCGCGGCGCCGGGGAGGGACGAGCCGCCGCCGCCGCCGAACGGCCTGGCGAACAGGGACCGTATGGCCGACGTGGACTTGCGCCCAGGCGCGGACGCCGCGGCGGCGGACGCCTCGAGCCCCGCGAGGCGCTCCCGCAGGCAGGCGGTGCAGAAGCCGGTGAACGTCTCGTCCGGGTGCAGGTCACAGCTCGTCGCGGCGGAGCGCCGCGCCGGCACCACCGGCGGGTCCAGCTGCAGCGTCGTCATCGCGCGGTCCTACCGTCACCGTCGCCGTTTCTCCCCCCACCCCACCCCACCCCACCCCCACCCCCACCCCCACAACCACCCCGGCGTCACAATGCCACTATTAGCACCGTTGCACCATTACACTCGTGCTGCTGCTGTGCTGGCTGCTGCTATGGCAACGAAGCAGTTGTTGCGGGCGGGCGAGCACACGAGAGAGGGAGCGGGTTTTAGAAGAAGGCCGCGCGCATCGCCGCATCGGTGAAGGGGAGAGAGGAAAGCGAAAGTTAAAGGCGAATCACGGGCCCCGGCGAGGCCTCACTCACCCTGTCTTTCCCATCGCATGTATCTCCCTCTCTCTAGTTCCTTTTGCTTTGTAGCTCTGCCATTCTTGGGCTTCGTGTCTCGTGTGTTGGCTTTCGTTCCCCTCTCTGATCACTCTCTCTCCATTCTGCGATCTGTGGAGCTCCGCAATCTGCGTACTATTGGGATTTGCCTGATCCAAAGGTGATTACTTCGATCATAATCTGCACGCGTGTGGTAAAAAAACCGTCACTTTGCAGTTGCACGCAGCAACGGTCAGGGATGCCGCGCGCGCTCGGCCGGAAGATTCGTCGCCCTCTGGCAGTCCAGCTCGCTCCGCGCCGCATCTTCTTGCAAAGAGAAATCCAGTAGTGATCAGCTAGTTCCCAGTTAGCAGGGTTCACAAAAACCGCTTCGTTTTCATTTAAATTCCGAGGTTTTGAGATGGCACGAGTTGATAAACCGTTCAGTGAACCTGGTCAAAAATTCAAATTGAATTTCAAAATTTGATAAAAGTTGTCCGAATTTTATTGGTTTTAAATGGTTTTTGAATGGTTTTTGTGAAAACCATAAAACTGCTGAGGAGAGGTTTCCAATTCGGTAGCGACTTTGTAACACCTAGTTCACCTTACAAATAGCAAGATCGATTTTCTGCTAATACAAATGCCTGTACTTCAAACGAAAGATTTTCATGGTTAAAGATAACTGAACACTGCTATTCACTGCTGTAATATCTGTAATATCCAAGTGGGGTATAAAAAAGTCCACACTACCACAGTGCAATCAGTGAAGGCTTGACTTGAAGGATGGTCCACTATTTGCATGGATTTGTTTATGCGGCCAGATGGTTTTATTCTATCCAGTCAAAGCATTTTGAAAGCATAAGCATCTCTAAGAAACTTTTGTTGACAAGTTGATGTGAACTTTGTCCTTCCAGCTTTTCCCTTTCTATCCTCATTTCCCTGTTCACTTCTCCTTTTCCTTCCCGTTCCCACATGCTCAAGACCAAAAAGTACAAGGCCTGTTCAGTAATTTCCTACAAGCCCACGATACAAGAGAATGAAGCAGCAGCCACACATTGTCCCTCAGTCCCTCCCACTATAGTTTCAGAAGTTCAGATTTGTCCTACTAGCCAGGATAGAGAGCCACCAAAAATTACTGAAGTGCTGAAACATGGCGTCTAATCTATATATAACCTAGGGGGTTAGCAATGTTGATTATGGTGCGCTAAGGCACAATGATAGGAGACAAAGTTGTCGCCTTCTCAGAGCTTAGGAATGATAATTAATCATGGTACTCATCTTTTGTTCACTTTTGCTCCCCTAGCTTTGATCAGAATAGTCACCACGCATGTGTAATTTGCCTGCATAAATCCAAGTGTATCTGCTTCTTTGTTTTCGCTGATGGAGAGAATAAAGAAACTGGAAGGGACAATCTTGCTAGCTTCTCGGGCTTAGGATTATGTACTGTTACTTAGGTTATTTAACAGATTAGATAGCACTTTTTTCGTTTTAAAATAAAAAATCTAGTATTAGATGTAATATATCTCAAGTACTAATATGTTACATTCAGGTTTTTTATTTTACGACGAAAGGAGTAGTATTTGCCTATCTTTCAGACGCTGAAATGGAGGGCAGAAGGCACGAGCAAAACCAAATACTGTTCAGTGGAAGCCCAAGGCAGAGCACGCTGTGTAGTCTTAATTTTGTACTCGATCACATCATTCTCCGTGAGATAATGGCTTCCATGATTCGATCTCACGATCTTTCCACGACTCCATCACTTCCTAAAAAAATAATGTTTTCTCACACAGCCTCAGCTTACGCAGTGGCACGCCTAGACTGATTTTGACTTCAGAACGAGATAACAGGGTGCTGCCTTTATCACACGCAGTACAGATTCAGACGAATACAGGCACGCGAAAATAGAGGATTGAAGGGCATGGTGTCACCTCATTTGTACTGAATCAAATGTGATTGCCTAGAAAACTAGACCTAAGTAACCATCACCTTTCAAACCTAAAGCCAATCAAGCAAAAAAAAAAAGGAGCAGGAGCAGTTCACCCCTTCGGTCAGGGAGAGCTCGCATTGGGATTTCATCACCGTTGATAAGCTCCTCATTGCTACATTTTCAGGGAGGCCTTTCTCGCGCCATTTTCCGCGAAAGGCGCCGCGAGAGAGCTCGGCATCAAAGGGTTCTGCGTCTGTGATCCTGCCAAGACGCCAGAAAACGAGAAAGAAAGAACACGATCGAGCGAGATGTGCAAACTAATATAATCGAGGACAACATGGGAAAGAGAAGCGAGAGCAAACGAGAGATGCTCATGATTGCTGTAACGTGCGAAAGGATTCGGCTTTCCCGATCCCCCGAGCTCGACGCGACGACGGATGGATCGACGGATTGACCTCCCAGGCTCCCCTTCCTCGAGCTAGCTTACCCTGTAGATCGCCGTCGACCTCTCCCTCGCGCATTCGCATGAACTGCTTGCTGCGAGGTGTGCGAGTCTGCAAAGCGAAAAGGAAGAAAAGATCCCGTTCTCGGTTCTGACGAAGGAAAACGAGGCGCTTTACCAAAATTTGAGCGAGCTCGATCCATCAGGTGATCGCGTCTCGCCTGTAAAGCTCGCCGCGTCACTGTTCGGATAAATTTTATTTTCTGCGCCCATCGCTTGCTTCCATGCGACGTAGATCCCCAGTGACAACGCGAGGTGCAAGTATCAGTGCATCACAAAGACAACGGTTTCTTATGAGTTCTTTTGCGACATTGCTATCTCCCACGATCCAAACAGCGTCGAGATTGTGCAGCGTTTGCAGCGGTGCAGTCTCCTTGGCGCGTAATGGGACAAGGCAAGCAGGTGCAACAGCCGAGTGTATAGGGACATGTCCTGATCTAGGCCTAATCGCTCCAGTATTGTTTTGGAGCTACGTGCGTGTAGTGTACTATCTTGGGCCTGTGTCTCAGGCTCTCAGCCTGACGCTGCTAAAGGAAGGAGACCGCAGGAGGCTGCTGCTGTTGTCCTGTTGCTGCAGGGAGGCTGCAGAAGCAGAGCAGGTTTTTATTGTATCTGCCAGCCCTCTAGCTCCCAACAATTTTCTACACTTGGAAGTTTTAGCTCTTCATAGAGGAGCATTCAGCAGACACACATGATACTAACCGGCAGAAGAAATGTTCATCTCTAGCTGACGCTCTTCATTCGTGTTGGGAGAGGAATGCATTCGGAATCCAACCCTTCTGGAGCATGGAACCATGATACCATCTCGAGCTCGATAGTATTGCTCAGTTAGTGAGATGGAGGCAGCAGTGTATTGCTCAGCCTCAGCTTAGTGAGATGAAGGCAGCAGAGACCAGAGAAGCTCTCCACATCCAACCGAGCAGGAGTAATTGGTTTTCTAGATGACCCAATAGCTGTGCCTGCCTGTACCAGACATGCCATTTGTTCAATAGAGTCCAAGGAATCCAAGGCCACCAAAATACGGTAGTACTAGGAGAGTTAACATCAACGCATTTAACGCCAGGTGAAGAAGACGCTGGCATGAAGCGATGAAATTTACTACTGCTCTCTTCCTACACCTAGCCGGATTGAAAGCAATGGTTCAGGGCGGAGCATCTGCATCGCAAGCCTTGAAGTTGAGCCTCGCGAGGAGGTGGCATGGAGGGCCCAGGAAGCGAGGGAAAATTACAAAATAAATTTCTTCGTCGCAAGGATTGGTCGATTCATGTAGTATTTGCACACCGGCACGCAGCAGCAGCTGCTGCTGATGCTGCCACTCGGGTTCAAAGGCGGCCGGCCAAAGTGGTGGGCAAAGCAACGGGGGCGAGCCAGCTTTAATCGCCGCCCCTTTTGCAGTTCGTGCCCGTGCCACCACAACTCCACAAGTAGAGCAGAGCGTAGCGGTGTAGCGCGACGTAGGCGTAGAGCAAGTCTGGACCCGCGGGTGAAACGACGATCATGTCTCCAGGATTTCCCCTACCGTCTGGGTGCGGTTTAGGGTAAGCGTGATTATCACGTGGTAATCACGGTCTGCAGCAAACCATAAAAAACTGTAAAAGTTTATCAAAAATTTAAATTATTTTTAAATTTATTTAAATTTAAATAGAGATATCACGATATAATCATTGTTATACCAACTGTAACCGTCGGTTTTAGAAACCTGGCTGTCTCGCGGCTCAAACGGGCACACGACGACGAGGAGCTGGCCCGGCGTTCACATGGTAAGAGGACCGTACGCGTCGGCTCGCATCTCGACGCAGCTAATCTGGCATGATGATCAGGTTTGCCGAGGGGATGATGATCGCCCTGGGGTAAGCCCGGCGACCCTTTCCAGGGCCGCATCCAAATTTGGCGGCTACATCGGAGAATCGAAAGCACGGACCTTTGAATCCTCAACCGTAGGCTTCAGAAAAGAGAAAAGAAAGGCCGCGCGCTCGCGGGCCGCCGCCGTGCGCCTGCGCGCCTGTGCCTCCGCCGCACCGCGTGCGCTAATGCTGCATCCAACCGAGGGGCAAATTTGGAAAAAAATCAAAAAAATCTTATTGATTCAATTGGGATGCGGTAGGAACGAAGATGAGAACCATTTCTATTATCTAAAAATATTAGGCCATCAGCCTGCGGGTATGAAATTTACGTTTTCCACTGTTTATTTGGTGTGACGTGATATTATACAACTACTGTAAAATTTCAAGATCTAACTCAAATGTCGGTGAGACATAAAATAAGGACGCACATCCTGATTTTTATCCTTTTCTTCTTTGTTGTTTGTCAATTAACAATATAGAGTTTGGTAGCAAAATTTATATAGATGCATAATGATATCCCTCCAGCATATGAGAATATTTTAGAAATTCTGAAGGAGTGATTTCTACTATTTTACACCTAGCAGGAGCAAGTGATTTTCACTGTATATTCTTCCCAAGCCCTCAAGCCCAAGGATGTTAGAGCATATCCAAGAGATACCTAATATTTAGCTTAAAAAACTATATTAGGACCATTAAAAAATTTAGGCCCAAAAATCTTTCTCTTCTCTTAAAAAAGATTTAAAATTAGAGATTTTAATAATTTGTTGGTTGGCCACAGGGTGGGATCGGGTTGGTAGTTGATCCATCTTTTTTCCCTCCCCGTGCGCACGCACGTCCCTCCCCTGTTCACAGGCGGCGTTGCCGTTACTGTGCGTCGCCGTCGATCTGTGGCTATACCGCTATTTTTTATCTTTGATTTTTAAAAAACAGAACCCCATGACGACGCCTTAGCCATCCGTGTCATCAAAGTGAGATTCCCTGGATATCAGGCATTTGCTTGGATGTATAGCCCCTTAACCTGATTTGCCCTTGCCGATGATCATTCTTGCTGGAGTTTCGTCAGCTCGGTAAAAAGAATGGCAAGACACAAACAAGGTGGAGCGAGTGCGGTAGGCGGCCGAAAAAAAATCATGCGGGCAGAAGACGTCGGGCGGAGATTTCTGGCGCCTGAGCGTAAAATTTTCGTATGGGAAAGAGCTATTGAGGACGCTAATAGTTCCTTAGATCTGACTTATTTTTTAGCTGAAATTAGATATGAGGAATTTTTAGAGATAGAAAAGGATATCCGTTGGAGGTTTGTTTTTCACTAAAATTCTTAAAATTTAACTTTTGGAAACCTCAGTAGAAAACCGTCGGAGATGCTAGTCTCCTCTACCCAGAGCTGTTTTGATGTAGAGAGAACACCACTAAACATAAACCATACAGCATTACAGAGATCCGCATGGTACATTCCTTCCGAAAAGCAACTTTTCCTGATGTTCTTCTGAATTTCGGAACAACTGAAATAATATACTATCATGGTTTCCAGAATTTTGGATAGACTACCCACATAAGAGATCCTATTAAAACTGGAGTAAAAAAAAAAATCCAGAATGGTAAGTGCATTGCCAAAAAAAGCTTGCTAAAGGCGACATATTGGCCCTTCCAAGTCTCAATAATAAGAAAAAAATATTCCAGACCAATTGTTTTCTTTCCCCAACTCTAGTTTTCTTTTTTTTTTCCCCTCCCTGTACAATGGGAAACCCATTCAGATCAGATTATCTTTGAGTTACAACTGAATGAATTGTCTTGAGACAGGCATTGAGAATGGTTTGCCATTCAAATAAGTTTCTGTGCAGAATGGATCGGTCAAGTAAAGTGAACGGGTCACTTTATCCAAATATCTGCAAAGGTCGGACTAATGAGCAAACGGAGCAATGACAAATCGATTGAGGTCATGAGTGTCTCCACATAGACAAAACAAGTGCATATGCAGAAAGGAATGTGGAAGGTAGCTGTCAGCCGATTCAATGAAAATACTCTTCACATTCTGGACATCCTGGGTCCTGGAGTAAAATAAAATAGTTAGCAAAAGTTACCATCAGAAGTACCAGAGAGTAGTAGTACATATATGTTTGAAGTGAGTTGACTATCCTACCCTCACAGAAATGACTAATGTGTAGCTCAACGATCAGCGCATTCAGATTATAACCATCTATACGAATACATATGGGCCATTCTAGGAAATGTAAGCAATACCTCTGGGAAATACTGGTGCTTTCAGATTGATCTTCATCCTCCTCTTCCTCTGCTTCATCTTCATCACTATCAATCTCCAAAAGATTTAATCTGCACTGGCTCAATACTCTTCTCATCAGGAAAACGTTCAGGTAATAACGCACCAAATCTATCCTGGTTTTTGAGGCAAGATGTTTTGATGCTACCGCCCAAAAAGTCTTATGGTCCAGCACAGGGACCAACCTCTCAAGTGCATTAAACTTTAGTTGCTCCTCACGAGTCCACATTTTAGAAACCTGTTCACCCATTGAATCAAATCGCCACTCTGTGAAAGCTTGACCAAGTTCAGACCTTAGCTGATCCTGGCTACATCTGTGGATGCGCTGCAGAAGAAGGATCCTGGATATGGGCACTTGCATGATTCCATCCTTCCCTGGCCAGCTACTGTATTGTCAGTTTGTAAAATTTCACCTTCAGGTGGCCAAATTCTGGTTCCTAGCATCTTTGAGATGTTTGGGTCATTTTTGTAACGAGTAAGTTCATCTGAAGATGGTTCAGTCCAGTCAGGTATCTCTGCCTGAAAATGCTCACCAACTCCAATCTTTTTCCTTTGTGTGAGGAGCACTGATGTCATGAGTTTCATTCTCTTAGCTAGTCTCTCTGATTTCCTTGTTGGCATATTCATCGAACCTTTACCTTTTTGTCTTTCTGCGTGGTTATTGTGAGATCTGTACTTCCTTTTCTGAAAAGATTAAAAGCACCACAAACTCTAAAACAATAAGAAAAACGGAAATTGTTTTTCACACCACAGTGCACAGTGGCAGCTGACGTGAAAAAAAAATGATACTGATCTGGCAAACAAACTGAAAATAAAGCAAAGTAATCAAACATTGACAAAGTCCTCAAAAGGGGGAACATTCCACAAACTTAATTAAAGGATTTTAGTAGTACTTGGAAGTAAAATTTGCCAAGTAGATAGGAAGCAATTGTTCACCATTTTTATTTGAACGTTTCCAACTTAGTTTACACATGGTTCCTCATGCCTTCTTAGATGCAGCAAATGATACAATCATGACTCAGTGGTATCCATGCTAAATGTGAACTCTGAAATTCCAGTGAACTGTTTACAGATACATAATGCCACTGGGTTCATGCTAATGCATGATAGATGACTACTGCTCGAGCTTCTGGTTTGATAAAAGAGCAAATCCTTGCAACTGTCTCAATGGGTGTACCATGCATCCAATTTATGAAATTAGCATTGGCATTGCATACCCCCGAAATAATGTATTAGGCATTGCAAGACACAAGATTTCATAATAAAAGAATAAGAATGACCACTCTACTTAAAGCAACACACCATATACACCCCACCCAGAAAAGAACAATTCTGGTGGACTGGTGGTATCTCATCATACCATTTGATTTTCCAATTGATATGGTTCCAACAGATCAAAAAAGAAATGGTTCCAAGCAAAACACCATATCATAAATGCTTGGAACCATTTCTTTTTTTGACATAACCGCATTAAATTCCTCAAATCGGCAAGAACTCCCATACTAACTAGATTGCATACCACAACAAAACAATAGCCTGAGCCCACAAGCACTATTGGTAACATTATTGGTAAAATAAAGAGAAAATTCTTTGTATGTCCCTAAATATTTAGCTAATCCCTTTCATGTCCTTGAGTTTTGCACAATCCCTTTCATACCCCTAAGTTTCTATATTGATCCCTTACACACCCACTCCATTAGTTGACCGTAAGAGGAAGGAAAAGTTTACAAAGTGGAGAGAAAAAACTCTCTCACAACTCATAAAGTTACAAACACGTCGCAATAAAAAGGAACTTTGGCAACTGTGACCAACTCACTAACACAGACTAAGTGGCCATGTATCCCGCGAACAATCTAAGTTGACCGTTAATTTTCCTAAAATGATCATATTGCCCCTAGTTTATATATTACAAAATGGTAAGCTCACTAAATAACAATTTTCAGTTATAAAAAAAATATTAAGAGTGACTGAAATACATATTTACAATAAATTTGAAAATTTTCACTGAATACGAAACCAAAATTTCAAATATTAAACAAATTTCGACAAATTTTGCATGAAGTGACAATAGTGACAGAAGTTTAATACATGGTTATGACAAAATCCACATTTTAAAACTGCAATATTCATTCCAAAAATTACCTTTCAAATTCAACGCAAAGTTTCACAAATTTTTGAAATTTCATGAAATTACTTTTTAAATTGAAAATTGAAACTGCATATTCGGTAATTTATCCCTTACTGTTTTTTCACAACCCAAATAATTTCTACGTAAAACATTTCTAACTTTTAGTGATATGCCAAAATCAATAAGGTCATTTCTAAAAAAAAGTAACAGTCAACTAATGGTCAACTAACGGAATGGGCATGCAAGAGATCCAAACAAAAACTCAGGGATATATATAGGATCAAGCAAATCTCAGAAACGTGGAAGGGATCGCGTAAAATTTTAGGGGCATCGTAGGGAATTGACCCAACAATAAATTCAGGATCTTGCCACAGATTATTATCTATCACCCCCTTCAGTACCACTCTGCTTGTAGGCTGTTGCACTGTTACTGGCATCTAGATAAGCATCAGCCCAAAGCAGAGGACATGTGGACTGCAGCCATACTGTTACCACAAAGCTGGGTCAAGGTTTCAGATCTAAGCTGGAACGACTACAAAATGCTTCTCCTGAGACTAAATTATGAGGCTTTTCGCTAATTCTATATGAAAATAGACATGATCATCATATATGTTACAGGACTAGGGCTCCAACATGGTGATACTAAATTATGAGGCTTTAATAGGCTTTCACTAGTTCTACATGAAAATAGACAAGATCATCGTATATGTTACAAGTCTAGGGTTCCAAAATGATCATTATCCATAAAAGATATGACTAGAGATTTTTTATTGTTCTTACATATTGCATCATGTCAACACTCCAGACTTAACTTTTGTCTGCAATAATAAAGTCTGGTCTACATTTAATTTACATAAAACAATTTCACATCAGTAATGTAACCAGAGTTCAATGAAGTGTCAAAAACAGTGATTATAGATATGTCATCATAAGCTGCAGCCTATTGATGTACAAGCATGTCTATGTAAATACCTGATTTCACAATGTTCCCCTTCCATCCCTTGAACCCCAAATATGTACATCTTGGTTAAAGGGTGTGTCAGAAAAAGGAAAGCTTGCTGATACAATTTTCTTGTTTTACGTCTTTTACCTAGCTTTCTCTTAATGTTTAGTGGGGTTTTCTACAGCCTTACTTCAGCTGCCTATAGTCAAGTGAGTAAAATCCATTGTCAAAAGGAGGGGGGAAGAGTGCCACCGAATTCATTAAAGAAGATAATGAATCAATGAAGTCTCAGAATGTGGGAACTTTATGAGCATCGTCCAACAACAGGGAAGAAGTGCTAGCAGAAATTTGAAAGAAAAAAACTAGCAAGTAAAACAAAGGAAAACTAATCTAGAGCACTGCTTCTCAATGCCAGTAAAAAATGTAAAATCCTACTCCGAATATTGCCTCGATGTCATTGGCATCTTAATTAAGAATCTAGTCCAATTTATCCACAAATTTTTAATTTTTTTTTATCTCAGCATAACTTACAGATATGTTTAATGATCGGTTGTTTAACAAATACAATTACAATTAAGAAAGCTTTAAATGGCATGCATTGGGAAAATGGACATCAGTCATGAAGCACAATGTTTTCTACCGTTAGAATTGAAGATAAAAAACAAATGGTCCTATTGGTCATCTCATAGGCAAAACAGTATCTGATGGAACCATCATGATTCATGAATGCACGCAACTGTTTTCTAACTGGAAATGTCGCGGCCATGTGGAAATATATTGTAGTAGGACGCCCTGTGCCTCATTCCCACGACAGGCACTTAGCATAAAGCTCCCCTCATTTAGAAGACTCCGGTAAGATAATGGCATGTTTAAGTCAGGTTCTCTTCCTGATTAAATCTTCTATTGTTTGTAAAAGTAAACAGTGCATGCGTGTTATGCAGTGACTGTGAATCTATTCTATTGTAATGCCAGTGACAGATTCTATGAAGAGGGGAGGACCGGTCAATTGTCAACACGCGCCCGTTGCGAGGCTGCGACTCATACAAAAGCACATCCAGAAAGCTAAACCTAATGGTACGAAAGGGAACAACACAAAGTGACAAAATCCTAGATGCAGCAGCAAACACCAATGGGGACATATCAAGCAAGAGGACACATGACACTCAACATATGGGCAGCAGATCGACATTTCAGTACACGAGCTCACCTTGAAGAAGCTGGGTAGCTCATCTGCGTTCGCAACGTCCTCCATCCTGAGGTAGCGAGCGCGCCGTAAGGCCAGCACCTGCCGCTTCCTCGCCCTGACCTCCGCCGCAACCGGTCGCGCCGCCACGGGATCCGCGGCGACCTCCCACGTCCACCGCAGCACCTCCCCTAGATCTCCAACCCCGCCGGGGCCGCCGCCACAGCCGCCGTTGCCACCTCCCGCGCCGCGGAGCGGGAGTAGGATCTCCCCCATGAGCGCCTCGAACAGCCGCCGTGGCTCGCTGGCTCCATGTGCCTGCGCCAGCGGCGAGGCAGCAACGGTGGCTGACGAGGATGTGGAGGTGGAGGCGGAGGCGGGGGCGGGGGCGGGCGACTGCCGTGGCTGGTCACTGCAGCGGCCGCCGCTCAGGGGGAAGGGGTCGTCGACGAGCTGCTGCTGGTACATCCCGACCATCGGGGCGAGGTCGCCGCGGCCGGCCGCGGCAGCGGGTGTGGTAGCCGCCGCGCCTCTCGCCCTCAGCTTTGCTGCTCCCGCCTGCGCCTGCGAGGATGGAGGCCGCGGTTTATTAGCTGTAACTTGTAAAATTTGGGATGGAATTATGGAATGTTCGGGGTTAGGGAGAGGAGCGGTGCTGTGGTCCATCGCGGCAAGCCTGACGGGCCCCACTGCCAGTGAGACGGGTTCATTATGCCAGTGTGCCTATCTTGTCACGCAAAGCTGAAGACGATTGACGCCATAGAACACAGCTCTCTTATATTTGACTTGATTACTGCATAAGATGGTACTGCCACATTGCATTACTGCAAGCTGCAGAGAAATTAATGATCGGTTGCGACGCGCTTCTACACGGTCAGTCTGCTGATAGGAGTATCAATTACTTCCTCCGTTGTTAAACTATAAGTATTTCTAAAGCTTTTAACAAAGATTAAGATCGAATATAACAGACCACGGTACTTATCACTGTATAAGAACGGTTGGGGTGGTTGAAAATAGGATGATAAAAAATTTGATCGAAAGTTGATTGACCGAACAAGCCTACTCTAAAAATTAATCCTTATATTTTGATATAAATTTTAAATATTAGAAGTGTTTATATTTTGAATTAAGAGAGTGCTCAATAAACTAGTCGCTTCTTTTTAATTCTAATCCTGCCAAATTATAGACCAAACTAATCTTCTTGAAGTATATTTTGTTTTTGCTCGTTGATGAGTAAGCACTGCAGTGATGGCATGATGCAATGAACTCAACCAAGCGGTACCGCCGTAGTGCTGCAGTATGTGCGCAGAGCACAACGACATGTTCCTTTCTTGGCCCGATGACATGTCAGTGTCACCACAAAAAAGGGATTGATAAACACAAGGTTTTTCAAGGAAAAGACATAAAAGCTTTTGTGTTGTATTTTTTCTGTTCTAAAATATAAATATTTTTATGTTACTTAATAAATATTAATTTTAAATATTCTATTTTAGTCACTCTATTTATCAATTTTAAATTTTAAATTGTTTAGATTCTCTTTTCAAGCATCTGATTGGTTTTAAAATCATTGAAATAATAGAAATAATAGGAATTAGTGTTTATATTATGATATAAAATTTAAATCTAAAAATCCTTATATTTTGAAATGACATGAGCATATTGCATTAGTATTCTCATATACGCACCACAAAACGAGCAGAAGGAACTATAGTCCTAACCGGGCAGAACTGGAAGGAAAACAGAAGCAAGAGGAAACAAAGCACCTAAATGCAAATATGACTACTTTCCTAGTATCTGTTTTAATTACCTCTGCAGTTGTGTGCTGTGTTTTTAATAAGCAGTAGCCGAAAAAGATAGTTTGCTTGAAAAGTCTATGCTCGTCCTCGCAAATTATGCTATCAAACAGTTGATTCTCTCACGATTGTGCTTGTTTGCTCGGTATCACTGGCAGTGATATGTACCCATAGCCATCTTGGCACTCATGCTCTGGGGTATATTTTGAGTGACCCTTTTTACAGACCGCTCAGTACAAATGTACAATTGCATCAAGGCGCAAAGTGGAAGAGGCCATGGGCAACAGATGGCTCCGACAGGGACGCATTGCTCTTGAAATCTTATTTTCCTCTGAATGAAATGGGATAGAATGAGGACATACTTCTCGAGCTTTCTTAAATAGTACGAATCTCACAAAAACTCTATATGATTTTTTTTAGAAAACTATGTTAAATCTATTTTTTAATTTTATAATACTTAATTTATTTATTTTTACCATTAAATACGATCAAATCAATCGTTCAGCTATTCAGCCATTTAATTAGTTGTTAAAGAACAGACCTAAACTCCTCCAGTGATCCAATAAGAAAAAGATAAAGAGATAAGCCACACGCGAAATATCTAGTTGGGGTACACGAGTGAAGCGAGACCACGCCCACATGGATTCAGATAGCTGTACTTGTCGCCGGCTGGGTTCCGGGTTTGCTCCATACCAACAACCAGATCAATCAATTAGATGCAAAGTACGGATAAGACAAGAACCTGAAAAACGATGAAAGAACAAGGGGGAATGTCCCGTCCATACGCATTCAAGTTTCCAGCAACCCCAAGGCCCTAATCCATCCAGTGGTGGGAAGAGGAAAACCAGAAACCGAAACATGGCCTGGTCCGGCCAGGACAGGACGGCAACATGCGGCGGCGGAGATAGCAACGGTACCTCGGACGAGCATGGAGAGACTGACGCGAATTCTTGTACTACGTTTATCTGTGATGCTATCTGTTCTTCTGTTGTTGATGGGGGTGACAGGACAGGACAGGCAGCTCCAACCAGCGGAGGACACGACGAGTTGGGGGATTGACCACTAGACCTGGTAGTAGTAGGAAGAAGAAGAAAAGAAAGCGGTCAAATCCTTCGCAGGTATAGGGTTTGGTTATGCAGGCGAAAGATTCCTGAGATACTCCATGGCAACCGATTCGCCGAAGTAGCCGATTCGAACCAAGGCACGGTGGCAACTCGCAAGAGGGGTGGGGACCCAACCGTGCTCCCCCAATCAGCGAACCACCGGCCGAGGGGTACTTGGATCGAGCGCCGATACCGGAAAAGCTCTAAATATTTGCAATAATCACACTAGGAAAAACTAGATCTGGGTATATTAACCGTTAGCTCACGACTAAACAGAACTGCCCGTCCACGCGAGCGGGATGCACCTGCTCCAAATTTCCCCAAATTAGGGCTACTGTTTTAGCGCTTCTATTAGCAATTTCACCGTGGAAGTTAAAGGAAAGATACACAAACAATTAATCAGATGGAACTGTATGAGAAGGCATAGGAGGGAGGAGAGGGAGTAGGAAGGACGACGAGGAAGAAAGGAGATTAGGGGCAAAGTACTCACGGTCACAGGAGATGACAGGCGAGGAGGTGCTCGCTGCCCGGTCTGGGTCTCGCGGATCGGGCATGGCTGCGGCTGTGGCGCCCAACATACGGGCGGAACGGCCCAGCGAGAGACGCGGCAGGCGGCACCAGCGAAACGATACGCCTATGCTACGCGTCTTCAGGGGACCTGGCCAAAACTGGGGTGGATGGGCTGTGTGGTTCTGCGAGGAAGAATCGGGGACCCGCAGGAACAAAAAGAAGGTTTTTCTCGTCCCAAACAAGGCCGCCAGAGCGATGTTCCAATATGCGAGCCGCTAGGGTTTTTCACTCTTTCTTGTTGCTCCCTCCGGTGTTTACGTTTATAATAAAATTTAATCGAACCTTTTCAAGTTTGTATGCATAGATTTGTCTTGAAAGTATTTTCATAGTATCATAAACTTATTAAATTTTATAAATTTATTTTAACTTACTAGCTGAATGTTCATACTTTGCTACGGACAAAAAAAATATATTATAATATTGTCTGAAATAATAAAAATATATTTTCTATGAAATGTGTTACACATCTTTTTTCTATAAGAAATATTCACCTTAATTTGATTTTATACGTGGCTACCCATTTAGATTTAATTGTTTCTTAATATTAACAAGTTGAAAGGGGTGATTTGCAAAGTTTACATTGAGAGTAAGTGGGGTGGCAGATTGACTCTAACCACCACTACCTTCTTTTAAAGAAGTCTAGAAAAAGTGATAGTCAAAGTTTTAAAACCTTACCAAGTCTTGTTCTAAACATCTAGTACTTATTATCGGATGGAGTAATATAAAAATCGTTTTAAACTTCTATGTCGTAATATAGGTGGCCAAATGGACCAGGCCATCACGTGCCGGCCTGGGCACGGCTGCATTATATCCGGACCAGGCACGTTGGCCTGTAGGACGTGTCAGCACGACTCATTTATCCATGCCGTGCTTGGCCCGATGCCTTAGCCCGTGTAGTGGCTAAGCATAGCCCAAGAGTGAGTATGGCCTGGTCGGCACACCTATTTTTTCCCCATAATTTTTCTATTCCCCTCTCTATTTTCCCATTTCCCCCCATTTTTCATATGTTTTTTTCTATTTTCCCTTTTTCTTCATTTTCCTCAATTTTTCCATATATTTTTCCTACTTTCCCTCTTTTTCCTAATCCCCCCCTCCCCATATTTTCCCTTCATTTTTCCCTTCCCCCCTTTCACATTTTTCCGCCTTACGTTTCAAATTTTTGTGGGTCACATGTGCTTATGGCCCTACAATGGCCATGTGCCACATTTGGGTCCATGTCTAAACAGCATGGTCCATAGCCTCCTTGGGTTGTGCATGGGTCAAGGCCTCGGTACGTGGGCCTGCATAGCCAGCCACTACAACTATCATGCCTAACGGGCCATAATGTCATCTGTCCCGTGCCATGCTGGATCGGGCCGCCAGTTTGGACACCTATATGTACTACTACTTTTTTATCCTTTTTATTTCTTATCCTTAATAAATAAAGAGAAGGGAAGAAAGAGGTGGTGACCTCCATTGGAACTCCATTATTTTATTAGAATTTTGAATTTGTATGATATTTTGAATGCTAGAATTTACTTGAATTGCATGAAAAAACAACTCTATTGGAGGCAGGTCATGGACCCCTTGGGCCGACGACAGGCGAAGGCCACCGAAGGTGGCTAAGATCATCGAAAATGGCGAATGCTGCTGAAAGTGGCGATGATCATCGGAAGTAGCGAAGACCACTAAAGGTGACAAAGGTTGTCAGAGGTGATGAAGACCATCGGAGGTGGCTTAGGACATCAGAGGTGGTGAAGATCATTGGACTAGGCTGAGAGTAATGAAGACAATGTCAGACAAAGGAGACTAACCAAAGTATCTAGATGTATATCGAGCCTCTCAGCCTGCTAAAGACCTATTATGATAAGCCCTCAAGAATGGGCCCAAGGCACAACCTATTTGAGGTCTATTAGACCTAAAGAAGCTAAAAGGACAATTTTGACTCTGTAACTGTCCCTGTCAAGGGATAAGAGTGTAAAACCAATTGTATACGAAACCTTAGGCCTATAAATAGATCCCTAGGTCTCTACAATAAATAAGCTTTTGAAGAATTAAGAAAGAGCAATAGTATAAGTCAAGTCATCCATGGATATAAGGATCTCAACTCTTATCTTTCAAGGCGTTGTTGTTGAAAATCTAGGGCCACAAAAGTAGCATCAGCTTTATTTTAGCATTTTCCCCCTTTAACAACTCCCGCCGGTGAAGCTGATATTAGAATATATGGAAGACAAATAGAGCATAACAAATCAATATTGATGAGTCATACAATTAGTACTAACGTGCCATACAATCTCCTAAGTCATTCAGATGTGTCGCCCTATATACTAAATTGAACGGGCTTGTGGCTAGGCTTCATTCATTGACATTTTTTTTTTATCGTTGTGGCATATATGTTCAATACATGTAGTTGATGTTATCTAGTTAATCGGTTTAATATATAGGAGAAAAAATTTGAGTGATTGTATTAGATTAGGATATCTAGGATCCTCTCAGGATATTAGAGAAATTAAATCAAATACCTATCAATTCAAACTTAAACGAAAAGATTAGAACAGTATATTGGTTTGCAAAATAAGCCTGGAAGGGGCTAGCCTTTTCATCCACACCTCTCCCTTCCATTCACAACACCGTTTGAAAAAACGTGGTTTAAAAACGAGGATAGGTGCTTATTATTATGTCTTACTTATAAATATTCAATCCTGAGGACGCTCAAGATTTTTTTAAGGGAAATTAGTTCCTAGAACTCATAATTTAAATTTATGCTAGTGTTTTAGAATTATGCCACTCTTTTTAGAGGCCTTTCCCCATTAATTTGATGCTCCTTTGCACAGCAGTATTCGGCTATTCGCTCTGTTTGGCTGGAAGTCCATGAATTTTTTTAAAATATTATTTTTAATTCCTTTTTTTTGCAGAATTATGCCATGGTTTTGAAAATTTGCAAAAATATACCCTTGCCGATTTTTCAAAAATCGGTAGGGGTGCCACGTCAACCTGGCTGACCGTTGGAAGATCATCAGGAGCCTGCGTCCCCTGCCGATGTTCCAAAGGTTGGTTTCCGCACTGTAGTGAGTAAACCGACCTTTGGAAGATCGGTGGGGGCGCAGGGCCCTGCCGATCTTCCAATGGTTGGCAGGGGCCTTTACATTCCCCTGCCGACCGGCCAGCCCAACACACTGTTCCCATTTGTGTTTCTAGAGCAGAGAAATAGAGAGAGGGGAGAAATAGACAGGGGACTAGAAGGGAGGAAGAAAGGAAGAGGAGGAGGGGAGAAGAGGAAGAGAAGGTCCAGATCTGCGGAGTAGGTAATTATTTATCACTTTTTTTAGGATGTAGTAGTTTAGAAATTAGTTTTATTTTAGTTAGAAGAAATATTGGTAGTAAAAGTTAATTTCCAATATTGGTTATTGTTATTTAGTTGGACCCTTTTTAAAATTTATTAGTACTCTAATTAGGTTTATTTGAAACAGTAGCATAATATATGTAGTTCGAAGAGTTTAGAAATTAGTTTTATTTTAGTTAGAAGAAATATTAGTATTAAAAGTAAATAAGAAATATTGGTAGTAAAAGTTAATTTACAATATTAGTTACGGTTATTTAGTTGGACCCTGTTTTAAATCTTATTAGTATTGTCATTAGGTTTATTAGAAACAGTACCATAATATATGTAGTTCAAAGAGCTTAGAAATTAGTTTTATTTTAGTTAGAAGAAATATTGGTACTAAAAGTTAATAAGAAATATTGGTAGTAAAAGTTAATTTCCAATGTTAGTTAGGATTATTTAGTTGAACCCTGTTTTAAAACTTGATAGTACTCTAATTAGGTTTATTTCAAATAATACCATAATATATGTAATTTGAAGAGATAGATATGACTAGTAGCGAAGTGAATGATGTTAGATTTGAGACATTTCTAATAATATACAAGATTTTAGAGGATGTACGTAAGAAGAACACTAGAGAAAGGTTGGGAGAGGGTCCTACTTGTTTAGGCATATGAGAGGGTTCGTCCTCCTCCTCAACCTGACCAAGAAGTGTATAAAGAAGAAGGGTGCAGTGAAAGAAGTGTAGTAGGAGATGAGTGTACTGACATTGGTGTCACATCCAGAATTTCTATCCAAAATTTTGGTGCTTTATTGTATGTATATTCTCATCAAGCAATCAACCGAAGCACACATGACAAAGTTAGAAACAAAGTAATTGTTTACATAACAAAAGTATTTATTATAGAGGCGAATGACACCTCTCAAAATAATAAAGTTTTAAATAGCGGAAGTAAACTAAGACGACGTGACAACACCCACTCCACGCACTTGACCAGGCTCCTACTCGGTCCTCCAAGAAATCCTCTTCGCTATAGTAATTTTCTGAATGATGATTGTTGATTGCAACGTGAGTATATGAAATACTTCGCAAGCCACACAGCAAATATGCAAATGCACGGGATAACAGAGGATGGCATAATATGGCTCAATTTTGTATAAATAGCATTTAACAAAGCATTTAAGAGAGTAATAGAACATTAGTTATTAAGCAATATTAATCAATACTATACCGCTCACCAAAACGGTATAGGCCCAACCACTCCAACCTAGAGCTAAACATAATCCACCTTTCAATAATCAAGTTTAAAGTAATGTGA
This sequence comes from Oryza meyeriana var. granulata, assembly GCA_003991445.1. Classification (NCBI taxonomy): domain Eukaryota; kingdom Viridiplantae; phylum Streptophyta; class Magnoliopsida; order Poales; family Poaceae; genus Oryza; species Oryza meyeriana. The sequence continues at coordinate 10,134 of RYFJ01003120.1, read as the reverse complement.
GACTAGTCACAGAAAACATTGCTAGGCTCTCCCATTAACCGCGGGCACGGCTATTCGAACAGTTTTATTCTGGCTAGAGGTGTATCAATTTACCCACAAGACACAACTCCAGAACACGTTACTGTGCACCTCATTACCACTATGGTACCTCGGAAAGAAGTTGTGATAGGATCCTCCATGTAACCCACACAACAAGAGAGCCACCAGCTGAACCACCAGTCTTCAGCAGGAGCTGATCAGGCCCCCAACAGGGAAACGATCCAACGCCCAAGACATAGACTTAATGACGCAGCCATGGTGGTCTTATTGACAAAGCCACAACACACCGTGGGGCCTCTAGTTGAACAAGATACACTTCGGTTCCTGCTATTACCCATTCTAGCTTGTGGTTAGCATGAGTGTTGCTTCGTAACAAGTTCTGCGAACCGGTCCTTAACTGTCATGAGCACTGCTAGCAACATTCACAACCCTGGTGCTCGCCACCCACCATTTAATCAAGTTTTAGTGGCCCATTAAGTTATCCTCACACGACCACCGTCGTGAACTGAATCATCATTTCATGTGAATTAAATATTATAAACAAAGTTAATGTTATAGCCCGGAAGTTATTCTATAGTTTGCTAAGCATGGTTAAGCAAGTTCCTGGAATTATTGTAGCTAACCATTAAATTAAGCTAGCTAGTCACATTTGTCCCATAAGTACAATGACAAGTAATCAAGTCAATAAGGCTATAACCAAGGATAAATGGTTCCCTTTCCGATGATATTATAAAAATAGAAATACACAGTTGAAGTAAAGAATAGCTTTAAACATAGGAACAATATGCTCAAAGGTGTTGAGAAACCCGTGTGACTTGCTTTGCTGCTCTGCATAAGCCTCTGAACTCACCTTGAGATAATGCGACTCTTCCGGAACGTTGACGGCTAAAGACAATAAACAAAACTGAGCAAAACAGTATATAAGCACACATGAACAACACAATATTATATTTTTAATGGGTAGATCTTAATTTTTAAAGAATTTTGCATGTTGAATCACCCCAAACGGAGTTCGGATGAATTAGTTATGAATTTTAAAAGTTTGAACCTTTTAAAAGCATATTCAAAAGAATTAAACCGATTTATTGCATCATTAGTGAATTAATTTAATTCGGGAAAAAAATTATGGCGTCATTAGAGAAAGACAGGGGTGAATCCGGCGGCTCATAGGTGGGGCCCACCGGACAGAGAGGGGAGAGGCGTGGGTCCACGGTGAACCAAGCCCACCAAGGTCCACGGGTCCATCCGACGGCTAGGATTTTATGAGATTTGATCGGATGGTCCAGATTGCTCGACGGTTTAAGACAAATTGGAGGGCCGAGATTAAACTAACCTAAATCGGATGGCTAGGACTTAATTGAGGTGATCCGACGGCTAGGATTGATCTTGCCCGGATCGATCACACGGGCTAGTGCGGTACCGACGTGGCGCCCACGGCGGCGACTAGCGACAGCGGCCGCACGGGGACCAAAGGTCGACGGCGATCGGCGATGCGGTGACGCGGCGACGCGGCGACGCGCAGGGGATGAGGAAATGAGTGGAGAGGATCGAGGCGAAGCTCACCGTGGGTAGAAAGGCGATGAACGACGACGAGAGAGGCTGGCGGCGAGCTTCGAGCGGTGGTGTTCTTTGGGTCCCTGACGGCGACGGCGCTCCGGCGATCTCTGGCGGCTCAGAGGCGGCAGCCAAGCTTCTCTGCGCTCTGGCGGTGCTCACGGTGGTGGCGGCGAGTACGGGCAACGGCGGAGACGGTAGCTAGACGCGACTGAGGGCGCAGCGGCGGCGACGGCGAACTAATCCCGTACGTGGAAAAGGTAGCTAGGGTTGACTACGGGCTCAGTGGATGCACGGAAAAGATCACAGGGTTGCGGGCAAAGCTATTTAAAGGGGAGAAGGGAGGAATCCGGCTCGGGAACGGCTAGAACGGCGGCGGAGAACTAGGGTTCTTGAGCTCCTCCGAGCGGACCCGGGCCCAAGCTCGACTTGGAGGGAGATAGGACTCCGATTCTTGGGAAAAAGATAGAGGAGGGCTAGGAGATTAAAACCCCTCAACCAATTTGATCCGAACCCAACCGATGCGAGTGGATTTGGAGCAGATTCGGTGGCGGCACGCGTGAGCGGCTTGGACTCGGCGAAAAAGACATATCTGACAAGTGGGACCTACCTGTCGGCGAGGCGAGGGCGACATGGACGGCCACAGGCCGTGGGCCTGGTGTGCACGCAGGAAGAGGGAGGAGGGAACAGTGTTGGGCCGGATTCAGGCCAAGCACACGAAAGAGGTTTTATTTTGTTTTTCCTTTTATTTAATTGCTGTGAGACTTGTTTAATACACCAAAAATACTTTCCTTAACCAAATAATTCCTAGAAAATTCCAGGAGGTAGATAATTAAGCATAGTATTTTATAAAATTATTTCAAGGCCCATTTTGTTATAATTTTTCTCTGATTTTTATTGTTTGCACTCCTTGGGGGTTTTAATTTAATTTCTAAAATTCCTTTTTATAATATTTTTATGAGATAATTTCAGGGTGTTACAATTAGGGAGAGCAGCCAAAACCCACTGGTAAATGTTGACCTCGGCAATGACCAACCAATAGTGTTTGATGCTGTACACGGCTAGCAGCCTCAAGGGGTGGCTGATGAGGGAGAGTATATTCCTGTGTGTTAGTAAGTGCTTGAGAGAGAAGATGAAGAATCTAAGGAAGGGATGGATGTTTCTGAGGATGATTCTGACGACGAAGAGAAAGTGAACATAGGACCAGTCTCTAGATGTAGGTTGGGTTTACGGTGAAAATGAAATAACGGTAAAGTCGATGTACCCAACTAAGAAAGCACTGCAAGATGCAGTGTGTCACGCCCTAAAAATTATCCTAATTAAAAATTATTATAGGTAAATGGATGTAACATACCCAAAAATTGTAAAGAAATAAAAGTGATGTATGAAAAGTGGGAGGCAATGAAAATACATCTCTTATGCTAGCATAACAGTATTTTTCATGTTTTGATTGAGCTTTTGCATTTTCATACTAGGAACCATAATTGCCATTTCAAATTTTGAAGGAACTCTTCAGAGGAATAAAAATCCAAGAAAATTCCCTTAGAAACTAAACTATATCAATCAACCACTGTGATTTTCACTGAATTTTATCAATTCAATAAGTGTCTCAAATAAATACTCTTAACTCAGCAAAATATGGAAAACTTTCACCTGCAGACAGCCTATTTGACATTTTTTCCAGAATTAATCCATCAATCACCTTCTCACCAAAATTTACCAGAACCTGTATTAGATTGTTAAATAATTACAGTAAAAATTTCAGTACAATATTCACAAATCTTGAACATAAAATAATAGGACAAAGCTCACTGACTCAGACTAGTGCACAGCAGAAACTGAAATTTGGCCGAATTTTGCCATTTTCCCCAGAGAAATCTACAAGTACCACAACTTTGAAAATTTGGCACAGAGGCTTCCACATAATGGACTGTCTCCAGTAAAAATTTCAATGCCTTCTTCACCAAACTCACACATAAAACAACAGGCCAAGACTCACTAACTCAGGTAGGTGTACAGAGGAGGCTGATTTTTAGCCTAAATTTGTAATTTCACCAGGAAATATCTACAAGTCACCTAAGCCTGAAACTTGGCACAAAGTTGGACAATACCACCCACTACTCACAGAAATTTTTCCATGAATTGATTCGCACAGTAACCAAGTAAAATGACTGGACAAATGTAGCCCTCAACTACTCTATTTACACTTAGTCTCTGGAAGAATTTTTCCTGGTCTTTTACTGCCAAGCGGGTCCCAGCCACCGTGGGCCCCATCTGTCGGTTACAGGCATCCTCCAACCTGGCCCCACCTGCAGAACTCGCGTGCCATGCGCCAGGCCACGCCCCATGCCGCCGACTGAGCTCCTCTCCACCTCACCGCGCAGGGAGCTCCGCCATTTGGCCAGCCCTCTCGCCCATCATCTCTCTCACTCGCCCTGGTCCTGTTCCGCAGAGAAGCCAAGGAATCCCACCTCGGGAGCTTCGGGAAGAGAGGCATCTTCCTCAGCACCGGCGAGATCCCGACCACCGCGCTCCTCCTCCGGTGAGCTTCACCGCAGCCAAACTATGGGAATGTGACCACCTCTAGGTCCCTAATCCATTTTTGCCATCTTCTTTCCCTGTCTTCAAGGTGAAGACGACGCGGCGCATTGGCTCCAGCGACCGCCGCCACGGCATAGCGGCGTTCTCGCTGACCGAGGTGAGATCAGCGTCGATCTTTGGACAGCAGCGTCACAACCCCAAGGGAAGCCCAAGGCCAGAGCACGGGAAGCCGCCGAGCTCCGAGGCACTAGATCCACGTCTTCTTCCTCTCCGCCGTGCCCCCTTTCTGTTTTCTCCAGCTCCAGTGAGTCATATTCCGATTCCTTGCGTAGGTAGCTACCCCAGGACCTCCTTGACCTAATGCCTGCGCATTCCCTCTGGATTGCAGTCCAGATCCGGCCATCGCCGTTCGCCCGAAGGACTCTGCCGCCGCCGAGCCACTACTGGAGAGCTCACTGCCGTTCCAGCCCAGCCGAGCCACGCCACACCTTCAGTAAGTATTCTTGGCACCTCCGTTACCGCATGCATGCATTGGTTTGGTTCGAAACATTAGATCCATATGCAACCCGAGCTAGTCTGCCGCCTCCACCGTCGTCGCCGTAGGCTCCGTTCACCCGAGGTGGCAAGGCGACCACCGACGGCTTTCGCCTGAGATCCCTCTACCATTTCGTTCCTGTTGAGCCCGACGAGATTGGCCACCGTTCTGTCAGCGTCGCCGCTACAAACTCGGTCGGACGTGCTTGCCGTCAGGTGCTCTGTCGCCGAGCCACTGAGCAAGCGGGCCCCACTGTATTAGCGCGTGAGAGCGCTGTCAGGAAAGATTTAAATCGTTCGAGGTTATCTTAGCAAATATGACAGACACTGACAAGTGGGCCCTAGACCTAGACTGTAAAACTTAGAAATCTCGGGGACTCTTAACAAGTTTGGCTCTCACACGTGGTAAAGGATTGCGGGTTGAACTTTCTGGAAATCCTTGAGGGCCTTTCTGCAAAGTCACTCCGAACCGACCAATGGACCCATCCCCTACAATATAAAATCCGAGAATATTAAATAAAATATTCAAAATCATTAATTGTTCCACTGAAAATTAGGCAAATTTCTAAAAATCATCATAATCTATTTCATTTTAACTCCAAATTTGATGAAACAAAATTGTGGGAATCACAAAATTATGCACGTTTAATTCTGAATAAATCTAGAAGAACCAAACCTAAAATTCTCCAAAAATAATAATCATCATAAAGTATATGCCTTATATAAATTTAACATTTTTTTTTACTTTTAAAATAAACATTAAGTTTGCAAATCCATAAAAGGTTGACCTTTCATTGCAGTGAACTGACATTTTAGTTGATATTTACATAAATGACACTTATATAAATTGTAATAGTGCATACCTTAATTAGTACTGAAAAAATATATATATCAACATCCAAAATTCATAAAAGAAAATAATTCTTGCTCAAATGTCAACCAATTTTGATAATTCATAGAAAAAATGTTATACTTCCATTTATAAACTCATTTGCACAGACATTAAGCCGCAAATAGTCAGTAATTTTATACTCTTAAAATGAGACATACAACTTATAAAAATCATATCTCACGATGGGAGCCCAAAATAAAAATAATTCCACCAAGAAATATCTGAAACCAGTACCAAAACACTACACAAAAATCATGCATATTAAAAAGCATTTTATATTTTTATTTTTGATTTTGCTTTAATTTTAAAATTTTAAATTAGATGAAGTAACCCTTGGAGTTTGAGGAGGTAAACTCATTGAGGAACCAACCTAAACCAAGGCAAGAATCCCCTACTTTAACATATTGCTCCTAAATTTTGGATTATCATGATTTCATTTTACTTACATCGTTATTTTGCTATGGTATATTATATAATTGTGCAATGGTAGTTAATCCCTTTTTCTGCATAACCCACCTTGAAATGTTGATAATCTACTACTTGTAACCTTAGAATGGTAGAAGTACTTGTTAAGTGCTTGCTATAAAGTATATACTTATATATGCTTAGACATGCCTAGCTACTTACAAAATACAGTCATAGCCATCTATACGTTTTAAACGAGTATTTATTTAACTTCTTGATCAGAGATGAATATTTATGATATTTTGTGAACTAAAACTGAAGGAAAACCATTTTAAACTTGGGCAAGCAAATGGATACACATATGTGATAGTTGTGTATCGATATAGGAGTGTTTGCCTGGGTTGCTTAAGGACCGAACTCACGCTCATTTCTCATGTTCAACAGTACAACCACAGGCTCTAGTAGTGATAGCCATAGTGGATTGAAGTTGCTTAATGTTTAGCCTTGCATTCTGGTAGGCAGAGTAGTATAGGGCATTGCCTACAACGGATCGTAGGCTGTTCAGAGGAACTACCTATATCCGTTAACGGAATAGGCATCGAAGTTTGTCCAAATACAAAAACGTTGTGTCACCTCGTGGGGAGCCAGGATTAGGCGCCGCACGGCGCTGGGTTAAGGGCATAGGCCCGCCCACCCCGCATCGGGGTGCCCCTCGATGTGGAGTATAACCTCGTGCTGGTGCAAGGCTAACTCCATATTCAGGTAATGTAAAAGCGTGTTGACCTCTAGACCGTATTCATATGTAGAGTGTAGTGATACCACGGTACCGACAATACTAGAGGCATCAACGATCATGTGGGTAAAGTTGTACAAACTCTTGCAGAGTCAAAATAATCGTGTTAGCCGTGCTCATGAGCGGCATGGTTGTGTCCATTGAGTATAAGATTTCTGTTTTAAAATGCTTTATGAAAACGGGATGTTGGTGACGATTTATACTGATTCATATACTTAGTTGATTGATGAATGATGATGAAATGGAGTGAAGTATTAAGCTGTAATTAATATAGTCTTGCTGCCAAGAAGAGGACGGTGAAGTATTTATCTATGCAAAAGATGCCATATATTATTCTGCAGCTAAGATGCAATTTGATTTATGAACCCCTCTTTTAAAATTATTGCAAAATAAAATTAATTTATTGCAATAAAAACTGAGCATCTTCATACAGCCTTTACTCTGATTATAGCTCACATGTATAGTTAGGATTTGACTGTGGCCTTGCCAGACCTTGCGTACTGAGTTTATTATTTTATTTTTATGAATGCTCCTATAGATCAATCACATGTGAAGATGAAAATTTGTTATGAATGATGTGTGAGTGAACAGGATTGATCAGTATGGTCCTATCTAAGGTTTCACCTTAGTCGGTTGCCTGAGGTTTTACTGGGTACTCCAGCTTCTGCATGACTTACCATTTTGGCCGCTGAGGCTTATGTAAACATTAGATTAATATGGTATCTGTATCTATACTTGTTTGTTTAATCATATCTCAAATCCTCTGTGTTTGGATATTACTTGCTAAGATGAACGGTGTGGGACTTAGAGCTCCCTGTCTAAGCACATTATTAAGTAGTAGAATTTGAAAATGAATATTGAGTGCATGATGTTTTATTCATATCGTATGCCAGTGGTGCGCCCAGAATCTCTGTGAATGATAATTTGTCGCACCTCGTGTGAGTTTGAACGGGCAATTATCTTATGCGAGTATACTTTTGAGATCTGTCGGCGTTTGCGAACAGGTGAATACAACTACTCTATGCAAATCTCCATTTTATTCTGGCTGAATGGCGGGATAGCTTTAGGATTTGAATTGTGAGAATGGGTATATTATCGTAAAGCTCGTGGAGGAAAAATGGGTATAAGGTATTATTTTTTATACACATTTTAACAAAAATATACAACAACTATAATATATTGTGAATGTTTTGTTTTTTAGTTCGAGATGCAAATCCTATCTTAAATACAGTATGTAAATCGACGTTGATCAGTAAGTAGATAGATCTCTCACAGATGACATTTCGGGCTTCCACATGCGTACGAATACACAGCTACTTGAAGCACATCAAATAAATTGTCGAAAGTGTTATGATCATTAATTTCTATTTTTCATTTTTTAAGCGTTTCAAATTAGAATCACATTTGATGGTTGTTACAGACTCTTTTGAATATTCCTATAGGGTGGATTGGCATATTATAAAGACGATCAATATTGTTATAATTTTGATTCAATGAATTTCTTTTGTTTGTCCATGGTAGTTTAGATGTGGCTTTTGGTATGATTTTCCGCGAACATGATCTATAAATCCCACTCTCTGAAATTTTCTGGATTTTTTCTTTCGGAAGCATACAAAGTGAAGAATCCTTTAACTATTAAAGAGTTCATTTTGAACAGTAATAGACTAGAATAATAAGGTCAACAGAATGTATATCTATTTCCCATTCTAGGTATGCTTGGTCCAAGATCCTATTCGATCTTATCGTTTTGCCCGACTCAGTCCTCTTCCGCTTCTGTGTCCTGTGCTGTTCCCCAACACACCTTAATCCCGAAAATGACACCAAATCCTCGGAGATCCTGTCCATCATATTCGAGATCTTAGAATCCTCTTCGCAAGCGAGGTCCTCCATAATCAATGAATTTTTACCAAGGCTCTTTTTTCAACTGGAGTCCCGATTTTTGGTGTGTTTCCCTTCAATTGGCCCGGCCATTTATGGATAAGAAAACCACGGAGTATTCTTTTTCCCGTCGATCCAAGCGTATTGCCACCCGATCTCATTACCTCTTTCTGCATAAATCGCTCCCGAAATTCATCGACTATTCTAGAGTCCATCCTAACATTCCAAATTTTCCAAAATTCCAACAAATATTCTCATTGGAAATCCCAAAACTATTCCTAATATATTATCGATGTTGAACTATTTTTCCATCAAATTCCACAAATAATATCCAATGTCTTCCAAGTCTCCATTAAAATACCTATCGATTTCGTATTCCAAAACATTAATCATCTTCAAAAAATGGCCAATCTTCCCAAGATATAGTCTAATTAATCCTAAGTTTTCCCCAATTCAACAATTTAATAGAAATCCTTGGACATTTCCAAAAAAAAACCCTCCTCTTACCTTCTTCCCTTTTCTCCTTTTCATTCCCCATCTTCTTTTCTTTTTCTGTCATCTTCTTCTTCTTGCCGTCCATACCCTCTTGCCCTTACTCTATTCTACGGCGACGCCACTATCAACCCGGGCCCGGACCCCCACACCTGCCGTCCCCGAACCCCCAGCTGCCAGGCTGCGCCACCGCTTCATTCCGGCACCGATGCCACCGCCCATGGCCAAGCCGCGCCCCGCAATGTCGCACCGGCTCCGCTTCGCGAGCCTCGCCCGCCAGTCGCCACCAGCCGCAACCTCAGCACCTAAGCACAACCGAACGCCGCCGCAACTGCCCTAAAGGCCCCTCTCAACCTATAAATAGCTGCCTCCTCTCCCTTCTCCCAAGCCCTAGCCACACGGTGCCCAGCCAATTTCCCTAATGCCCTTAAGCCCCGCCGCCGAACCCCGTCATACACACGTTCTGTCCAGCCCTAGGAAATTCACCATGGATCTCTACAGCTAATTTGTGCAAATAATCGCTCGTCCAGGAATCAGAACCGACCGTAACAACATCGACAATTTTAAATAAAATAAACCATAATAGCGAAACTAACGATAAATAATTGTACAACAGTTGACACTTGCCTCACACAGAGAGATAGCAGCGAGAACGACAATAACAATAGCCAAGTTTACAGCACCAAGCCACAGGACAGGCTCAATTAGGAGGTTATAGCTAACACCAAACTTCTGCACTCCTCGCCAAAGGCTATCACTCTAAAGAGTGAATAATGCAAGAACTGACAAGATAACCACCCAGCACACGTAACCAACAAGCCAACTAGGAAAATACAAAATGTAATGCAAAAGATACCAAAGGAAGCATATAGATTATGGCTAACCTTGCGATTAAAACAAATTTACAACAATTTAGGCAATTTTTAAACTATTTTGAAAAACACGCTATAGTTTAATTAATATTCAACAATCTAAATCCATCTGACACTGAACAATGCAATCCACG